>JANVCC010000043.1:1240845-1301522 GCA_025345505.1 Todiramphus chloris collaris | reverse complement strand
CCAAAAAACCCACCAAACAAACAAAACCAAACCAAAAAACCCACCAAACAAACAAAACCAAACCAAAAAACCCACCAAACAAACAAAACCAAACCCTTGGTGACCATGTATAATAATAATGATGCTAAAGTCATGGCTAATCCAGTTGAAAGCATTACAAACCATTTATCTAATCCATGCATTAAGACACCTTGCCCGTGAGCGTTCACAGAGCAGCTGTCGAAACCGGGTGCCTATTATTGAATACTGAGTGTGTTTTCTAAATCTTTGACTGCAGAAAAAGAACACATCGATGCTTCAACGCTGGGTTCCCAAAACGCTATGGGACACGTTTTAGAGCAAGCTGAAGAAATGGCTGAAAACATTTTACAGGGTAGGAGGGAGCTGATGTACCCTGGGTTAAATGCTGACATCTAAAGAACGAACTACATTAAACTTCCAATAGAAAAATCTGGTAGGGTTGGGTTTTGTTCTTATTTTTTTTTCCCCCCCTTAAGTTTGAACGTTGTTATCATTGTGTTGAAGTTTTCATGGCTTTCCCAGCTTGATAGAAACAAGTGCTACACTGCATCTAGAATAGCTTTGAACTAGAAAGCAGATGGAGGGTGAAGCTATACAAGGAAGCTGGGGAAGGGGCTGGAGCACAAGGGTGCTGAGGAGCAGCTGAGGGACCTGGGCTTGTTGAGCCTGGAGCAAAGGAGGCTGAGGGGAGACCTTCTGGCTCTGACAGCTCCTGACAGGAGGCTGGAGCCAGGGGGGTTGAGCTCTGCTCCCAAGGAACAAGGGACAGGACAAGAGGAACCGGCCTCAAGATGCCCCAGGGGAGGTTTAGGTTGGAGCTGAGGAACAATTTCTTCCCCTTGAGGGTTGTCCAGGGCTGTGCCAGGCTGCCCAGGGCAGGGGTGGAGTCCCCGTGATCCCTGGAGGGGTTTCCAAGCCGTGGAGCTGTGGTGCTGAGGGACAGGGGGCAGTGGTGCCCTGGCACTGCTGGGGGAACATTTGGATTTGGTCTTAAAGGTCTCTTCCAACCTGAACTGTTCTATGACTCCAAATACTTCGCTGTTGACACTAGATCCCTGAATGGGAACTATCACATGTGGAACACATTCCCTCTTACAATCTCTGCTTTAGCAAACCATTTCAGCTGTGGTCTCTCTGAACAGAAGGTGGGGTTTTAATTTCTTTCGTTGAGAGTTTTCAATAATTTTTGTGGCTCTTTAGGAGCCTTCTGGTTATTTGCGAGTACTAGAGCAAGAGCGTCATCCTAGGAGCCTACATTTCCTAGAACCATAGAAAGTTCTGTGTTGGAAGGGACCTTTAAAAGTCCTCTGGTCCAACCCTCACTACCTGCTGCACAATTGCAAAGAGTGGATTAAGAATGCCCAAAAAAGCCTCTTATTATCAACCCAGAGAAGAACACGGAAGAGACCTGGATCAGCATTTCAAAATACCCTGAAATTAAATTAAGGAAAGGAATTATTCGGACTTACCATATGATGTGGAATTAATGACATGATTGCATTAAGGCTTAATTGAACCATTAGGAAAAATTGCTCATTGAAGAGAAAGAGAAAGAAATTGGAGAGGATGGAAGAAAGGTAGAAGCAGCAGCATCATTTGGCCACAGTAGGAGGTGCACTGCTATTAATATTCTGATGGAGATGGCTACCAGAACTAGAACAGCCAGGTTTAGAAGTAAGATGACACTATATAATCATTCATATCCACGTGTCCATTCAGAAAGAAGAGATTAAGAACTTCCCAGAAACCAAATGAAGAATTTCTCACGCAGAAGCATACAGTCTGGAGTCGGATCTTCTCCTGCTAGAAGTGTACATCAGCAGATAGCGTGCTGCTTATCAACACAGAAGAATGAGATCCACCCTCAGCAACAAGCCATTATCATACCCCAAAGCATAAAGATCCCTCCAAGGTCCTCCCCAAGGTTGCTTTGGGACTGCATTGGCCTACACATTTGCAGAAGACAGAGTCTTCTCCACACTCAAGCCATCAAAAAACCAGTAAGTTTGCAATTGCCACCTTATGACTATCACACTCCACTAGAAATCCCTTCATTAGTTTCTTCCAGCATCGAACCAGATGCTAACCTAAATCCCAAGGACACTATGCCATTAAATCCCATGTACTAGCTCACTGTGCTCCATCTTCACAACCACTACAGGCTTCATCTTCTCACCCCATTGCTCCTACAGTGGCTTTTCAGGGACTTCAGTCTCTTGATTGCCAAAAACCATTGAATTGTTCATGCTGAGATCTCCATCAGAAGGGCCTACGACAGAACTCTGGAGTCTTCCGCTCCCAATCTCTGAGAACATCTCAAATCAAAATGAATACAGGCAAAAGACAAAGATATCTTCTCATAAGACTTTGATGTCTAAAATATACCCCAGATCTTCATGATGTCCAGAGTAGTCCCTGACGTCATCACCAAGGACATCTCTCGCTATTGTCTTATTATAAAGGTCATCAAATATTTCTGGGTACGACCTAGGACAGAAGGTGCGACCAAAGGCAGGGACTTACGAAGCACAGCCAAGCTACAAGAGGAGCCATGAGCTTCAAAAGACAAACCAAGCAAAGCGAGGAAGCTTGTGACCCAGAATGCAAGTAAAACCAGGACTTGAAGTTATTAGCATTTCACAATTGAAGGCAGTTTCATGGATTTTCAGACTTGTCTCAAGATTTTAAGTGCCTGGAGCTGGCTATGCCACGACTACAGAGAATTCAATGCTTACAAAAGCCCAGGTCTTCCAAATTCTTTTGAGTATCAATAAATGCTTAATTTACCCCAACTTTTATCCAAACTAATAGGCTGGTCTTTGGTAATTACACATTTGCTCTGTGCTAGGAGCTGTGGAGAGGCAAGGCAGCTGCTCTTCCTGCTCCACAGCATGTGTAGGTACAACCAGGAGGGCAGGGATGTTGCTTCCATCCCAAGTGATGCTGAGGCTATAAACATGGTTTATACCCCACGTGCTGCAGCAAGTTAAAAACCCAGAAGAGATATAATAAGCATTTAGTCACACAACTATATCCAGGATTTAATTACAGTTCTTTGCATCTCTCATAGACTGGTTTGGGTTGGAGGGACCTTCAAGATCATCTCGTTCCACCCCCTGCCATGGCAGGGACCCCTCCCACCAGAGCAGGTTGCTCACAGCCCCATGCAGCCTGGGCTTGAACACACCCAGGGATGGAGCATCCACAGCTTCCCTGGGCACCCTGTGCCAGGGTCTCACCACCCTCACAGTGAAGAGTTTCCTTCTTATTTCTGATCTAAATCTACCTTCTGCCAGTTAAGGGACCTGATCCCTTCCTCGCTGGGAAATGTCAATTGACATCAATGGGCTTTGCACCAGAGCAAACCAGGATTTGGGAGAGAAGAGCCAGGCAGCTGCACCTCTTCCAAGCATCGTGAGCTCAAATGTGGGCACTGGAAGAGAAGACAAATGTTCCTGCAGACACTTCACCAGGAGTGTTCCCTAAGACCAAGGCTTGGAACCCCCAGTCCAAGCGACCCAACTTTCTCCACCACTACCCCAGTCCTTGCCAAGCCCTGCTGATAAGCTCCAAAGCCCACCAGCTCCACCTTAGAGAGCAAACGTACTAACCTTCTGGGTCTGAGACACAAACCTGGGCTATTCCAGACCCAGCAAGGCCCTAAGCACCAACACGAAACGTCCTCAGATCCACCTTCTCCTGTTCCCCTCTTTGCCTTTCACCCAGGGATGTGCCCACCACTACAGCAGACTTGTCTTGGATGCAGGGGACATTCTCTCCACTCACTAAATAATTAAAAAAAGATAAAAACCTAATTTTAGCAGCAAAATGCCCCTGGTCTCTAAGGTCACACTGGGGCAGAGGGGTCCTGTGGCACCCGGTTGCCTCCTGCTCTGAGGAGACTCTGCCTTGAACAGCTCTGGTCTATCCCTGTCCTGCACTCAGCACAGGTCACCCATCAGCTCCAGAGGGGAGGAAGAGGGGAGGAAGAGGGGAGGAAGAGGGGAGGAAGAGGGGAGGAAGAGGGGACCTTGAACAAAAAAATGTTTCCAATACAATTTCCCCTGCCCCAGACAGTTTTAATTAATTAACTAAATATATAAATGAATCAATCCCCTCCCTCCCCAAGAAATCTGACTCACAGGAACCGTTTCCTATCTGGGCTCCCAGAGCTCAGCTTTTGGTAGGAATCCAGAGGCCCAGCTATTTTCTTTTTAAAGATCCACTTAAAAAAAAAAAAAAAAAAAGAATAAAAATAATATTTTCAAAGCCCTCTCTGGTCTCTGCTCCAATTGCTGCAGGAGTTTGTTGGGCAGAACTACGTGCTCCGGGTGGTTTGCAGATGCAGGGTGCTGGGAGAGGGGACTTTTCTGCCCAGTGCTGGGTCAGCCCCAGCTGCAGGGACCCCAGCAGCCTGGTGCAGAAGGGGCTCCTGGCTTTAAGAGAAGGGGAATTACACTTTTAATCACTGGTGAGCTGCCAGGCTGGAGATGCTCAGGCTGCACAAGGGTCCGTGGCTGCTGGCGGCAGGGTGAGGTGACTGTGCCATCTAGCTGTGGTCCCTACCCAGCATCTCCACACGCCTCAAACGGCTCTGCCTCCCAGAGGAAGAAAAAAACAACTTAAAATAAACAAAAAGAAAAAATAAAATCCCACCTCAAAACACAGCGACGTAAAAAGCCCCACATCATTCATTCCATCTCTGCCTGGCTGGATTGTAACGTATGTGAAGAGAGTTATTTTCCTTTTAGCTGAGAAGTAAATTGTTACTAAGAATTACCAATCAAGCCTGTAGTCGATGGGAATATTTTCCTTTTCCTTACAGCTTTCCCCTCTGCCAAGCCTAGTTAATGCTGGGATTGCCACTTGACATCATCTTCTCACTCCTTTATTCCTTCTACTCATCCAAATCCTCCTCTCTCACCATGATACCGTGAGCACTGGGTTCAGGTTTGGGTGCTGCAGGATAAAAAACCACCAAGGTGCCGGAGTAAGTTCAGAGAAGGACAATGAGGATGGTGAAGGGTCTGGAGAAAACATTTTATGAGGAGCCTGAGAGACCTGGGGTTGTTTAGTCTGGAGAAGAGGAGACTGAGAGGAGACCTTACTGCTCTCCACAGCTCCCTGAAGGGAGGTTGGAGTGAGGTGGGGGTTGGTCTCTTCTCCCAGGTGACCAGTGACTGAACAAGAGGAAATGGGCTGAAGTTGCACCAGGGGAGGTTGAGGTCAGATATTAAGAAAAAAAATTCTATACTGAGTCATTTTTCATTGGAGCAGGCTGCCCAGGGAGGGGGTGGAATCAGCATCCCCAGAGGTGCCCAAACACCGTCCAGATGTGGCCCTTCAGGACAGGGCTTAGTGGCGATGGCAACGTTCAGTAGACGGTTGGACTCGATGACCTTGAAGGTTGCTTCCAACCTCAATTATTCCACGAATGAGTTATCCTACCCCTCCAAATCAAACCTGATGCCTCCACGCTTGCTGCCCCACATCCC
Source organism: Todiramphus chloris collaris (assembly GCA_025345505.1). Classification (NCBI taxonomy): domain Eukaryota; kingdom Metazoa; phylum Chordata; class Aves; order Coraciiformes; family Alcedinidae; genus Todiramphus; species Todiramphus chloris. Next base: position 1,296,006 of record JANVCC010000043.1, on the reverse strand, counting down.
CCACCCAGGGTGGATTTCAGAAGCCATGGAGAGGGCGCTGGGGCTGAGCTTTGGAACCCGAAAGGCAGCGGTTGACTCATCCGCGCCGAGGGTTTATTTTAATGATGCAGAAACAAACTAAATATATTTTTAATTTCATATTTTAATTTGTCAAGAGCATCTCGGCGGCTTTTAAATGAGATTTAAAGCACTTTTTATTCCGCCAGGAATAAATTCAGTCACTGGCTAAAATTAGATTAGTGGCTCCAGTGCCTAATTAGCAAGAGGTTTGGAGGCTGCATTTCGGAATATTCTGGGCCACATCTCATTAACCCATCTGTAAGTAACTTTCTCTGTTGACACACCATTTATGCATCAAGAGAGGAATTCAGGAACGAGACACAGAAGATGTTAGCCCAGTTTGTAACTGGAAACTGAGGCCAGCAGCCCAGTTAAAGGCTGGAGCTGCAGAGAAGCTGGGCTGCGAGCAGGCAGCAAGGCTCTGTGCTCTGCTGGAGTAGGACTGGAAATCCCTGCTCCAGTTCATGCTGCTCCACAACCCTACCCCTCCATGGGAAGCTGGGAAAGGACAGAGTAAAATTCATTCTTCTTCCACTGATGAACGTCACGGAGCACTTGGGGCTGGTTTTTCCCTTTTTTTTGTTTGGTTTTTTTGGCTTTTTCTTTTTGTTTGGTTTCATTTTGTTTTCCGTTTTGTGTCTTTAAACAGAAGAAAAAGGTTATTATTTGGGATCTGTGTGGGGTTTAGCTCAGTTTTATTGCTGTCCTTGATAGAATATTGAAAAGCAATAGATGGAACTAAAAATACGTGAAATCGTTGCCATCGTTTCCGATCTCTAACATCACATAAGCACTGAAGTTGAAGCTCCTTCTGTGCTGAACTCAGCATCTCCATAAAGTAACACATGGAGAATAAGTGGGGGTTTTTGGCCAGAATGGATTTAAAAAAAAAAAAAAAAAGACAACTTAAAAAAAAATGGGCAGGTTGTAGCTCCAGCATGGTGCTGCCCAGCCCCAGCAAAGGTTGGGGGGAGAAGCAGCAGGAGAGGAGCCAGGGGTCTTCAAAACCCTGCTTCCGATTCACGTTCGCCAACGAACGACATCCCGCCTGCGGCAAAACGACTGTCAAGACATCCCCGGGACTGTGAAAAACTGACAACAGTTGCTGGATGCTAAATATTGTTCATGCTTGATTGCTGTAATGGCACATCATGGGCTGCGAGAGGCAGGCAGCCATTTGTTGCCATCATTAATATGAAGTCAGTTTATCACCCAGGCTCCGCGTTCCCTTTCTCATTTTCCCCGTGTTCTCTTCCTGCACAGCCATTCCTTCCTCATTTACATATTTTTTTCCCCCTACCATCACAATCATTTGCAAAATTAAGTTCATTCCAACTTTTTAGTATCCTCATTTCCACGTGCCTTTTATTGCCTTTATTACCACGACTGGGCTGCTTTGGTTGATACTTCACCGCAAAGCGTTTTACGGGCTCTCAGGAGCACTGTTGTTTTTCCATTTTCTTCCTCATTAATAGATCCGTAATCACCACAGGGTAAAGTTCCAAACTCTTCATTTTTTTTTTCAGAAGCCTAGATTTAAAAAGAATCTCTGTTTTTTGGGCAAAAGATAACCCTGCATCTCCTGATGGCCGGGTGAACTTGGCAAGAAAAAGAACAAGACCATCTGTCCAGTGGCTCCTTATCCCCTTCAGTGCATCAGGCTGAACATTCGAGCTCAGAATTCCCCCCAATCCCAAGCACTTCTTCCCCACGTGTTATTTTATGGAGATGCTGAGTTCAGCACAGAAGGAGCTTCAACTTCAGTGCTTATGTGAGGTTCAAGAGAGGAAACGATGGCAACGATTTAATGTATTTTTAGTTCCATATATCACATTTCAATATTCTATCAACAACACAACCACCAAACATCAGAAATTCAACCCTAAAACATGGCTGTAAGAGAAAAAAAAAAAAGGGTAGCACCTCAAAGGAACAAAATTTTCAAGTCAAACCAAATCCCCTGAACACAAGAGAGTTTAGAATGCGAATATCAACAGGAACAGACCAGCAAACCCAGGGAGAAACGTCCTGGAGCTTTCAAGATTTTTTCCACAGAACCCCAAATAAATGAAGCCTGTAAAAAACGTACCCATAAGGAGGTTAAAAAGAGAGGCACAAACCTGACATCCTACATCATTTAAGGAGAAGTCAGAACTGTATATTCAGCAGCGCTCAAGCCACAGACTACTTCTGGAAGTCCGGGTGGGGAGCGTGGAAGTCAAAGTAAAAACTAAACTCAGTAAACATCAGCCTCCCCCAAAACCACTCCAATGTTTTTTCTTCTATTCTCTGCATTCTTAGTGCCTTAATTTTTGCAAGCATTTCAAATTAACTCAGAGCTGCACAAGCAACAACTTGTATTTTGATGACATCCCAAACACAAGATGTTCTTTGTTCCTGGTTTGCAACAGCACTCGGGACACAAGAGGTCCACCTGGAATCCCAGACTGGTTTGGGTGGGAAGGGACCTTTCAAGGCCATCCAGTCCAACCCCCCTGCAGGGACAGGGCCATCTGCAACTAGAGCAGGGTGCTCAGAGCCCCGGCCAACCTACTCTGCAATGGTGCCAGGGATGGGGCATCTCTGACCAAGCCAGCAGGGTAGATCATTCCCAGCTTGGGATGTTACTATTTTCCACATGACTGAGAGTGAGCTGGGCCAAAGCTGCTGTGAAACAGACTTAGCTGACATCAAACTCCTTGTCAAGAACCTTAACTTACAGAAACATGGCTTAAGCACGGATGCAGGGCACGCCATCAGCTAGCAGAGACAGCTCTGGAATGCAAACACTGTCAATGCTGCTGCTCCATCTCAAGCCAGCCTTCTTCCAGGCTTCCTTCAGAAGGTCTCACTGTCACTTTCCAAGGTCCAGCGTAGCCAATGGCTTTCTCTCAAAAGACCTTCTCTCCAAGAGCTGCAACACTCTTGCTCAACCCTGGCATCTCCCCTCTCCCTTCTGGAGAAGCCAAGCCACCCATGGGCTTCCTTCACCCTTCTCTGCAGGGCTGCCTGGGCAGCTGTTTATCTGTGAGCAGAGCCTGTGCGGGTCACATTCCCCATCCCCAAGATGCTTTTCTCCTGTCCAAATGACAGGGAAGGACTGGGTCTCATTTTCTGCCTTTGCACAGACACAAACATTGAGTCCCAGCAACAAACAAGCAACTTAGGGAGCAGCTTCCCCCCCAAGCTAGCCAGGGCACACAGTGAGAGCTGGGTTTGTCTCCTTCCTGACCTCATTACTGCTGATTAAAAGAACACTTACAAGTTTCAGTCACCTTTTTCAGCCTGTTCTAATTACTCGTCTCCTTTGCTGTAGCAGCTACAGCAAGGAAATGAACCTCAGCTTGCATTCTGCTCCACCAACTTCCAGCTTCGTACAAATGACTGAGGCTTAGTTGGCTAGGAAGGGTTTTGGCAGCCCCTGGGTGGAAGTTAGGGCAGCAATAAAAAATAATCAGGAATTTCTTTACAATAGGTGTACATCACACAGTCACAGAGAGTTAAGGGTTGGAAGGGATCTCGAAAGATCAAGCCCAACCCCCCTGATAGAGCAGGGCCACCTAGAGCAGGTCACACAGGAACATGTCAAGGTGGGTTTTGAATGTCTCCAGAGAAGGAGACTCCACAACCCCTCTGGGCAGCCTGGGCCAAGCTCCAACACCCTCACAGTGAAGAAATTTCCCCTTACATTTGCATGGAACCTCTTATGCTCCAGCTTACACCTGTTGCCCCTTGTCCTATCACTGGACATCACTGATCAGAGCCTGGCTCCATCCTCCTGACACTCGCCCATTACACATTTATAACCATTGATGAGGTCACCCCTCAGTCTCCTCTTCTCCAAGCTCCAGAGCCCCAGCTCCCTCAGCCTTTCCTCAGCAGGGAGATGCTCCACTCCATCATCTCTGGGGCTCTGCACTGGACTCTCTCAAGCAGTTCCCTGTCCTTCCTGAGCTGAGGGGCCCAGAACTGGACACAATGTCCCAGATGAGGTCTCAGCAGGGCAGAGCAGAGGGGCAGGAGAACCTCTCTGGACCTACTAATCCCTCCCTTCTGATCCACCCCAGGATGCCTTTGGCTCTCCTGGACACAAGGGCACATTGCTGGCCCATGGTCACCCTGCTGCCCACCAGGACCCCAGGTCCCTTCCCCCCGTGCTGCTCTCTAACAAGCCAACCCCCAACCTACACTGGTGCCCGGGTTGTTCTTTCCCAGGTGCCAGACTCTACACTTGCCCTTGCTGTATTTCATTTGCTTTCTCCCTGCCCACCTCTCCATCCTGTCCGGGTCTCCCCGGATGGCAGCGCAGCTCTGGTGTGTCAGCCACTCCTCCCAGTTCTGTACCAGCAGCAAACTGGCCAGTGCACTGTTTCCTCATCCAGGTCACTGATGGCTATATTGCCTGGTGCTGGCCCCAGTACCAGCCCCTGATGGACTCCAGTAGATACAGGCCCTCAGTTCAGCAATACAAGCACTGGGAAAGCTTTGGACTCCCTGGTGTTATTGCAAGAGAAGAGGATGGCAGGGAGGGTACGAGGCTGTTCTGTCCTCTGGCAGCGAGGTCTGACCCATCCTGACCACAGCCAGTGGGAAAAATCAGAGTGCAGAGATAGGGACCACACTACAGTAGTGAAGAAGTGCATTTTTATTACTGAAATGAAAACCTATAGACAAAGCCCAAATTTATAAATAATAATCCTACTTTTGGTTTTTTAGAGCAGCCAGATCAGTTGCAAAACAAACCACTGCAGACGTGGTCTCTTTGTCAGGTCACTAATTTGTTTTCCAGCCGGGTGACAGATTCATTTTGCATGTGCTTACAAGAGATGAGGACTTCAATTTGATCAACCAGAAGAGCTGGAGAAGGCAGATGAGCTTGTAAAAGATGAGATATGAGGAAAAAAAACCCCAAACAAACCAGAAAAACAATAATAGCAATCCCTCTTTTACTATTTTCCTCCCTCATCTTGCTCATATGCCAAGAGAATTATGTTATTCTCAGGCTGAGGTCGATGACCATTAAGGTTACTCTTGCTTTTTTCCTAGATCATCTACTGACACAAACTCATCTGACGTGCGAGCACATGGGCACAATTCCACAGAATTAGCTAAAGCACAAAAAAAAAGGCAGGTTTGGTTGGTTTTTTTCCACGGGTTATGCTTTCATGGTGGCTTGAAGAACGGCTGCATGGAGGAGATGCGATGCCCGAGCCTTCACCAGCCTTGCTGGCACCAAGTCAAAGGTCTGAAGAGGACTACTCAAAGTGGCAGTGAATTTATACAGGGCCACTGCTTACCCCCCTCACGCCAAGCAATCCAAACACCAAACCCAGGTTCATTGCACCTTCCAACCAGAATCAACTTTTCCCAGCCCCAGGTTGGTTTTACTGTGCTCATGACAAACGGACCCACGAGAGTTCCCTCGCTCTCCTGCTTTCTCAAAGTACTGGTTTGCCACACACCCCGTTTCTCTTGCCTTCTTGACCCTTCTCCCAGGTATCCAGCACTTGTAGAACTCTTCAGATCCAAATGGCATCACTGCAGGCTCAGCCCAGTCTAGCCAGTAAGATACCAACTACAAGGCTCCCCACTCAGAAAGCTTTTTAACTACCCAGAACCCAGCAGCCCTTAAATACACCTGTAAATTCCCACGGAAAGCTGCTACAAGAGCCATTTCCTAATGGTTTTCTATCATCACAGCAATTTTCTTCTAAAGCATTTTCCATAAGCTAACTGTAACAGCACCGTGTGCAATTAGCTGAGAGGAAAAAAACCTAAAGTAAATAGTGAAAAAACCCCACCAAGCTTTGTAAACCACAGCTTCCCTCCCATCCCCAACATCACTGCGTAAAGGTGTGGGGGTGACATCAGCAGGCGATGCTCCACCAGGGACAGAAGCCACGCAGGCACTCCCAGTCACACCAACTCCAACCTTCACTCTAAACGCTATAGCTCCTGTGCATTAGCACAGCTCCCGTACTCCGTGTTCCCGCAGCAGAGGAGACGACTGCATTGCCCACTGTGACCCCATCAAAGGCACTGAGGTCACACTATGCTTCGGCTTGGCTCAAGGGACATTAGCTTCTATTCTGAAATCCTTCCTTTGACTCTAATCAACTTTGGAAATAATATATATATATTTAAATGCATTAATCATGCTGTTTATTATCAACCTTGATGCAGGAACACCCAAGCCAGGAAGGATCCTGCTCCTAACCTCTTCATGAACACCATGTTTAATCCCTTTGCAGAATAACACCAAGCTTCAGCAACCAAGCAATCAGACTTTGGAATGGATGCAGTGGAGTCGCCATCCCTGGAGGTGTTTAAGGAAAGAGTGGATGTGGCACTGAGTGCCATGGTTTAAACAACGTGGTGGTGTTGGGTCATAGGCTGGACTTGTTGATCTCTGAGGTCTTTTCCAGCCTCAGTAATTCTGAGAGTCATGAGGGTGGTACAGGCATGGAGCGATAAAAGATGGGCACAGGAGACAGGCTGCGATCCATCCACCCACCCACAGTTGGTTAAAGAAATGCAGAGCTAGAGCTGGACCAAGCTGGTTTTGGGGTAGAAGAAACTGTTTCTTTGCTCTCATTAACCAAGAGCCACCCTACGTAGTACATCAGGATACGACACAGAGCCGAAGACCCACGAAGAAAGGAATAGGTACAACAGTGGGGTAGCAGCTGTAAGAATGACCAGGTGGGTCCTGGTGTGAGGAAGAAGCATCCACCAGCACAGACATCATGTTCCTCCCAGTGAAGGTCCCCTGGTCCTGATAATGGTTGTGACACCCCAGGGCCAGCCCCACGGTGAAACCCCAACCACAGCACCCAGAGGAGCTGGGAGTAAGACATCAAAAAAAAAAAAAAAAAAAAAAGGAAAAAAAGAGGAGAAACTAAGCATGACTCACACTTTTAAATGTATTATTATGGAAGTTCTATCTGCACAGATATTTCTGTAATAAATCTCTGGACTACTACCAATTCTTGCATTAAGCTGTTAAGATTTCAATTACACTAACAACAAAATATCACTCTATACTTCTATGATGCATTTCCTTCAGATTGAGCATAACAAGCTTGCAAAGGCCATCGAGAAAAGCCTTAGAAACACAAGATATTCTTCCAGTAAATGGTCTCAGCAACGTAAACCCCTTGGGGCTTACGCAATACTTTGTACGTCCCATTCAGCCCATTTTAAAAGGCTAAGAACCACAGTGAGGGACTCTCAGAGCCATGGAGGGCTAAGTAGACAACAGTCAGGGCAACCAGGGTCCATACTCTGCCTTCAGCTTCCTAATAAGGAGTTAAAAGAATGAAAAACATTTCACTTTTGGAGAAATTGAGACTTTAGAAGCTCAGAAATTAACATTTGAAGGTCAGAGGTGGTCTAAGGAAGAAAAACTCGAGAGCTGGGCATGGCAGCTGCAAGCTGAGTCCTCCCGTCTGCTTTCAGCTCTTTCCCTTCTTGGGCATCTCGGCACATGTTGGATAGACTTTTCCAATTAATTGGAAAAGACTTGTGATACATGTGTACAGGATGAAAGAATACAAGGTGACCCCCTCCGAAGACACGTGGCAGCATCGCTTTGGATTCCAGCAAGACTGTGTCCTTCATTCATGGACTACATTCAAAATGTCCATGAAAGAAAACCCAAGAACAGCAGCAGTTGTTTGCTTTCTGAAGCCCAAGTCCACATGTAGAATCCACAAGCCAGGACTGTACACCCAGGTTTAAGAAAATCAGAGCAGTGAGGCTGCAGAAGAAAGGCAGAGCTTGAACGTGATCAGAGGTCTCCACCGCCTTGCCCCAAGGAAGCCCTACTGCTTATGACCTGCTCCCAAAGGCATCAGGTCCTCCACAAATAAGTGTAGTAAAAAACCCATATGACAAAACACAGAATCACAGACTGGTTTGGGTTGGAAAGGACCTTCAAGATCACCCAGTTCCAACCCCCCTGCCATGGGCAGGGACACCTCCCACCAGAGCAGGTTGCTCACAGCCCCATCCAGCCTAGTCCAGGGATGAGGTGCCCACAACTTCTCTGGGCAACCCATTCGTACCCAGCAGCAGCACACATCCACCTCTACTCGCACCAAAATCAGTCTCACCATCATCCCAACACAACAGGATAGCGAACTGAGCAACACAACGTAATGATTTGCCATCTTCAACCTACTCAAGATCTTCAGTTTGAGCTGTAAAGTTCTGCACAACCAGCTACACCACTGCAGCTCCTGACCCGGTAGAGATCTACATTGAGGACCTTAAATATCAATGCTTAATAATGTGAAATGCTTTAACAAAAATTTAGTTCTCCCTTGAACTATGTGATGAGAAGCGGCAATTAAAAAAACAGTTTAAAAAGGTAGCCTTAAGATTCATGTATCAGGTTCTAAACCAGAAAAATCCATCTCCAAGTGTGAATTAACAAATCAATGTTTACTATTGATACTGAACTTTCAGCTTCATTGGTAATTGAGCTTTTGGAGATGAGGAAAAATATTTTTATAGGGTACAACAGTTGGGTTTGTTACTTTCCTCTCACACTACGGAGGAAATAATTGCCCTCAAAAAATACCTTTCAAGATGAAAAATGCAATCGTAGATTGTAATTCACAGGGAAATTAAAGGGATTCGGAAACTCAGTTCTCTTATGGGGGAAATTGATAAGGGTTTGATAGGAAGCCACCACACAGAATGAGAATAAAATCTGAATGGTTTTATTGTTTCTCTTTCTAGAACCTTTAATTTTGAGCGCATACTGATGCGTGGGAATGACTTACCAGAAATCAACCTCAAACGGTTCTCTAGCTTAAAAAATAAAATAAAAAGCTGGTATAAGACAACCACCCTGCTTAGAGCCTTGGCTTTGTTCCTTTGCAAGAGATGGTCACGATGTAGTGAAGCAGCTCTACGAACAGTCAAAATCTGACTGATTTACTGAACAGTAAAAAAACTGACTGAGCTACAGAGTTCAGCTCCCCCGAAGTGCTCTGCTCCAGAGTCATCTCTCTTCTTGGAAAAGACTGCCCATCACAAGCTTAACCAACAAAGCTGAACCAACGTTACTTTGAAAGCACATGAAGTGAAACTGGGGTGCAACCCACTGCCTGCCTCAGTTTCCCCACCTCCTACACCCTGTAAAAGTTGGTGCCTCTGGGTGAGTTTGAATTGATGACCAAAAAAATAAATCCTAACTGATGCCAAGGTCTTGATTAGCAGGAGAAGTAGAAGCATCAGTGGGTCCCTCCTCTGCATGACAACATGGTGATGAGACCAGCCATGACCTTGGTACCACAGGCATGTGTCTGTTGTACCAACGTAGAGTCACAGAATCATGAAGGCTGGAAAAGACCTCTAGGATCATCACGTCCATCACACAGCTGGTGGATAAAGAGCTGGAACCAAGTGACCAGCAGCAGGTATTGGCCCCTCTGCTCTGCCCACCCCTGGATGCAGGGCTCCCTTCTGCTCCAGAGTCACTCTTATAATTGTCATGGGTCAGCAGACCTTGACTAGAGCACGTGGTCAGGTACCACATTGCTGGGAGCTGTTACTGCAGCGAGATCGAGTTTACAAAGGGACTGATGCAAATTTAATAAGCATAGATAGTGATCCTGGATTCTCCTGAGAATATGCAGATTCTTCAACAGCAGGAGCTTTTTTTTTCCCTTATCACTTTGCATTTTAGCTAAGAAAAAAAAGAATTAAACATTGATGCAACATAACTTTCAGAGCAAACTTCAGCTGTCTGTAAAGACAGCATCTAGCTCAGCTGGTAACAGTGTACTAAATGCTTTATTTCTTTTCTTCTTTGTGGATCTGCTTCTTGTCCAGCTTCCCCCCCCCTTCTCTTGCGAGCACTATCGATTATTAATCGCCTCTATAGCTAGATGGGAACCTGAGGAGGGGAAGCAAAAGATTAACTCCAAGTGCTCTTTCACGTACAAATGAATTTGACAATAAGGGAGAATAAAGCTCGGATATTAAAAAGGTCAGGCCTGGAGAGAATGTTGATTCTTGGGCAGCCACCACAACCTCCTGCCCAGCCAAGCTACGGACAGCAGCTACCTCAGCACTTTCTGAAGAAGTTGAATAAAGTTCATTACCTTTTCTCTAAAGAGCAAGAGGAGGCAGGAGTTTGCTGAAGCCTCCTGCACTTTATACTTTATTATTGGCTTCCTGACATAAAACGGAAGGCTCTAAGCTAATGTCAATACTGATTTTCTTGCATTCAACGGTCCTCTGCTTTTTCTTTCACCAAATTACACCTAATGCTCTTCATTCCTCCTTTGCCTCCCAAAACCACCCCCCAGCAGCACCCTGCTCTAGGGTCCCTTGGCAAACCTCGGCTTTGTCCCAGCCTGGACATGGCAGCTCTAGAGAGGACCAGGATTGTCTGCAAGCAGCCAAATCCCCTGGCTTCTCCTTCCCCGAGCAGCAGGGGAGGAGGAAGAGCACAGCCAGGCAGAAAAACCAAACCAGGCTGCAGATTCTGAACAGTTCAACAGTTGCAGCAGGAGCCCCCGAAAGAGGTTTCTTCAATCCTTGCCAATTTAAGCTCTCCAAACAGCCAGACTGTGAAGCTACCTGCCTTCTCCAGAGGATACAGACTGGAAACAGCCTCTCTTTCAAGATGTTTGAACTTTAAGAGGTGGGTTGTCGGGGAGTTTTATGGAGAATTAATCAAGTAACTTCTAGCCTGCTTAAAGACAGTTAAACAACCAGCTCCCTGCCGAACACTGCAGAGCACTCGGGGTGATTATTGTACTCCTCAAACTCCTCTCAGCTTCAGCAAACTGTCCTTCCGCAAGTGCCTTTCATTAAAGCTCTTGCTTCCCAAATGGTTTTATCTTCGAAGCTTTCAGCATCATCGCTCCAGAAGGTGCTCACAACTGCACGGTGGCCCCAGTGAAGGTGACCTGCCCGTGCAGGACCACTTTGGCTCTACCTGTTGATGGCAGAGTCCAGAATTGCTTCCCAGCAGCGACACGTTATGACATCCAGGTGACCAGGAGCCACCACAGCTTGTCCTCTTTAGGTTGGACATGAGGAAAAATATCTTCACCACCACCCTGGGCCAGGCCTTGACAACCCTTGTGGGGAACAAATTGTTCCTCAGCTCCAACCTAAACCTCCCCTGGTGCAACTTGAGGTCGGTTCCTCTTGTCCTATCATTCATTACTCAGTTTCTTTTCACAGAGCAGGTAAACGGATTTGGGCAACCAACAGATTTGGATGAGCTGCTTCTCCTGGCAATTAAGGCATTGGCAACTAAAGATCCTCTTAATAGACTGCTGTCTCAACACTTTGGAGCAGCAGATGCAGTTATTGGTTAAGAACACTTAATAACGCAGTCTGCAAGAAAGAGGAAAGGAGAGGAATTAAAAGCCAGCAAAGCTGGTTCCAGTACTTGCTAAAATAAGGGGAGAGAGATGTCAGTAGCACGTAAAGTCCCAAGAAAGATCAACAGATACTGGTGAGCTGTGCGTGTCTTTAGACTCGTGCATGCGAGCACAGCAGGGACACGAGAGCCGGTTTGGGGAGCAGATCGATTATTAAACTCAGCAGGAATTATGGGTCTTCAAACAAAGTGTTTGATATTGGGGGTTTCCCATGGGATGAGCAAATAGCACTTGAGTGGAGCTGTGAACACCACAGTAACCCTGTTCATACCGGGAGCGTGGAGATGCAGCAGCACACACATTCAGCAAGAGCAGGCAAAGGAAGCCCCTTTATTAATTTCTAACCCCGTTTTCTATCCCCCAGCCCCACAGGACGATGGGTCAGTGCTCACCCATCTCCTAGGGTGAGTGGCTACAGTCCTACAGCACCCACTGCAGAATATTTTTCCAATGCACCATAAACAGAACTCAGCAAAGCACCAGGTGTGGGTCCAGCTCACAAACCCATCCCACTGTTTCTCACAGCACTGCTGAGAAAGGCAGGGCTCTCACCGAGTATGGTGAGACTGAGAAAACCCCTCTGCTAGCAGCTTTGCAGCAGCCACAACCCTGCGGTGGGGGCAAAGTGGTAAAAAAGGCAAGAGAAACGAGGAAAATTGGCGTTTCGGCACAAAAGGATGGCAGAAGCATCCTGCCCTGGGGGTAATGCTGGGACAGCTACAGGAAATCCAGGACATTCCTCTGCATGCTCAATCTCAGCCCACGGTGGGCGATGAGATCCCCACAACGCATGGAGCCCCCTTCACCCTGGCCAGCCCCCGTGCCCCACGGGGTCCATAACTCCCGAGTCTGGAGGCACGGGGGCATCAGCTCCAGCCGAGGGGATGCTGAAGGACCCAGCAATGGCTGTCAACACCCCTGTCACACCCATAACTCTTCTCCTTTCAGATTGCTGTTTTACATCAAGAGCTACAAAAAAATTGAACTTCCCCATTACCGGGCTTTTAGCAACCAGCAGAGCATCACTCCTCCATCGCACTGACAACCATTAACCATTTAAAGCCCTGCAGAGACTTGGGGATGATTATTGCTTTGCACAGCTCGAGCAGCCCTTTACTCCAGCCTCCTGCTTCACACATCAAATGCCTCACGACCAGGTTTAGGGTTTCAGTGACAAGTAATACTTGTTCTGCTCTCAGGAAGGTCAGAGCCCCAGCACAGGGACTTCCCTCCAGGAGTGGGGTTGAGGGGCTGCCTGGCTGAGGGAAGGACAAGCCACAGGCTGCGGGCGTGGGTTATAGCGAGGAATTTCACATAGTTTCTGGATACCAAAAGCATAGACCTGCTTTAAATCTTCTCACTGCAGAGTTGTCAAGGGTTAGGGCTGGGCTGGCCACTAGGCAATGCCAGACACTCTCTGCTAACCCCTCTGCCTGCCCACAGGGGAAGGGAAAGGGAACCAGGGAGAGAGACTGATGGGCTGGGAAAGAAACTGAACCAGCTCTGATGAAAATAACAACGATAAAATGGAATGTACACAAATACAGACAAAACCAAACATCTAACCCAACACCCTGATGGCAATTACAGCACTGTCACCAGTGATGATGTGGAGCAGGCACTGGGGGAGACCCAGACTGGACTCAGCAGCAGATGGGAACTGGAGTCAGGAACTGGATTCAGGAACACACTGCTTGGGATCAAAGGCAGCCCAGAGTCCCCCTCGAACAGCGGGCAGTGAGGAAGAGGCTTGACCCTGGTGCCCCTCAGCTCTCCACTGCCCGTGCCGTCCCTGGGCTGGGACCCCTGGCTGGGCAGTTTGGGGTCCCCTCTCCTGGCCGCTCCTCCCCGCAGGTGCCCCCTCTGCCTGACTGCAGCCCAACGTGGGGCACGAGATTGAGCAGAGCCCTGGGGCTGCACAGGAGCAGGGAGAAGCAGGAGCCTTTCTGCACCCCCCAGCCCTGGGCAGGGACTCTGGGGATGGAGCGTGGTCCCTGCTGGCAGCAGAGACTGGCTGTGCCAATCTGCCCTGAGCTGCAGACTGGGCACAGACTGGGAAGGGACATCGCTGAACACAACTGGTTCTGTTCTAACAACCAGGAGAAGCCACAAAACCCTAGTGTTTCCATGTAGTTCTGCCATCCAGCTGGTACTGTGAGATAACTGACCAACATCTCTTACTGACGGATAGAGATTCCCCAGAGAGTCAATAAGAGTCAGGAAACCCAATCAGAGCTGGGGAGGGCAGTAGAACCCCCAGTCTCACCGGGGCAGCCGATGGGCACGCAGAGACCAGCAGCCCAGCCAACGCAGCTACGGTGGGCAGGGGGTGGCCAGCTCTGACCGACAAAACTGTCATTGCCCTCCAGATGCAAAGATATTCCCAGTTCTCAGGACGTGGACCAAGTTTGCAGAACTTGCTCGCTGATAATGTTTTCTCTTGTCGTTAATTAATATCAGATTGAATCCCCTAATATTACAGTATTGTTAACGTATTAAAAAAGGTATAATTTTGTAGGCTCCTTCCCATCAGGCAGGAATGTAATTATCCCTTATCTTTCAACACAGCCAAGCCCAGTAAATACAATTACAAAAAAAATCCCCCTCATGTTCACTGGAGCATGAAAAAAATAAGTCGTAAAATTAATATTGTATTTATCCTCTTCCTTTTAGCAGTTATTAAATTGCCTCAGTGATTTCTTGACTATTCCTTTTTACAGAAGCTTTTGCCTGGAATTAATTCTGACTTTGGTTTCCTGCTTGTTTACAAAGTTTTTCCACACTCCGCAGAATTGCCCAGGCTTCCAGCCATAACCGAGTGCTTCCTCCTCTCCTTGAGAACAAAACGAGCACGCATCAGTTGCTCGATATTTATTTGCTGCTGCAGAAGGTGCAAAAAGCTGTAATTTCCCTGCAGTTCTAGATTACGCTCATTCCATCCCCCGAATAAACAGTTTTGACAGTTTGATATCAAAGAGGCAATTGATAATTACTACCTCATCCCTCCCTGTAGATCTCCTCGTACTCCCCTCATGTCTTATCAGGCTGACAATGTTTACCCCGTGGCCTGGACCATCCTTATCAACAGTCTCTAGAAGTTTCCAGCTCCCAGACAGAACACCCAACAAGGGTCTCCTCAGCCACCCAAAGCCATGGGTTCCATCCCTTGTGAGGAACCCGAAGGAGACGTGTCCTACTGTGGCAGGAGGAGCAGCAGCAGCTCGTGATGATGAAGAGCGTTTGCTACACCGGGTCCTCTTGTCACATCAGTGCCACCAAGTACTCCAAGCACAACATTTCTTCATTACAGCTCCTCTAAATGGAGCTCATTTACATGCGTGGCTCCACTGTCTGGAAACAGCGGAAGGCACGTTCTCCGAGGAACATCTGAAAGTTGATAAGGCACCTTTATGAAGTTTTTAAGCGTTACCCAGCTAGTCAGGTATTAAACGAATACCTCCGTTTCATCTCGGTGTTTACGGAACATAAACTCCAGCAGAAATGCATTTTTCAAGCTGTCAGGTTTGACTGGGATGAAGAAAAGCGGAACGCAACAACACAGGAGCAAAGCCTTTGTTGCAGCTCCCTCTTCTCTCCTCCCATTTCCCAATGAAAAAGGGAAAAAAAAAAAAACAGGAAAAAAAAAGTTGCCTATTTTTACAGGCAGAGTAGTAACTGCTGAGCTCACCCCCATGGCTGCAGCTATTTGACCATCGTGAACTGTGGCACTCAAAACCACTTCAACCCAAACTGGTGTGATCAGAAGACAAACACTACAAGACCAACAGCTTTGCCCCAGTGGGCTTTTAACATGCCCAGGGACTGAGCCACTGGAGCCTCCTCAGGTTTCATCATGAGGAAAGTGTTTTTCCCCTAATATTTAATCAGGTTTTCCCTGGCTGAGACTTGCGCTGTTGCCTCCCCCCAATCCCTGTACCAAGATCTTTCACCAACACATCCCATCGGGTTCTTGCTGGCAGCAAGAAGATGCCTTCAAAGACCCATCTTAGGAAGATCCTCATCTTTTGTACCAGGAAGCAGAAGCAGAGTGCTCCAGCCATGACCTCAAGGCTTGCCTTGATGGGAAGGATGCTTCCCCAGACCCACGCTCTGGCGTTCCCCAGGTAGCCCCAAGAGCTCACTGCAGGCTGGAGCTCCTGGCCTGCGAGGTCTTGCCTGTGCAGTTGTGCCACGCTGCTGCCTCTTCCACCACCTTCTGCTGCCTTTTACTTACTTATTTTTTACCCCAAATACCCATCAACTCCTCTGAACTTTTTTTTTTTTCTTTACACCCATTTAGCCTGAGTTTTTAAGTTCCTATCAGATTTTTGTTATTCCAGGGGAAGAGCGCTGCTAAAAGGAAAATACTGCAGTATGGGTACCAAACAAAGCTATCAAACCCCTCTGTGTTTCATTTACTTCCAGTTCCTGGAGAAGATACTCCTTCTGAAACAGCATCAAATCCAGCCTGCCCAAACCCCAGCTCCGAATCAGACCAGGGATCTCCCTCTGGGCTGAAGCTTCCAGGAGACATCACACCACCTTTGAGAAATCATCTCTTCTTTTACAGCAGAGAAAGTTTTGGGCACATCAGTTGGCTTTAGGCACACGTTTAACGTGCTGTTGAAAGGGGATAAAAAGCTGATGTACTTCTCATTGCTAAAGTTTGCTGCCAAATCAGACACATCCTGACCCCTTTAGCCCACGGAGACCCGTGTCAGACTTGGCTGAACGCTGGCCCAGAGGCTAGAGATGACAAAGGCAGGTTGCTCTCTTCCCTGACATGCATTTCTGGAGGGGAGGGTGAGCAAGGAAGCAGATAAGGGACAGTCCAAGCTCCACCTGGGCTCCTGCCAGCCAACAGTCAGGGTTTACCAGGGATCAGTGTCCAGCAGTTCCCTTGGAGTGACATGGATGGACATCACACACTTGCCACCACCCACCCTGGCTCCCAAGGACACTCCTTGTCAAGCCTTCCTGGACTAAATGAAACCTCACAGCCATGTTCTTACATGGCCAGAAAATTGGTATAGACAAAACATCAAGAAAACCCAAGATGACAAAGATCCAATTTGAAAAGCCAAGGTGCCACCTACAAGTCACTGCCATTACTGTCACGGGGGGGAATGATAACCTCTGAATTTATTTCTTTATATATATATATCTCTATATATATCTCCATCCATTCTTCTCATGCTTTCTGCAGCCCAAGGATATACTTCTGCTGTACTGTGACATGTATCTCTACGATGCCCATGATAGCCAGGGCTCCCTTTTCTTTAGCCTGCCTCTTAAACCTCATCCTGGCTTTATTATTATTTTCTTACACTACTTTTTGGTTCAATTCATGAGGAAGATCTTTCCCCCAGGGAAGGTGTCAGCATTAACAGTCCTCACGTTGAGGTGGATTTTTATTGCCAGCCAACAGGAAGAGCAGCAGTGACAGGACAGTGATTGATGTGCTTCCTAATTAAACTGGCCATCGTCAGAGGACTGAAAGAGGAAGGTACCACTGACAGAACCATCTGCAGTACCCCAGAAAGCATCCGAGACAGCACACAGGCTGCAAGATCTGCCAGCAGCAATTCCTCCCTCCGTACTGGAGGTGAACTGGACACCAGTTACACCTTTGCTTGCCCCTCCATTTACAGCCCTCCGGTCTCACCAGCTTGTCCCTCTGTGTTATTGTGAAAATAGTCAAAGAGTCTACAAAAAAAGGAAAATTCTATTGAGTGTATTAGTGGTGAGCAAGTTCCTTCAGCAATGAGGAGAGGAGCTGACCTGATACCGAGTTTCACCCCAGTATCCCTACAAAACCAGCCATTCCTCCCACGGTCGGTCGGTACGGAGCCAGCACCGGGCACTTTGCACCTAGAGCCCAAACAGCATTTCTATGCCCTTAGCACACGTTTGATGCTGCAGAGATCAGCAGCGTGGGGAGCATCTCCTCCTCAAGCTGCACCAAGCCCTGCACGGGTGGATGCACCCAACACCAACGTGCAAGATACGTACCGTCTTCTGGTGTCCTCTCCCTGAAGGTAGAAAAGAAACCTGTTTTTATAGAACTGCAGACTGGCTTGGGTAGGAAGGGACCTTTCAAGGTCATCTAGTCCAACCCCCTGCACTGAGCAGGGACAGCAAGAGAGTCTCCTTCTCTGGAGCCTTTCCAACCCCCCTGGCTCTGTTCCTGTGTGACCTGCTCTGGGTGACCCTGCTCTGGCAGGGGGGTTGGACTCTGTGCTCTTTCAAGGTCACTTCCAACGTTCTGTGATCATCCACGAGATGCTTTAAGAGTCTGAGAGCAGGCCAGTAGCTGTTGCCACCAGTCAGAGCCCCAGTGCCATTCTCAGCCTGCAGAGAGGCTGCTTGCACCCAAGGGCAACACTGGACTTGTGATTCCACAGCTTGGTGGTCACCCTGCTTTTGTTTGGTGTCGAGATGCCCCCAGAGAACCTCAGCAATTAGGACTCCAGCATTCTTAGCATGCTTTCCTCTAAATTTCTTCTCAAGTTCCAGGAGGTTTAAACAGCAGCAGAGTATCAGCTCAAACATTCCTATTTCCTGCACAAAAGGCTTTCTGTGCTGCAATACTTTCGTGGGATTTTTTTTTCTTAACTTAATTCTTAAATAGAGACTTTAAACTTAAACCTTGAAGATGATGTGATCTCCTCATGCTGGTGGTCCTTAGAGAGAAGGTTCTCCTCTTTGAGATTCACAAAGTGTTATTTCAGCATTGCTAGATAAGCAATTAATTCCCCAATTAATATAAATATTTTATATGCAACTGGGTTCTTATTTGAATAACTAATTATGTTAAGGTCCTTTGATTCCAAATTAGTACAAAACAGCATCCCTGGCATCGGGAAATTATTCCAGGAGATTGTTTAGATAGAAACTATCTTTATGTGCAGAAGGGGAACACGCACTCATGTTTCGGAAGTTAGAGAGGAATTAAACTGTTTCAAGAAATCCCTGTACAGGTTTTCAGCAGGGATGTCCCCCCCACTTCCCTTCCAGGTTCTGGAGAACATCCACCTTGATGGGTTCTGCTAGAGCAAGAGCCCAGCACCTTGGAAAGACGTTTGTGTTGAGCACACTGCTTTTATACAATCAAAAGCCATATGAAAAAATACACCCATCAGATGAGAGAATCCACAGGTGAGGTGAAGGAAACATGTTCCCAGTCCAGAGAAAGGGCTCCCAGGCTGGCTTAGGTCATTTATAGGGACAGAAGCATCAAGATGACATCTCTTTTTGGATACAGCAAGTGGCAAGCAAATAGCAAGCCCAGACAAGGATGTGATCTGGGGGTCTCAATGCAGCAGGTGTATGACCTTGAATTTGCTCTACAAGCTTTATAAAAATTCTAATCTATGTTGTAGTTCCACTAATCCCCTCCAGCATGGTTCCACCACAGTCCCTTCTGCCCCAGCCACGCCAAGCCATCGATCTCCAACTCATCAGCACAGTAGTCTTGCAAGCAAGGACAAGGAAGCTGGCGACATGAGCCTAGGCACCAGACCTCCACAGAAAAACACCCCTTGCCCTGGTAGACACCATCATCTCTTCCACATCCAGGGACCTTCACCAGGAGCAAAGGCTCAGCCTGCTTTCCCCATGGCTGCAGAAGAACCAACTACTGCACAGGCTGACACAGCCCGACCCCAACAACACTTATAGACTCACAGAATTGTCAGGGTTGGAAGGGACTTTCAAGATCACCCAGTTCCAACCCCCCTGCCATGGGCAGGGACACCTCCCACCAGAGCAGGTTGCTCACAGCCCCATCCAGCCTGGGCTTGAACACTTCCAAGGATGGGGCTTCCACCCCTCTCTGGGCAGCCTGGGCCAGTGTCTCACCAGCCTCCTGGGGAAGAAATTCTTCCTACTGTCCAACCTGAATTGACCTGTCTCTAGTTTTGATCCATTCCCTCTGCTCCTATCACTGCCTGATGTCCTAAAAAGCCCCTCTTAGGGACCCCTTAAGCTTCCTCTGCTTTCCTTTGGTTCACAGAGTCAAAGCTCCCAACACAGCTTGGTCACAAGGTCAGAAAACCTGCCAAGAAACCTTCTAAGGCTTCTTTACAACTCCATACTGAATTTCCTGTCCTCTCAAGCACTGAGGAGCTGCTGCTGATGCTGAAACACTTCTGCAGTGCCACGTGCAGGTGACTTCAGACAGGGATGAAATGCAGTACAAGCCCTTGAGTGCTTTACAGACTAAACACCCACTGGTGTTTTTGGAGGGAACCCCCTGCCTCCAACTGGAAACACAGTTAACATAGATCCCAGCATGGTGGGGTTGGCAGGGCCCTCTGGAGCTGATCTGGTGCCACCCCCTGCTCCATCCAGCAGGGTCACCCTGGGTTCCACCAGTAACTCCTGACTGTCTACTAGTCCCTTCCAGCTTCCACAAAGCCTTCATTACTATTCCCCAGCAGTGACCAAGAGCAGGCAGAGCAGTCTCTTTCCCCCACCCTGCCTCCAAGAACACATCAATCTCCATCTCCCATTGATTTTCCTCAACTCTACTGGCTGATGGGAAATTACACATCTCTTTAAACAACAGGGTAGTTTTAAGGTCTCATTCTTCATTGACTGCTCTTCATTCTGCTACACTTCATTTGCTTCTCACCTTTGCAGGATGACAAGACATCTATAGCTGTGTCACCTGTGGGACAGCTAAAGGAGCCCATTGGGAATTACCACCAAATTAAGAGGTAACCAGCCCCAACCCAGAACTGGGGACCCATGGACCTCAGCAGTGAAGGACAGTGGCTTTTAGACCCGCAGAGCACATACTAAACTCATCTGACCAGCAACACTGATGACATCTTAGACTTGTTCTGGTTAGAGAAGACCTTTCAGCTCACGGAGTCCAAGCGTTCCCCCAGCACTGCCAGGGCACCACTCACCCATGGCCCTCAGCACCACAGCTCCACACAAAAGAGGGGTGAAGGGCTCTCCTGGACCAGAGCAACGCAGGATATGCACCAGTTTCACACCAGCTCCCCTCTGCCTACAGCCTCCTACAACATCCCTCTGCTTTTACTCCACTTAACTCCTTCCCCCCCCCAACTGACCCCAGACTCATGCTAAAAATGAAGTTTAATCAAATCCAAGAAATCAAGATAAAAACCTCAGGTAGTGCAGGAATATTAAAGTCGGGGGGGAAATCAGAATACCTGGATGCAAACAGTACCTTACATCATAATTATCATTGAGGAAAAGGAAAGGAACATTATTTCATCAGATTCCCTGCACAGCAGAGGATGCTCCTTAGCTCACTGCGCACAGTTTTTAAAGCGTGTTAAGTACTAAGGACATACAAAGACCCAGACTGCAACCCACACACCCAGCTGGACATTCCCCCTCTGCAAATAATGCTGTTTATTCCGTCCAAGTAAGAACTTAAAGGGAATAAAGGTCTCTCCATTTCAGTCCTGGCTCATACATCTACCTTGTTAAAGAGAAGTCCTTCCCATTTCACCAAAACTGGGAGATCTCTCAGTGAGGACATTCCCATGAGCTCTTCCAGAGAGCCGGGTGCCTGAGGCTGGAGAACAGACTTTTCCTGAGCCATTGGGTCAAGAAGAGGGGAGAGAACGGTCCAAATGAGCATCTCCACCACACCGAAACCGCTCAAACGAGTCCCAGTCCATTGTTTCTGCTTTCTGAATCGTAACTAGAGACCACGAGCTATGAAGACTGAGAAACTATTATTGCTTTCAATCTTCAAACCACCAGGAAAGGTCACAGAGATAATTGCTGCAAGATCACGCGTCAAAAGAAATAATTTATTTCTGTCTCGAAATAATAAGGAGAAAAGTTGGCAATGGTTGGAATTAGAGTGCACATTTATTTTCGTCTCAAACTCAGACGAAAATATTAGATGTATATGAAAAGTCTAGTTGGGAAAACCACCTCCCAACCTTTACAGATCTCATTTAATTGTGTAGGAGCCGATGCTGTTTGGGGAGGACCAGCAGGATTTCCTGGGCTGGGAAAAGCAATATTGTCAGAGACACACAGATGGAGCTCAGTTTCATTTCCTTCACGGTCTTTGGCCCGTACCGTACGTACCTGGTGAGGGCCAGGTGTCAGGTAAAGCCAGGGCACAGGAAAATAAAACAAGATTGAGGATTTCAAGCTTAAGAATACCTGATGTTCACTGACACTTGATTGTTTAGCAGCTTTTGACTAAATAAAAGTCGTTAAGGGAACCCTGGATATACTGAAAACCCAAAGCCCAAGGATGCAGCGTATTAAAGCTTGTGAGAAAAAAAATGAACCTTCAGGTTCTGGTACTAAGACTTTCTTTCATCACTTTTCATTTTCACTTCTACTTTTCATCAGATGAAATTTAGTTTCATGACAATCTAATATTTTCCTCAGTAGATTGGAGAGTAAAGGAAATTATTAGTGCCTGATACCATGAAATAAAAATCCTCTCAAGAGCAGACACCATCTCTGCAAAGCTTGTTTTGCTACTGGGTTACATTTCCAAGCAGCAGCAAGATAAAGATACACCTCAATAATGTCACGGCAGCTCCTTTTCCTAGGAAAGGCTGGGCACAATGTCCTTTTGAGGTCCTTTCCAATCTGAGCTACTCTACAACTCTGGAGCTTTCAAACCTGCTGTGAATATGGAGCCAAACAAGAAGCCACAATCACCTTTTAGAAGAAGGATTTGGGTCAATCTGTCCTTGCTCATTTTTTCCCCAACAAAGACATCAATCACCACTCAGGTGTCACCCAGGTACAACCAGACATGGGACAACCACAGAAAGCACATTTGCCCCCTTTTTTGTTAAATGGTGCCAAGGATGGGGCAGCCACCACCTCTCTGGGCAGCCTGGCACAGGCTCTCCCCACCCTCAGCACCAACAATTTCTCCTTCTCTCCAGTCTGAATATCCCTCTTTGAGTTTAAACCATCCCCCCTTTTCC
Organism: Todiramphus chloris collaris; assembly: GCA_025345505.1. Taxonomy (NCBI): domain Eukaryota; kingdom Metazoa; phylum Chordata; class Aves; order Coraciiformes; family Alcedinidae; genus Todiramphus; species Todiramphus chloris. The sequence goes on along the minus strand of JANVCC010000043.1, from coordinate 1,273,586 downwards.
TGTCCCAAGAAGTCCTGCTCAAAAGTCTGTCCCCATCTTTCTGCCAGGCCCCTTGAAGTCCTGCAAGGCCCCCAGAAGGTCTCTGCAGAGCCTCCTCTTCTCCAGACTGAACCCCCCCCCAGCTCTCCCAGCCTGGCCTCGGAGGAAAGGTTCAAGCTTACTGACAAAGTTCGGGGTGATGACAGTTTTGGTGTTGCCCACAAGGCACCAGGCTGAGCCACACTCGATGAGGACGCTGACACCATCACAGTCAGAGGGACCCCCAGCCACGGAGACACAGCGTTTGGCACCCAACTGTCATCCAGATATCCAGGCTCCTCCTGATGCCTAGGTAGCCAGCAGACACAAGGACAAGGCCATGATGAAAAGGGGGCAGCAGGCAGGTGGAGATGCTCAGCACAAAGGCTGGGAAACCCCACCCTGGTACCCAACTCAACCCAGCTGGGTCAATTCAGGACCAAGGTGGGGTCTTGTGCTTCCAGCACTCAGCACCCTGCCTGCAAGGCCACCAAGAACCAGGTGCCTGAGCTCCTGCTTGCAAGAGACAGATTCTTACATGGGAGTTCCTAACTTTTTGCATTACAGAACTGCTCTCCTCCGTGCTGCTGGCACCACAAAGGAGGTTTTGATGGATCTGCTGAAGCAAATTGTTCCCCAAAGGAAGAGCAAATGGCTGCTGCCTTCACTGAAGTCAAAACACACCTCACCTGCTGACACTTAGCTGCAGTAAAAACACTCTATTAGGTTATATTAACATAACTTCCAAGTACCAAAATTGCCACTTCTCTCCAATCTCAAGGGCACAAAGAGTTGCCCAGCTCCTTGTCCTCTCCACAGCCCTAAGGGGCAAATGCCACCCCTGCCAGCTTGAGCCAGTCCACTGCAGCAAGACCACAGCACCCTTCCTTTCAAACACCCTGTGCTCGCTCTTCCAGCAGCCTGGAAACAGCAGCTTCCCCCCCCCCAGCCCATCTTCACATAGTATTTTCCTCCCAAATTACTAAACGAAGCCACGTGTCTGCTCTGCCGAAGCTATTGTTAGAAGAAGAAGTTATCCAGTGAAGCAAGCAGCCGGTCCCAGGGCTGCTCTGTGCTCCGGGCTCATCTGATTACCATTCTGAGATCCCACAGTAAAAGAAGAAAGCAGAAAGCACCCACGTTGCCGAGTGCCTCTCTTTAGTTCCAGAGAAACAGAGCTGTAACGCCCAAATCACACTGCATCTGGCAGCGAGAGCATCAGCACCCAACACCCACAACAGCAAGGAACAACTTCTGGGGGAGCTCAGCCTCCCCTCGTTAAACCCAACCACTCGTTCTTCCCCAGCACATGAACACAGGGATGAAACAGCAGAGAAAAAACAGCAGAAATCTCAACCACAACAAAAATAATAATAAAAATAATTGATAATGCACAAAACTTACCAGCTCCAACAGGTGAGAGCTGCAGGATGGGACCATCTTCCTAACCGATCTCTGCTCTGGCTCCCAGAACCCTCATAATATGGTGTTCTTGATGGAAACTGGGAACACCTGGTTTGGACCTCCCAGCAGAGTTCTGATGCCATCCCAGGACAGGAGCAGCCCCAGCTGAGCAAGGCTGCAGGGTGCTGGGCTCCCCCCAGCTGCTGCTGGGCATCGATCTGAGGGTGCTCAGCACCCTCCTCGTATTCAGATCCTCGCATGGGATGTGAGGAGATGCTCTGAAGGTAAATGGCTCAGAATAGGTGTGTTAAGGAGAGTGTGGCCAGCAGGTTGAGGGAGCTGCTTCTTCTCTACTTAGCCCAAGGAGGCTGTCTCTGCAATCCTGGGGTCCTGTTCTGGGCTGCCCAGTTCAAGAGAGACAAGGAACTACTACAGACAGTTCACCAGAGGCTGGGAAGCTGCTGAGGGGCTGGAGTATCTCTGTGCTGGGGCCAGGCTGAGAGCCCTGGGGCTGTGCAGCTGGAGAAGAGCAGCCTGAGAGGGGAGCTGAGCAATGCTGAGCAAGAGATAAAGGGCCCCGGGGGGCAAGAGGATGGGCACAGACTCTGCTCAGTGGTGCCCAGGGACAGGACAAGGGGCACCAAGGGGCACCAACTGGAACCCAGGAGGTTCCACCTGAGCAGGAGGAGAAAGTTGTTTGGTGTGAGGGTGTGGGAGGCTGTGCCAGGCTGCCCAGAGAGGCTGTGGAGTCTCCTTCTCTGGAGAGATTCCCACCCCGGCTGGACCCTGCGCTGCTGGGCCCCTGCTCTGGGTGCCCCTGCTGGATGGAGCAGGGGGGTGGCACCAGAGCAGCTCCAGAGGGCCCTGCCAGCGCCCACCACGCTGGGATTCTGTGGAAAATATTCTATTGGTCTTCGATACATCCACTTTAAGAGTGTTTTTGTTCTACGTGTGCTCTTGATACACATTTCCCTTTTCAGGGTGAAAACACTTGTTGGTCACCAGGATTGCCAGCGAGAAGCAGAGCCTGGTTCACCCTCCAAACCACCAGCAAGAACACCTACAGCAGTTGAGCAGGTGGGGAAACAAAGAAGATAGCCCACGTTCATAGTGCCTCTTGTTTGTCAGGAGGGGTTGGAAGAAGACTCTGGTGCCTGTGTCGGATCTCCCGTGGCACAGAGCGGTCCATGGCCACCGTCCCACCTCACCCTGGGCTGCACCTTCTTATTTTGAAGGCTGAAAAATCCCACTGCTATGAGAAAAGGTTAGTGCTCCTTGGCCACCTCCCACACCACAGCTAAACCTCTGCTTCTGTTTCTTAAATGGCTCCATTTGCATAAAGTTGTCTGCAAACAATTAAAGTTAATTAAGATAATTTATCACTTGGAAGCCAAGCATCTTATCAGCAGGTATCAGCGTGTAAAGCAAACAAAGAATCAGTTGTAGGGAAATAGCTGGGGCCTTATTACCCCCTTAGATGTGAAGTGACAAAGAGTAATTTCTTTATGATACTTCCTGTTTGGTCTGGGTGCCATGATTTCAAAGTAATTAACTGCAATTAGCTAATCATCCTTCACAGTAACTTGATTTGTGACTCTACACTGTAGCATTGACTCATTCACGCCTTGGCAGCCTTCCCGTATATAAATTGTGATAAAGTTTTGATACCAGCCCAAATATCTTCTCTGTGAACAGAAAGGGGATGCTGGAGAGAGCTTTGATTGCACAGACAGTGGGACTTGTTCTGCCCTGGAAGAGAGAAACGATGAAGCAAAGTATTCTGGTCCAGAGGGGATGGGCTGAGCTGTCTCCTGCCACCTCTGTGCCCAGGACAGGCTGAGAGCCCTGGGGCTGTTCAGACTCTGCTCAGGGGTGCCCAGGGACAGGACAAGGGCCAACGGGCACCACTGGAAGCCAGGAGGTTCCATATGAGCAGGAGGAGAAAGTTGTTTGGTGTGAGGGTGTGGGAGGCTGTGCCAGGCTGCCCAGAGGGGCTGTGGAGTCTCCTTCTCTGGAGAGATTCCCACCCCGGCTGGACCCTGCGCTGCTGGGCCCCTGCTCTGGGTGCCCCTGCTGGATGGAGCAGGGGGTGGGATTCTGGGGTCTATGGGATGCCCCTCGTCCCTGCTGCAGCCCCATCTCCATGCCAGAACCTTCTGTTGCTCCCCTTCTTCCACTGGGTTTTCCTTGCCCCCAATACAGGAGTCTCAGAGATGCTGCCGAGAAGCTCCCCGTGCAAAATGTGTTCCCTGTGCCTGGAGGGACTGTCAAAATAATTTACTTGGATGAAAAAAACAGCCTCACAATCACAACCAGCCTCAAAATCAACCCCAGTTCCACTGCAGAGACCAGCACCACGTGTCAGCGAAGCCAGCGCCGAGCTGCCCCTTTCTCCGGACTGAAGAGGGGGGATTCGTTTATCCAGGTCATGGTCACAACGACGCCACACACGAGCAGCCTCAAAGGCATCCGCCCCGGATAAACCATCTTTGCCTTTTTCCTGCCTTTGCTGGGACCCATGGCATTTAACAGGAGAAAGAAAAGGCAGTGGGATCCAGGCTGGTGCGGGGTCTGAAGCGCTGGGGGCGGCCAGGCAGCAAACCAAGATGTGGTGGGACTGGTGTGAGCCACGTGGCTGCAGTGACACTGGGTGTCCCTCTGTCTTCCTGCTGGAACTGGAAGTGTCCCCGTGGAACAGCTGGGGAGAAAACAAAAGAAGGAAGAGCTGGTCAGATAAACATCCTGGCCCCGAGAAGAATGCGCGCTGAATTTCTACCACTCCTTCCGCGCCCGCAGCTCCTCCTGGATGTCTCACTCCTGCTTTTATTGCCCACGAGGGAAAGAAATTCTCTGAGGGAAAGAAATGCTGCTCAGACTTCACTTCTGAGCTTGCCACAAGGGGTTAAATGGTCAACATTTCCAGTTGCTGGAGCAGCAGGGACCATCGCTGGTGTGTACTGGTGGGATGCCATCCCCTCCCGTGCACACTGCTGCTGCTGGGTGGCTGCTCTGGGCACAATCATAGAATCCCAGACTGGTTTGAGTGGGAAGGGACCTATCAAGAGCATCCAGTCCAACTCCCTGCAGGGACAGGGCCATCTGCAGCTAGAGCAGGGTGCTCAGAGCCCCGGGCAACCTCCCCTGCAATGGTGCCAGGGATGGGGCAGCCACCACCTCTCTGGGCAGCCTGGGCCAGTGTCATCTACCACACAGATCCAAACCTGCTCCAGAAGCACCCAGAACCTCCCATTGCTGCTGAGCCCAAGGACAAGAAGGCAGCTCTCCTGGGCACAGATAGACAGCCCCTCCAGTGCCAGCCTCCTGTCAGGAGCTGTCAGAGCCAGAAGGTCTCCCCTCAGCCTCCTTTGCTCCAGGCTCAACAAGCCCAGGTCCCTCAGCTGCTCCTCAGCACCCTTGTGCTCCAGCCCCTTCCCCAGCTCCATTGCCCTTCTCTGGCCACGCTCCAGCCCCTCAGTGTCCTGCTGGGAGTGAGGGGCCCAAACCTGACCCCAGGATTCGAGGTGGCCTCCCCAGTGCCCAGTCCAGGGGATGATCCCTGCCCCGGTCCTGCTGGCCACACCAGTGCTGACACAAGCCAGGATGCTGGTGGCCTTCGTGGCCCCCTGGGCACTCTCTGGTTCATCTCCAGCCACCTCTTGACCAACCCCCCTCCCCCAGGTCCTTTCCTTCAGGCACTTTCCAGCTGCTTTGCCCCAGCCTGCAGCACTGCAGGGGGTTGGTGGGACCCAACTGCAGCACCCAGCCCTTGGCCTTGTTGAGCCTCAGCCCGTGGATCCAGCCTGTCTTCTCCAGGTACACTGAGGTAGTTTTGGAACAAGCACTGGGCAGGCTGATGCATAAAAACGTTTGTGTTCTCCACAGCTCACATCTCCTCCCACCACGCGCTGACGCGGAGCTGTGCCCAGGCAGACAGCACACCAAGGAGATCGTGGGATACCCACCAACTCGTGCTGCCAAGGGAGAGCAGAGGCTTCAACGTGGTTTCAGACCCTGCTGGGAAACCACACGGGGCGCTCGGAGGACACCAGATCCTGGTGTGCAGCTCTAACCCCGGCACACCAGCAAAGCCACACGTGCTAACTGGGCTGGCATGGTCCAGCAGCACTGCCATCACCCGCAGCGTGTTCTTCAGTGTAGGAACTCAACTGTTGGGGGTTGTCTTTTGATTTGTTTGGGGTTTTTTTTCCCCAAAGAAGACCAAGAGGAAAATTTCAGGTCACCCAGCTGCACATTCAGGCTGCTCTCTTTCGGCTGAACACAAATCAATGCCATTCACAAGATAATATTAAATTGAAGGAAAGCCAGGAATGACCCCCTGGTTGGGCTCAGGCATCTGAAGAAGGGGCTAAGGCTTAGTTCAGCATTACCCTGAGGATGGAAGGCCACTGCGTTGCCACAGCAACGGGACTCTGCTCCACCTGGACCAGCCTTTGGAAGCTCCACATCAAGCTGTGGATTAGACATCAGGAGCAGGGGCTTTCCAGGAAGCAAAGCAAAGTCTTGGTGAGACCCTGGCACAGGGTGCCCAGGGAGCTGTGGATGCTCCATCCCTGGGTGTCCTCAAGCCCAGGCTGGATGGGGCTGTGAGCAACCTGCTCTGGTGGGAGGTGTCCCTGCCCATGGCAGGGGGGTTGGATGGGATGATCTTGAAGGTCCTTTCCAACCCAAACCATTCTCTCTTCAGGCTGCTTGGCCTGGGCAAAGCTCAGAGGGGTTGGTTCTTCTCCAGCCCCTGGCATGGCCAAGACAAACCAGGCAGGGCTGCAAGAACAAACAGCAAAGGGCTTCCCGCTGCTTTCAGAGGCATCAGGAGATGTTCAGGTTTGCCAGCAGCTTTTAGCAAAGACCCAAAGGATGGAGGGAGGGATGAATGGAGGGAGGGATGAAGGTAGCGAGGAGGGAGGGAGGGAGGGAGGGACAGGGGTACGGTGGGAGGGATGGTGAGAGGGAGGGAGATGGGAGGGAGGGACGGCAGCCAGCATGTCACAGCAAATGATACATGTCACTGCTGTCTTCTTCAGGAATGAAAGGACATCTTCTTCAGGAATAAAAGGACATCTGGGTTTCACCCACCCCACTGTTTAACAGACACCACGTAGATGGGGCTCCCCAGGCACGGAGATGCAGAGACCACTCTCTGCTTTCCACTGTCACCTTCCTTCTCAGGGACGCGTGCCCCTGGATGGTATCTTGGCCATGTCTCACCTCAAACCAGAATGTCCCCCAAACCACCAAGCTGCCTGTTTCCAAACAGATCCTGAGAAACCCAGAGGCTGCTCTCCTTCCTCAAAAGAAATCCCACCAAGCACCCTTTGCTTGAGACAGCAGCAAAGCAGCAGCGCTCTGGGATGCGTGAAGGCCCCCAAAGCTGGGGGGTCTCCTTTAGAAACCCCTTCGTAAGGTTTCCCATCACATGCTGATGTGGGCCACTGACCCACTGCCTATGGCTCCCCATGCTGCAGGTCCCCATAGGGCAGCAGGGATGGCCATGATGGTGCTGGTGAGGCCCTCACAAGTTCTAAGAGAGTCACAGAAATGGAAAAGACCTTTCAGATCATGGAGTCCAAGCGTTGACCCAGCACTGCCAGGGCACCACTGCCCCCTGTCCCTCAGCACCACAGCTCCACGGCTTGGAAACCCCTCCAGGGATCACGGGGACTCCACCTCTGCCCTGGGCAGCCTGGCACAGCCCTTGTGCCACAAACTGCTTGTTGCCAACTTTGTTATCACCATTTAGATCTTCCAGAGCTTTGCCGGCGAGACGTTCTCCAGGGAATAATACTGAGAGCAGCAGCAATAAAGAAAGCAAAAGCCAAGAACCTGAGTTAATGAGCGGGCTGCCGTTGGATTTGCCAGGAGTCCTGCAGCCCTCGCTTTGCAGACCCACCACACACAGACCACGTCCTAACGGGTCGCCCAAAGGATACCTCTTGAGACGCCCGAATTGATGGAATTAAATGCCAATGGAAGGATTCTTGTATTTTGAAAAGCACAGAGCAAAGAGAGTACAACTCCCACTAACAACCGCTTTGAAAGCAGAGCCTGCAAAGCCCATTAAATCCAGACAGATATATTTAAGGCACAACCCCCAAACTATCTGAACTTTGCAGTGTCTGGGAGGCTGCTTTAATTGAACAGCAAACAGAGCATTTCTAATCCAGCCCGGATGAGAAGAGCGAGAGCAGAAAGGACACGCATTTACAAGAGAAGGGAAATAAACAGCAGAAAGGTGGAGGGCGTAATGGGCCCAGCAGGGCGGGAGGATGGAGCTTGCAGAGGTGGAGATGCCAGCACAAGACCAGTGCCACACTGCTGCCTGTCGAGCAGACTTCAGAGGCTGCTTTGAAATGGTTCTTCCAGCTTTTAAAAGGCTGTGGCTGCTGCAAAGCTGCTAGCAGAGGGGTTTTCTCAGTCTCACCATACTCGGTGAGAGCCCTGCCTTTCTCCCCAGTGCTATGAGAAACAGCAGGATGGGTTTGTGAGCTGGACCCACACCTGGTGCTTTGCTGAGTTCTGTTTATGGGACATTGGAAAAATATTCTGCAGCGGGTGCATCACCCTAGGAGATGGGTGATCACTGACCCATCGCCCTGTGGGGCTGGGGGATAGAAAATGGGGTTAGAAATTAATAAAGGGGCTTCTTTTGCCTGCTCTTGCTGAATGTGTGTGCTGCTGCATCTCCCCGCTCCCGGTATGAACAGCGACAAAGGTCTCAGTGGGTTCATGGCTCGGAAAGCAACCCATACACTGTCTCCAGTAACTGCTCGAAACCCAACCTGGCCATCAAAGACCCCCAGCCAAACCCTGACCTGGGGCAGCAGCAGATGAGCTGCACCAGAGCCAGGCCCAGCAGAGCTGGCATCCCCAAGCACTGGCAGCCACGGTGGAGGATTGTTAGGTTGCCCAGAGAGGTGGTCGCTGCCCCATCCCTGGCTCCATTCCCTCAATGTCCTGCTGGGAGCGAGGGGCCCAAAACCAACGCCAGGATTCCAGGGGTGGTCTCTCCAGTGCCCAGTGCAGGGGGCAATCCCTGCCCTGGTCCTGCTGGCCACACTATTTCCAATGGCTCGCTCCCAGCTCTGGACCGCTCGTTCTCCTCCCATGTTGGTCTCTGCCCGACTTTGCTCCTGCTGTGAGCGGGCTGCAGCAGCTCAGGGGAGGGCAGCTGGTTACCACATTGCCTGTGCATCTCTTAAAGGCTTTATTTGAGCTTTAATGATCTTTAATTCTAGAGAAGTCAGCCGCCATGGAGCATTTCTGGTGTACAGTTAATGGCACCGAAGTGATTAGTGTTATTGGAAGAAGTTATTACAGGAGCTACATTCCCCTTCTCTCTTTCATATCTATATGACACATGAGACTTATTTTCACTAAAATACTAAGCTGTGTAGCTTATTTTATGTCTAATTTGCACCTAAAATGACTTTGCAGAACATCAGCAGAAGATCTGTGCCTTTCTCCAACCCCAGATCTTTACATCTGTCGGGCACGGGGGTGAGCGGCAGCGACACGCTCGAAGAGTCTCATCTCCTTTGTCCATTTTCAGTCTCTCTCGCACGCTGGCATTTGCACCCCGTGACAAACACAGCGCAGAGCCCGTCACCTGTCAGTACTCCATGGGCTCGAGGGGCTTCTTCTTGTTCGGAGACCTGGAAACACAGCCACTTTGGAACTTCTGAAGCAAATGGGGTTTTGGATGATGTTCCCTTAAGTCTTCCGAGTTTCAGACAGAGTTCACCGTGGGGAATATCCAGGAAGCCCTTCCAGCAGGATCATTTACTGAAGCTGTCTCCATAGCACATTTAAAACTCGAAGAGTTCAGGATGGTCCTTACTTAAAATGACATCGGGAGCAGAGCACGTGGATTTCAAGCGTTCATTAGGGAGCTGAGGAGCATTAAGGGTTTGATGGACAGCTTCACTCTCAGCTCTTGAAATAAGGATGCTTTGTAAGTGGAATGCCTCAGGAAGCCCTCAGCGATGCCGGGCTACGGGATGGGTGAAGCCAAGCGCTCGCTGTCGAGCCACGGAATGGCAGAGCTGGTTTTTCCTTGGGGGGGTGAAAAAGTGTTTTCACATGCTGAGGGGCATGGTTTAGTTGCGACCTGGCAGTGCTGGGTTAATGGTTGGACTTGATCTTGAAGGTCTTTTCCAAGCAAAATGATTCTATGATTCTATTCTATGACTCTATGCTCCAGCATCACACCTTGTCAGCTGGACAGCAGACCTGAGGCACGGTGGAAGGGTGTTTCTGGAGAACCAAAACGCTCAGAAATTGCTGTATTTGTCAAAATCAAGGGTAGATTTAGGTTAGACGTTAGGAAAAAAAAGTTCTTTAATACGAGGGTGACAGCTCACTAGAATAGGTTGCCCAGAGAGGTGGTGGAGGCCCCATCCCTGGAGACATTCAAGGCCAGGCTCGATGAGGCTCTGAGCAGCCTGACCTAGTGAGAGATGTCCCTGCTTATTGCAGGGGCGTTGGACTAGATGACCTTAGAGGTCCCTCCCAACCCACTGCATTCTATGATTCCATGACTGAAGCAGGTAAGTTGAACCAGACTGAAAGGAAAAAAAAAAAGAATCCAACTGTCTGGGAGGGAACAGGATTTCAAATGGAAACACCAGCTGCAAAGAGCTGGAGCTGGAGAGGGAGGAGAGATGAAAGTGTCTATTCAACCCCGCACTCTCCACCAGGAATTCACTACAATTCAGTGAAGCAGCCAGTGGCTATTTCCAGGGCAGCCCATGTAAAACCAAACTACCTCCAAGCCCCGACGTGGACCTCTAGATTCCGAACAACCAAACAAAGAAAGGCTTCTGATGGAGAATTGGTGATGGGCTTTCCAGCATCCCTCAGCGTTTCTCACTACGCCGGACAATAGGAAAAAGGGCCACTCAGAGAGTAGGCTGTGGTACATTTCTGAAGCCAGGTATTGTTTGGTTTTTCTTCTCATTCTTCCCTTTGATGCCTCCTCTCCCGCGGCTGTAACGGGTGCGGGGAGCCCATCTGACACCGAGAGCACCAGATGGCATCGGTTTATTGCCAAACTCTTCTTTCCCAGACAGGCTTTGCCGATGTCCATCCCAACTTCAGCCGCATTCGCTTCGTGAAATCAGCTCTGGGTATTTGAACCTGGTCTCTGGACATCACGGCCCAACACAAGGGACTCTGAGATGCAAAGACTTCGTTTGAATGAACAGAGTCCTGGGACTGGATCTGCAATGCGATCTTGACCGGGGGAAAAAAAAAGGGCATTTGTTCGCTGTCTTTTCCTGGGCAGCATCCTCTGATTTGGTTTACAGGTTCAACACCAAGCCACCCACCAGGTAAGCGGGGCTGTCCCCCTCAGACAGGAGTATTTATGAGAAGATCCGGGTCTACAGGTCTTCAAGCAACCTTCAAACACATGAGATGCAGAGGAAAAGAGCAAAGAGGTGAAGAGTGTCAGAGATGAACAAGGGTCTGAGCTCAGGAGATGGTACCCTGGAGTGGACCGCGCTGGTAACACGGGGATGCTCAATCTCAGGACATCTCTGCCACTGAGGTTTCAGCTTCAGAAGACGTTTCTGGGTGGCAGATGTGTCGGGATAACAAAGTGAGGATGCCAACAAGCAAGGAAATGAATGATCTTATTGAACTGAACTGTAAATACCAAGAGGGATTAGTGAGGAGATGTATAGACGTCTAGGTGAAAAATGGTAAGAAAAATGATCTGAAGCTTTGGCAGCAAAGAGCTGTCAATTAACTATTTTCTCACCATATTTAATCTCAAATAAATGTAATTTAAAACACACTGCATTTTTACCTGAGCTGAGAAAAGGGTACACTGCAATTTCTCACCAGCAAATATCTCCCTCCGATATCTCCTTGGGACCATTCCACCAGATGGGGCAGGAACTGGCTGAGGGTTTCCTCAGTGCAGCTTGTCAAGGCCACAGTCCAAACTTTGCTTCAGGGCAGGGGTGGAGACCCCGTGATCCCTGGAGGGGTTTCCAAGCCGTGGAGCTGTGGTGCTGAGGGACAGGGGGCAGTGGTGCCCTGGCAGAGCTGGGGCAATGGTTGGACTGGGTGACCTTGACAGCCTTTTCCAACCTAAGCAATTCTATGATTCTGAGCTTACAAAAGATGGTCAATCAAGGAACGTTATATTTTTAAAATGCAAATTATGAGTTTTTTCTTTGGAAACTCCTAGGCTGTGGATGTCTGGCAGCAAATCGGATCAGTAGAAATCTCACTCCACATTTGTCTGTCTCTTGTCCTCTAAGTCAATGTAGAATCAGAGAATCATAGAATGGTGGGGGTTGGAAGGGACCTAGAAAGATCATCCAGTCCATCCCCCCTGCCAGAGCAGGGCCACCTAGAGCAGGTCACACAGGAACGAGGATACCTGGAGAAATGGAGTTGGGATCTGATGCAAATACAAGAGATCTCAGGCTCTGATGACCCCCCACGCACCAAGCTTTAACTGGTTTGCTACTGATTCCTCTCCAGGCGACCGCTCCATAGTTATTAATTTCTAAGCAGGCCTTAAAAATCAGGTGCAATTTGCTGCACTGCAGTATCCCAACTGTACATTTGAGCCTGGAAGAGAAGCCCCCGCTGTGACTCGAGAGCTTGGCACCGCAGCCAGCCCAGAGCTTCCCGGAACAGCAGCCAGAAAGGGCTGTGCCAGCTGAGATGCCAGCGACGCCGAACCGAATCCTACGAGACCCGAACTTCCTCGTGGGGCACGTTGCAAACTCCTGGGAGCCAAATGGCAGATTCCCTCTGGCTTAGCAAACCTCACTCCTCATTAATTGGCTCGGTGAAACATCGCCAGCTCGACGGCTCCCGCGGAGCAGGAGGCAAACGGCGTGTGCCGGCTGATTTTTGTGAAGGTATTAAAATTGCAAGAGAACAACCTTTCCCGTAACCTCAGAGATTAAAAAGATGGTGGATATTTCGCTATAATTGGTCTGACTCCTGTTTGTACTGCATTTATGAATAATGTTAATTCACACACCATTTACGCCGGATGTCGGAAAGAAAACGAAGAACTCGCAAAAAGCAAATTAGCGGTCGATGCGTTTGGCGTGTCTGGGAAATCAGGTTGCGAGTTATAAATCTTTTCCAGCTTTAAATAAAAGCAAATATATTTTTGTATTTTTTCTTTTTTTTTTTTTTTTTAATATGGAAAACTAATTCTTCATTGTCTCAGCACAAGAAAAGCTGCTCAAATCATTACCAAGTTCAACTGGAGGGAGTGAGGTGCTTGCCAAGATGTACCAGTTCAGCCCTTCATGGAATGGCTGAGGTTGGCAGGGACCTCAGGAGGGAAGTAGTCCATTGTCCCAGCTCCAGCACATCCCCGAGAGCAGCAGGCTCAGGACACATCTTTTACATCCCTCCAGGGATCACGGGGACTCCACCCCTGCCCTGGGCAGCCTGGCACAGCCCTGGACAACCCCGGAGGGGAAGAAATTGTTCCTCAGCTCCAACCTAAACCTGCCCTGGGGCAACTTGAGGCCAATTCTTCTTCTTTCACTTGTTCCTTGGGAGCAGAGCAGAGCACCCCTGGCTCCAGCCTCCTGTCAGGAGCTGTCAGAGCCAAAAGGTCTCCCCTCAGCCTCCTTTGCTCCAGGCTCAACAAGCCCAGGTCCCTCAGCTGCTCCTCACCACCCTTGTGCTCCAGCCGCTTCCCCAGCTCCCTTGCCCTTCTCTGGCCACGCTCCAGCCCCTCACTGTCCTGCTGGGAATGAGTGAGGGGCCCAAAACTGACCCCAGGATTCCAGGGGTGGCCTCCACAGTGCCCAGTCCATAGGGACGATCCCTGCCCTGCTCCTGCTGGCCACACCAGTGCTGACAGGATGCTGGTGGCCTTCTTGGCCCCGTGGGCACACTGCAGTAACACACTTCAAAATCATTATCCTATCTCTTATCAAAGACCTTTCAAAGAAATGTAACACTAGAATATAGACCTGAGCATCCTGCACATCCATGGCCTGACTCCTTCTTGGCAGAGCCTCTACCAAGGGCTCCCCGCAGGGCTTACATGTGATTAAATGGATTCCTCCATATCTGGTCAGACCTCCCAGGAAATGCCTGGGAAGCTTTCAAATGAAGTTTAACAGTGTTCTGTTAAAATCCTCCGGAGAGGAGCCGGCCCATCGGTCTAGATGAACACCAACAGAAATCCCAGCCGGGTTTGCTTGCTTCCTGCACCTACTAAAGGGAAATTTCCTCTCGCTGTTGTCACCCACCGTGTAACGTTCATCGCACCCCAAAGGGCGTTTTGGAGAGTAGACCCAACCCTGTTTAGAGAGCTCAGCTCTCTTTGTGCTCCTTTAAGCTGAATTAAATGAGACCGGCGTGGTTTGAAGGTTCTGGAGCACGGCAGCTAACAGCATCAGTGGTTTGCCACGGTGCCTCCACACCGGAAGCGCGACTGGTTTTCTCGGGACCAGAGGGAATTCCCACGTTTCCAACGGGAGGCACTTGGCAGACAGACTCTTTCTGGAGCTTCTCTCTCCTCTGTACAGCCAGGAAGGTATTTATTCCGCGGGTGCAGTGCAGCCTTCTCCGCAGCACAGCTGCTTTTCCTGGGATTTGGCCAGCAACGCTTCTCACGGACCCGGCTGGGGCTTTGCCCAACAGCCTCCCCTCCTGCTGCTTGGAAGCTCTAGAGGTTTAATAACGGATACCAACTCCTGTAGCAGTGCCGTGATCAAACGCTCGGAAGAGAGAGTACCCCAGTTAACATGGCCAGATGTCTAAACTCAGAAGGGACGGTTCTAACTGTAGCTCATCAGGCTGACTTTTCCAGGCCTCCACTTTGTCTCACCTTTACCCCCGGGCTCGCCTGTGTCTCGGAAGCCATTCTGCTTTCCCTCTACCTGCCCTGCTCCTCAGTTCCTGCCCTGCTCCTCAGTTCCTGCCCTGCTCCTCAGTTCCTGCCCCGCTCCAGCTCCCTCACCTTAGCAGCGGTTGGTTCACAGCAGAACTGCTCAGAAATCCCAGGTGAGATGAAAATGCCTGGTCCAGGTGACTTCTCACATGCCCCGGGTCTGATTTGCCACTTCCTCACCTAAACCAAGGGGTGTCCCTGCAAGGCACGATGCAGTGGGGTGCAGGGAGCACCAGCATAGCTGAATGTCCCTCTTGCTGGGAGGGACATCATCTCCAGCCAGGTCGCTTCTTCTCTGCAGCTGTCAGATGCTGTCATAGGTTAGATACTTCGTGTTGCTGAGGAACTGCTGTGTCTACACACAGCTGGACACAGAACCACAGCATCGTTTTGGTTGGAAGAGGCCACCCGTTAAGCCAGCACTGCCAGGGCACCACAAACCACGTCCCTCAGCACCACATCTTTCCCTGCTCCACACTGTGAAGCACCTGATGACTACAGGGCACTTCATCTTTATCAGTACCTTCCAGCCTCATCCTGAGCTTTTTTCAATGCCAGTGTTTTCACCGAGCTACCTCCTTGCAAAGGAAGGCAGGAGCATTACCGCAGCGGGATGCTGGAAAGCACTCAGGGGGGGACCTTCGATGGGTCCCACCAAGAAGGAAAGTCTCCTAAAGGGAATGAAATGCCCAGGCAAGCGGGAGCATGGGCAGCTGCTGCACAGCAGTGGGGCCCAGGTCTTGTGAGCCCCTCACTCTCAGTGTCATTACTGAACATGCTGGAGCAAGGCTGTGGAGAAAGGAACAGGAGAGGAGCCCACCTCTTCTCGGAGGCTCAGGATCAAGGTAGTTAGTGAACTCATTACCCCTTTCCTGAATGCAGACACATCTCCTTTTCATCCCGTACCTCGGTACAAAGCAGAGGGCCTTGTGGTAAACCCAAATGTCAGTAAATTCAGGTGTATGTGCCAGGAGAAGTTGCTTCTCATGCGACACGGAACTGCTGCCAGCCCAGGTCATCACACTGCAGCTGCTCTTTGGTTTTTTTAAGGGATAGGTGATTTCCAATCCAGCCATGTATCATTTCCCCTTCTCTGCCCATCAGCCACCAGTCACACTTCAGGGCAGTCACCATGAAGGAGACCTGCCCTGTAACACATGATTCGGGTCCTGGTGAGGGCAGGGGGGTCTCTGGCAGAACTCCCAGGCTCCTGACGAAGGGGCTGTGGAACAAAACAATCAGAAGCCACAGAAGTTATATCACTGGAGAGCATCTTGGTTACAGCATAAACGCCAGACTGTATTTGCAAGGAGCTGTGGTAATGCAAATAAACCTTTCAGGGCAACGTGGGCTGCTCAGATACTGCTCTTGATGGGCGACTGCAGCCTAAATATGTGTGAGCTCGAGTTCAGAAGAGGCAGAAGAGAAACCTGCTGCTTTACACTGTACCAGCAGGAACAAAAGGAGTGCTCAGAAGCAGCCACCTCAGAGAGTGGCTTTTCCTTTCCATTTTGGGCTTCACCAAAAGGACTGGCTGCAAGTCTTCGCCAGTGAACCAGCTCCCATTCACACAGAGCTGGCACCCCGACCAGAATGCCACCACGGCTACGCGACAGATGCAGCCCTGCTGTCCTCCCTGTCCTGCCTCACCAACCAGAAAGCCAGGATCAACGACCACGCAGTCTCTTGGGCACTCATCTGAGCGGCCAGGATGTGATCAGCATCTCTCGTGTCCTGCTCCCTGTCAATGCCCTCTTGGCACTTCGGTTCAACCCCACGGGGAGAAATTCCTCCTCGCTACAGGGAGCTGCTGGCCCTGGTTATATTGAACTGGAATCAGCAACAGCAAAGGGAGCCCCTCTCCCTGGAAAATCAGCCAGGAGTGAACCAGCAAACTGCAGGACAGTTCTCTCAGCAGCAGTGATGTGGACAAGGAGAAAATCTCATACAGAACTTAATGCATCGTGGGGTGCAATGAGCAAACCGTGTCCAGCAGGTCTAGGGAGGCTCTCCTCCCCCTCTGCTCTGCCCTGGTGAGACCACACCTGGAATACTGTGTCCAGTTTTGGGCTCCCCAGTTCAAGAGAGACAGAGATCTACTGGAGAGAGTCCAACGGAGGCTACAAGGATGATGAAGGGACTTGAGCATCTCCCCTGTGAAGAAAGGCCAAGGGAATTGGGGTTGTTTAGTCTGGAGAGGAGAAGCCTGAGAGTGTATCTTATGAATGTCTATCAATATCTGAGGGGTGGGTGTCAAGTGGAAGGGGCCAGGCTCTTTCAGTGGTGCCCAGCAATAGGACAAGGAATAATGAGTATTATCCAAAACATAGGAAGTTCCACCTCAACATGAGGAGAAACTTCTTTGGTGTGAGGGTGGCAGAGCCTGGCCCAGGCTGCCCAGAGAGGCTGTGGAGTCTCCTGCTCTGGAGCCTTTCCAGCCCCCCTGGCTCTGTTCCTGTGTGGGCTGCCCTGGGTGACCCTGCTCTGGCAGGGGGGTTGGACTCGATGCTCTCCAGAGGTCCCTTCCAACCCCCACCATCCTGTGATTCTCTGATTAGAAACTTAGCAAACACATAACATCACTGCCCAGGTTTGGGGCTGTGTTTTAACGGCCCCTACTGTACAGTGGTGAGAAACACCACGTGCTTTAATTTCCAGACCTGACTGTTACAGGCCCTGTAGGTGTTATCTGCAGGAGAACAAACGACCACCACCAAACCACACACGCAAGGACTGGTCCCTGTGTGCCTGGGAAGGCACCTGTGCTGTCCCCAGAGGCTCGCAGGGGACAGGCTCTGGGTGCAGACCCCAGTCCGTGCTGTGCAGTGATCACCCATCTCCTAGGGTGAGTGGCTACAGTCCTACAGCACCCGCTGCAGAATATTTTTCCAATGTCCCATAAACAGAACTCAGCAAAACAGCCCAGCAGCGCAGGGTCCAGCCGGGGTGGGAATCTCTCCAGAGAAGGAGACTCCACAGCCTCTCTGGGCAGCCTGGCACAGCCTCCCACACTCTCAAAGTTTCACTGCACATTCAACTGAGCTACTTTTGTTTGTTTGTTTATTTTCAACCTCCATACCAGAATTAGACTTAGAAGTGGAGTTTGCTTATTTTGGAGTCTCTGCATCATTACCCCAGAGAGAGATTTTGTGTCTTTTTGCCACACCTCCTACAAAAGATGGAGAACCAGCACATTTTTTTATCAATTTCAATAAAATGACTACATGGAGATACTAGAGAAGCAATTTCCTGCATTTCTGCTGCAATACCAGGACCTATGTGAAGCTGTTGGCCTCTGTCTTTCAAATATTCACACTTAAATACGGACCCAAAAGGCAAACGCTCCTCTGATGACCCTGATGATTCTCCTCCAAAGGTGAAGGCTTCCTTAAAGAGCTTCTGCACAGAGCTGTCGACACAGGGTAACTGCATCTCACGGACTGGGAAGCGGGAAAAGGTGTCAAGAAAAGTAATGAATAGGGCAATTTATTTCTCCTTTTTCTACGCCCCCGCCCCCCGTGCTCCTCTTTAGGCTCACATTTCTTTCAAGCAGTTCGTTCATGTGATGTCATTTTACCAACTGCTCACACTTGCAAAGAACATTTTCAGTGAGAAGAAACCCATGAAATAATGCTGCTGCTTTTCTGCAGCTGCACTGGAAAATGGAAAATGTTTTACTTTTCTCATGAACTTTTCACTGATTTCTTTTCTCTGTTGGCTGGGCTGTGAGAGTTGTTTTCCCTTGAGCATTGACAGGAACATCCCCCGCCAACCAAATTATCTCTGTGTTATGGAAGAACTCATCAAGGACCTGCACGATCCATGACTTTGTTAGGGTTTAGGGTCAGGGCAGCCCTGTAAAACCTATAAGAGATGCTCTCTGGTAAGTCCCCTCCCCAAGGGGGAAGAGAAAGGGAATAAGGGAGAGGCTTGGTCTGCACCCCAACCCTTGGTACTGCCTCTCACCATGGGCTGTTGTCACTGCCAGAAGCAGAAGCTGCCTGCAAGAACACGCTGCTAACATCAGACAGGGCCATGAGGTAGAAGAACTGAGCTGAAAAGAACAATCAGTGACCAGAATTAGTCGTGTTCTCACCCAAACCGGGACAGACTTGCAGGGCTTCCTCACCGGGAGCTGAATTCGGTCCCCCATTGACTCACGTCACTGGGCTGCAGACCTCGACAGGCACGAATGAGGCTTTGGGGCTAAAGGGGGAGAATTCTGCTGCCTGCCCTAAAGCGTGCGTTAAAATCGAAGCAGCCCCCCAGCAGGTTGCTGTACGTGATGGAGAGACACGTAGGTATATTCCAGCCTTTGCAGCTGAAGAACAGGAGGATGCTCGTCCCGCAGCACGCTACAGGAGGCTGAAGAATGTACACTGGCTATTTGGAGAGGAGAGCTTGTAGGTATTGAAGCTTTCCATCAATTTGCTATCTCAACAGGCTTTATCAAGCCTGGGACCAGGGAAGATGACCACACCAAGCTGAAGGCTGCAGTATCAAGCTGCCAGCTTGAGACGTTACTGATGATTTCATTTTTGGCTCAGTAAAACTGCATAAAACTGCACGAGGGTAGGGCTGATGATTCCAATGAGATGTTAAGAAATGCCATTCTCTTAGGCAATTGAAGGCACTGGAGTGTAAAATGGGCTCGTGTCTGTCTGAAGGGGCTGGGAGGGAATTCTGTGGTGTTCCATGCTGGCTTCAGACAGAGCTCACCCGCTCCATCTGCCACGTGCTCCAGCTCCTGACAACTCAGCATCATTCTTACAGAGTACTTTTTTCTTCTTCGCTTTTCACGCACGAGGTAACTGAGCTCTGAAGTCAAGCATCGTTGCCAGACCGTGCCAGTCAAGGCCACGTTGCATAGAACAACGATTAGAATTTGGAATTGAGATATCGACACGTTAACATCTGTCCTTTTCCATGAGCGGGGTAAGAACCCGGACCCTGCTACCCCAGAGCTCACGCTGTGACTTTGTTGATGCTCTTCGGTGCTCTGACAAATTAAGCAGCCTTGAAGTTTCCTCCCATTGGCCACAAATGCCATAAATCTTTTATTATACTCGTAGAAATAAAAGACACGTACCATGATGTCTTGTTTCTCTCATATTCCGTATACCACCTATGATAAGAGGACTGAAAACTGAGTTATGGATCCTAGTTATTGGGGGTAAACCCCCGTGAGACTGTTTTCTGCACACAGAGGCAGTTTCTTACACGTGGACTTCTCCTGACTCTTGGCAGATCAAGTGAAGCAAGGTCTCCTACTCAACACTGTTATTTCCCATTTGTCCGGTTTGCTGTCACCCACTCCAGAACTTCAGGTGATCTTCCAAGTCTTCAGGGGACCAAACTGACAGAGTTCAATGCAGAAATGAAACACGGAGATGCTCAATTCACTGGAAAATCATGTACTGCACGGTGGCAGGTGCTGCATACAGTCACAGCTCTACCTTCCTCCTGCCTCCACAGATCCAAGGGCTGGAGGTTCCTCCACAGTCAGGAGCCAAATAGAAAGAAGAGGTTTGGGGGCAATGGATGTAAGGAAACAAAGACATAAAGAATGGGGATAGAAATGAAAGAGAAAAGGACTATCCGACTGAGGGTCACTGATAATAAACTCCTAAAGAAGAGATAAATTGAGGAATGATTCTACAAAGTGCATCAGAGCCTTGGGAAGAGGAACCTGGGTAAGTTCATGAGTAAGTGAAGAGATAAGACAAGGACCATGAGAGAACAGGATGTCCAGGGAAGCGGTGGAGTCACCACCCCTGGAGCTGTTCAAAAAACATGTAGATGAGGCACTCTGGGACGTGGCCTAGTGCTCATGGAGGTGTTGGGAAGAAGGTTGGAATTGATGATCTTGGAGGTCTTTTCCAACCTTAATGATTCTATGAGATGGTCCAAGAGCTGGTGAACTGCAAGAGGCAAGCAGGGAAGGGATGGTAGACATGAGATGCACCGTGACCTTCGGGTCGCATGAAGGGAGGGTGGAGGGGTTGGACTCAATGGTCTTCAGAGGTCCCTTCCAACCCCAAACATTCCCTGATTCTGTGACAGTCCCTTGGAGTTCCTGAAGTAGACAGAGATGGGAGGAAAACTGATGGGGAACAAACCATGCCAAAAGCTCCTCAAGGGTGCTATGTAGTTGTCCTAAGGGAGCTAAGATGTGCTGTGCTCCTAAGATGAATGTCTCATTTTTGTCCTTACCCTGGAGATTCATCTCTCCAACTGTCAGCGTTTCAGCTGCTTCTATATCTGCATCCCAAATAATGGAATTCCAAGTGGTTTGGGAATTCTGGGGTTTAGTGACCTGGGAAGTCATAGTGGCTGACAGTAAACACCTCTGAGAAGGAAAGAGATAGAAATCAACCAGTGCCAGCATCCACAGAGCTGGTCATGGCTTTATTCTGATGCAGCCTGTCCCAAAAGCATGCTTCAGGCCCAAGAGAAGACCACACTACACCCAGGAGATTTCCTACTGTGAGCCCTTGGAAGACACCACTGTCTTCATATCATGGTCCACGCGGAATTGTTCAAGCACAGGCCAAAGCCAATAATTAGCTCAGCGTGTAATTATTTCTTTCAGGAACTCTGCACTTGGTACTTGTTGAGGAATTTATTTCCTGGAGGGCTTCTGAGGGTTTTGCAACTACAGAATGAAATTTGTTAACTGTTAATAAGTACCAGGCGAGCTAATTCATTAACGGTTAAAAATAACCCACCCATGTCAACTGTCACCAACAAGGCATCTGTAAATTCTACAACAGCAAAGGCAAAAAAAAATGGATACCTCTGTCTCTAGTGCAAGAGGGGCAGTGGGGAGGACAACTGTGAGGACCAGAGATTTCAAAGGCCATCATGGACTCACCATTATGGACCCAGGAGGGCTGCTGAGCTCTCTGGTTGCAGACACACAGTACACTCAGCTGGGTGACACTTTCTCTGAGCTGGGATACCCTCCTGTTTCTGAGTTTCCCAAGCCCTTCCTCCTAACCTCTCTTCTCAGCCCTGCTTCCCTAGAGAAGGCAAACCATTCCATGCCCCCTCCCAGGAAACGTTCAAGCCCAGGCTGGATGGGGCTGTGAGCAACCTTCCCTAGTGGGAGGTGTCCCTGCCCATGGTGAGGGGTTGGAATTGGATGAGCTTGAGGGTCCCTTCCCACCCAAACCAGTCTGTGATTCTGTGCTTCACCATTTCCCACCCACTGTCCATGTCTCTCTTAGAGCACGCACCACAACTTCTCGTGTTGTGACACTCCAGTGCTCCGGGATTCCTCTTCTGCTCCCAGAGCTTGCCTGCCAGTTGGTTTTGGTTCAGGCTTTTCTTTTTTATTTTCCAAGCATTGCATGAGGAATTGTTTTCTAGTTCAGCTCCTTCCCTAACACGGAATGACAAGATTGACTGATGCTTATAAACTCCCCGGTGAACGATGACATTAGATGATGCCAGAAGCTAAACGGAAATAAATGCACAACTGCCGCGCAAATCATTCCCATTTAGGAGACCTCTGGATAAATCTGCAGGTCTCGTAGATGCCAGGAGGAGAGTTCTCGCTGTGCGCCACTTCTCTGCCCCTCTACAAATGTCATTTCTTTCTTCTGCTCTCCGATAACTACTGAGCCCTGCCTGTGCATAAATATTTTACATTGAAAGGCATTTTATTGCCCGCTGAATCTGAAGGAGACGGACCGCGGGCAGCGATGAAACAGCGGGCGGCATCTCCGGGGGGATTTGAAAAGCAGATGGCATTCGCCCGGTGAAATAAGGAAAGCGAACGACTGCAGGGCTGTGGGGGAAATCTCTGAGCGATGGCTTTATCCCCAAGCACAGCAGTTTCAAGGGGCAGCAGCAGCAGCAGTGATTTCAGTGACGGAGCATTCTCCAATTAACAGCCCGGTCCCTGCCCGACTCGCTGCCGAGCAGCGGCCCCTCCAACCTCCGCGGCATCGCCCACGGGCTCACAAAAGCTCAAGCTCGCAGAAAGCTGGGGCTGCTTCACAGAGGTGTGAAGGAAAAGGGCAGAGTAAAACACAAACCATAACCTATCACGGCACACACATGACAACCTCTTCTCACTCGTGCCTTCCGATAGGATGAGGGGCAATGGATCCAAGCTCGAGTGCAGGAAGTTCCACCTCAACATGAGGAAGAACTTCTTTCCTGTGAGGGTTACAGACACTGGAACAGAGTCCCCAGAGAGTTGTGGAGTCTCCTTCTCTGGAGACTTTCCAGCCCTGTCTGGATGCATTTCTGAGTGATCTGCTCTAGTTCTGTCCTGCTCTGGCAGGGGGGTTAGACTCGATGATCTTGGGAGGTCCCTTCCAACCCCTACCATTCTGTGATTGATTCTGTTCCGGGTGAATTCCCAGTCTCCATGGCCAGCAGTACCTCCCTCCCGCAGCACAACGTCCCTTCAACGCGCGCCTCGCGAGGAAACGACGGAGCTTTATCTCCCAACGCAGCCAACACAAAGCGCCCTGATAAGAGTCACAGGTTTGGTCACTTCGAATGGATTTCTGCCACTGGAAAGAGAAATAAATGTCCTGTCCATTTTAAATACATAGACACACCCCTATGTTATCGATGGTACTCATCTGAGGAAGCAAAAGCTGTAACATTTCTCTGAACGTCGCTGCGTACCGGGTGACAAGGAGCTACGTGGATGCTCACGGACCATACCCCTGGAAGCCTTTGTAACTGATTCTATTATTTTTCAGGCGTTGAGGACGTATGTTATGGACCAAAGCAAAAACAGAGTCTCACAATAGTGGTAACATACTGTAAATACAGTTGGGGGGTCAAAACCAAAAGTTCACAGGCTTCATGAAGCTTTAACCTTGGTAAAGAAGATACTGGGACTCCTCTCCAAGCAGTACCCAGTAGGATGATCATTTCTTATCTGAGAAGTCAATTCAAAGAGCATCTAAATCAGCAGCAAGACACATTTAAAGATAAATCTTTGCCAGTTATCTGAAATGAGAAGTGTGAAAGGTGCTGATCTGCTACATGGAGACCCAGAAGAACACATAACATGAAAATCTATCACCTCCAAGATCCGTTTGGAATCAGGAAATAAATGGTCACATTGATCGAGGAGAAGGATTGGCCATTAAAAGCCAGGGAAGAAGGGCAGGGGAAGGTTTGGAGAAGCAGGGACAGAGAGGAATTGGTGCTGATGGTGGGAGATCCACAGAGGGCAGTGAAATGGGATTTCTGTGAAGGAAAACTAGGGGTCCTTCCAACAGTGAGGCTGGTAAGGAAGGAAGGTGTGGGACGGGCTCAGACCTCTGCATTCCCCGAGACAGAGATACAGAGCTTCAGTGTCTAATCAGCCTAAGTGAAGTTCATAGCCTCACAACAGACTGACCCCCTGCCTCACCTACACACCGCACATGACAGTGCCTGTAACATCGTGGTTACGGTGGCCACCGAGCACTCGGAACGATTGCTGTGGAGTCCATAAAACAAAACACCGTCAGCAGGGGACAACAGAAACCTTAATCAGAGAGGAAAACTTTCCTAGGATCACAGAATCATTTAGGTTGGAAAAGAACTTCAAGTCCAACCGTTCCCCCAGCAGTGCCAGGGCACCACTGCCCCCTGTCCCTCAGCACCACAGCTCCACGGCTTGGAAACCCCTCCAGGGATCACGGGGACTCCACCCCTGCCCTGGGCAGCCTGGCACAGCCCTGGACAACCCTCAAGGGGAAGAAATTGTTCCTCAGCTCCAACCTAAACCTCCCCTGGGGCAACTTGAGGATGGTTCCTCTTGTCCTGTCCCTTGTTCCATGGGAGCAGAGCCCAACCCCTCTGGCTCCAACCTCCTGTCAGGAGCTGTCAGAGCCAGAAGGTCTCCCCTCAGCCTCCTTTGCTCCAGGCTGAACAACCCCATAGCAAGTTACGTGAGACAACACCTTTTGAAGGCACTGGGTATGTCAGTGCAGAAAGGACTGAGTGCCCAGCCAAGAACGCCTGCGATGTGACGGATTTAACCAAAACTCATCTGGACCTCACACATGAGTAGGGCTGAAGGGCTGGTTATAAAGCCTGGTGCAAATGTACCACTTGAAGTGCAGAGGGAGCAGGCTTAGATGTCCTAGCCAGAGATCCCAGAGATGAACTTTGTGTTATCAGGGTAGCGTGGGACAGAGTGCTGTGTGTTGGAAACTGCCAGCAGTCATGGTAACAGCTTCCATCAGCCCACAGCGAGGGGATGCTGGGGACCAAAGTGTCAGCAGGGGGCCAGGCACCACGTTCTGCAGAAGGTGCCTCTACGTGCCCGTCAGTCTCTAAGGGGGACGCTGCAGTGTTCACCACACTGCCACATCTGCATTGTCCTCTTTCCTCAGATATTATCACCACACCGAGTCAATCACCTCCCTTTGAGCCGGGGTTTGCTCAGACTTTGCCAAAAGAGTGATTTATCTGAACTTTAAACAATTTCCAACAGAGAACATCTGGGGAGGAGGAGGAGATGAGCCAGTGCAGTGGACATCTGCTCCCGCAGGCAGGTCTGGCTCAGGAACCATCTGTGGTCCCGCTCGACCTGTTATCCAGAGCCTTTCCTAGAGGCAACTTGACATTTTGGAGCTTTCACCCCTTCCCGTCCAGTGGCAACCATCACGTGAAAGGATTCTACTTAAAATGCAGGTGTAGGAATTGAGTCAGGCTGAGAAAACCTCAGGGTGCCTGGGAGATCCGAACTGGGGAGAAGCGTCGATGCCGGCCCGTCGAACCGCGAGCCGCAAACGCCAAAGGAATTGGTTTATCTCCCTTGTCAGGGGCTGGCTGCAAAGCACAGCGCCGGACTTGGAGAATAACACAAGCAGATGGAGCACTTTCTCATTTACGTGACCTTTCCGTTCCTTGCCTTGAAGGAGGTGGTAAATTAGCCATGCGGAGCGGCTCGCGCTCCCCGCGCGCGCTGCCTCGCCTTCCGAGCGCACGCAACCTCTCCTGCCAGCCTCTTGGCTTTAACGGTGTCTCTCTGACATCAGACAGATGTGACTGGGGGCTGACGGCGCGACGTAAAGCTCTGCTAATGGAACCTCGAGGCAACCTTGAAGAGCAAAAAGCAACCTTGAACATCGAGCTGACAAGTATCAACTCGGCTCTGGCTGGTAGGATTGCAGAGGAAGCCGTGGAAACACGCACGGGGTGATGCCCTGTGAGCGCCCTGCTCTCTTTGGCTGAACCCCCGTTGGGATGTGTTCCTTCCTTTTAAAATATCACAGAATCAGAATGGTAGGGGGTGGAAGGGACCTCCCAAGATCACAGAGTCCAACCCCCCTGCCAGAGCAAGACAGAACTAGAGCAGATCACTCAGAAATGCATCCAGACAGGGCTGGAAAGTCTCCAGAGAAGGAGACTCCACAACTCTCTGGGGACTCTGTTCCAGTGTCTGTAACCCTCACAGGAAAGAAGTTCTTCCTCATGTTGAGGTGGAACTTCCTGCACTTGAGCTTGGATCCATTGCCCCTCGTAAAGCTGTTGATGTAGGGAAGGGATGGAGATAATGAGAGCTGGTGTCGTGGATGTGACCATGATCATCAGCATTCCAGAGAAGGAAAATTCTGCTTGTTGGAAGAGATTTGCTGTTTCTTACAACCTGCCAGAAACCTTTCCAGTGTTTTCAGGACCCCTTAAATTAACACACATTTGGGATCGAGGAGAGTGTTTCATTCTGGCGATACTGAAACGGGGATTTCGCTCTTACTGTGGCACTCAGAAGGAAAAGTCATTTCTGAACTCAAAGCATTCTGACAGTTTTGGAGTGAAGGCGAATCGTTTGGCAAGGAATTCTCAAAAACTATTTCATTTACAGGTAATGAACTTTCTGATGGGATGCTCATCTCAACCCTCTCCCAAGAGCCACAGCTCTCAGTGTTGCCCCTCTGCAGAGTCCACACAACAGCTCTACAACACCCTTACACTTCTGCCCAACTGTGCAGATCTCACTGGAACTTTTTAAATGCATGTACTCAGGAAACTCAACTTTTTATATCTCCTTCCTCATTACATGTGGAAGATTGATCTTTTGTCTTGGCTCACTTTGTCTCCTTTGTGCATGATCTGTGTGAGCTGGAGTCTGGCTGGCCAGGACAGCAGCTACCCGATCCAATTAATGCAGCTCCATTACCACACTGTGTTCATAGAATCACAGACTGGTTTGGGTGGGAAGGGACCTTCAAGATCATCTGGTTCCACCCCCCTGCCATGGGCAGGGACACCTCCCACCAGAGCAGGTTGCTCACAGCCCCATCCAGCCTGAGCTTGAACACACCCAGGGATGGAGCATCCACAGCTCCCTGGGCACCCTGTGCCAGGGTCTCACCACCCTCAGAGTGAAGAACTGCTTCCTTACAGCTACTCTAAATCTACCCTCTGCTAGTTTGAAGCCACCACCCCTTTTCCTATCCCTACAAGCCCTTGGAAACAATCCCTCCCCAGTGTTCTTGTAGCCCCCTTCAGATGCTGGAAGGCCACAAGAAGGTCTCCACAGAGCCTTCTTTCCTCTTGCCTCTACCAGGGCACCACTGACACCTGTCCCTCAGCACCACAGCTCCACGGCTTGGAAACCCCTCCAGGGATCACGGGGACTCCACCCCTGCCCTGGGCAGCCTGGGACAGCCCTGGGGAACCCTGCAGGGGAAGAAATATGATGGAAAAGCCCAATACCTGGTGTCCCTGTTACATCATCCTGCACGGCTCCAATATCCATTTCTGCTGACCAAAGTACCGAAGCTGCTGTGGTGCAGCATGGAGTGCCCCTGACTTCTTCTCCCAGTGCCTCAGGTACAGTGCAGTATGTGGCTGTCTCACAAGACTAGGGCAGTCAGACCCCCGTGAGATGACCTACTAGGCAATAGCATTGTCCCATGAGGAGAGGGATGGGAGCTCTTCTTCACTCTGCATTGTTCTGCTGATGGGTCAGCCACGGGAGAAAAGCTGTAAATGCCACAGCTCTTCTTTGGGTTGCTGATGTAAAGGTTATTGAAACAATTTTTGTAAAGATGCTACGAGACGCAGAATTCATTTTGGACCTGTAAAACTAAGAATTGCCTGATTAACATTTGTTGATTACAATAAAACATGATTACAGCTCCCACAGAACGCTGCGCTGTACTCCAGGAAACAGCAGGAGCCCATCAGTGAACACCTGCTAACCAGGAACAGAATTCCACAGCAAGAAAAGCTGTGCCACCGCGTCCTGACCCAAGGCTCACAGGGACAGAGATCTGCTGGAGAGAGTCTGGTGGAGGCTACGAGGATGGTGAAGGGGCTGGAACAGCTGCCTTACAAGGAAAGGCTGCTCAGTCTGGAGAGGAGACTGAGAGGGGATCTAATGAATGTCTATAAATACAGAAGGGCTGGGTGTCAAAGAAGGCAGGGACAACCTCTTCTCAGTTGTGCCCTGTGACAGGATGAGTGACAATGGATCCAAGCTCAAGTGCAGGAAGTTCCATCTCAACATGAGGAAGAACTTCTTTACTGTGAGGGTTACAGACACTGGAACAGACTCCCCAGAGAGTTGTGGAGTCTCCTTCTCTGGAGACTTTCCAGCCCTGTCTGGATGCATTTCTGAGTGATCTGCTCTAGTTCTGTCCTGCTCTGGCAGGGGGGTTGGACTCGATGATCTTGGGAGGTCCCTTCCAACCCCTGCACTCTGTGACTCTGTGAGATGATGCTTTTGTTTTCAGTGAGCTTGGGACAAGGTTTCCATTACCTCCCAACAGCAGCATTTCAGTCGTGCACGTTTCACGCTGTTCTTTGTAAGTGGTTTTGTTCATTTAGAGCTCCGATACCAACAGCGTCAACAACAGTCATTAACGAGGGAACAAATGATTTGCCAGTGCTGGGGGAATTTCAATGAATTTTAAATTTTCAAACCAGTATCTCTTGCTCCGTAAGAATCACGGCAGCAAATCGATTTGCATTGATTCTGGGTGCCCATTCATTTGGTTTCTTCTAATAAAATGAACACCAACTATTTATTAGTCCAGCGCATCTCACAAAGGTATCAACAGACTGAAAGCAAGCTCCCTGTGTGGGAAGTGCCTCGTATGAGTCTGAACGGGAACTTGGTGAGGTTGGGGCCATTCGAGGAGGCCAGGGAATTAGCACCTGCTTCCCTATGACATCAGGAGGACTTGGGCACTTTAATTTTTATGTTCCTTTGAATCACTGTTCTGCAGTGATCGAGGGGATGCTGCTGGTAACGTTAATGGCTCGCTGACACGGGACATCAGGAAACCTTCCTGACTGTACCCCCACTGCCTGCACCCCAAATCTGCCACGTGGTGACAGTAAGAAAGTGTTTCTCCTCGAGCAATGATTACACTTCGACAGCCCTGAAGGAAGACCTCACCTGGAGCACTGCATCCAGCTCTGGAGCCCCTGTCACAGGAAGGCTATGGATGTGCTGGAACGTGTCCAGAGAAGGGCCACCAGGATGATCAGAGGGCTGGAGCACCTCTGCTATGGGGACAGACTGAGAGAGTTGGGGTTGTTCAGCCTGGAGAAGAGAAGGCTCCGGGGAGACCTTCTTGTGGCCTTCCAGTATCTGAAGGGGCTACAAGAAAGATGGGCAGGGACTTTTTAGGCTGTGGGGCAGTGATAGGACCAGAGCGGATGGATTAAAACTAGAGATAGGTGGGTTCAGGTTGGACAGTAGGAAGAATTTCTTCCCCAGGAGGGTGGTGAGACCCTGGAACAGGTTGCCCAGAGAGTTGGTGGAAGCCCCAGCCTTGGAAGTGCTCAAGCCCAGGCTGGATGGGGCTCTGAGCAACCTGCTCTAGTGGGAGGTGTCCCTGCCCATGGGAACCAGATGATCTTTAAGGTCCCTTCAATGCCTGACAATTCTGTGATTCTATGAAATGGGACAATTGCCTGCTGCTTGTATTTGTACCCCATCTGCATGTGGTGGGGAGCAGCAGCCAGTGGCAAGCGCTCGGCTCACACGATGTCGTGGCTTTGCTCTGACAAAGCATCTGCGTAGCCTAATGAGGACAAATCCATCCCTGATAGAACTTTGTTCCCTGCAGAAGAATCTTCCTGAGGCTGGTTTTGGCCCATTACTGTCTTTAGTATTTCCAAGTCCCCTCTTTCTTCTTTTTCTGAGCTCTGCTCTAAGCTTGCAGCAGAAACCTGCAGCTGTATTTCTTCTGGACTTACGTCGGCCACAATACAGACTTAACTTGGGCTCTGATGAATTTGTGAACACAAGCAACTGAGTAAATCCTGTTCTTTTCTAGATCTGCTGCTGCAGTTTTCCTCACATTGGGCTTATTCTCCATCCCTGGAACCATCCCAAGTGAGGCTGGCCAGGGCCCTGAGCACCCTGCTTTAGCTGCAGATGTTCCTGCTCTCTGCAGGGGGGTTGGACCAGATGAGCCTGAAAGCTCCCTTCCCACCCAAACCAGCCTGGGATTCTATGATTCTATTGTATTTTATTCTCAGGAGTTTAATCTGGAGCTGAAACACATTCTGCATAAAACCACAACCCAAGGATAATAAAAATCTTGAATACATTACAAATCAGTGCACTGTCCTAGTGAGAAAAGAGGTGAAAAAACACCACAGCGAGAAGACGCTACATTACATCAAGCATCTACTGTCAGTATTTGCTTATTGATAACGTTATCAGGTTGTCAGGAGGGAAAGAAGTTCCCAGACACCTCCCAGGTAACAGCTGGGTACTGAAACCATACAATTTGGAACCCTCACAACCATGCAGCCAGGTGTGCTGCTGGGAAGGGACACAACTGGGGGCATTCAATTGGGCCTTATAAAGGCTGGCACTGAATTTTGGGGGTTTTTGAGTAAGTGCAGGTTAGTTTTTAGATTATAAACCATCATTTTGTCAGTGGGTTGTGCAGTACAGGATCTCAGAACAGTAAAAACAAAAGAATTACGACCAAGTCATGCGGTGAGCAGGGGAACACTAACACATGGGGGTAAGCTCCCAACACACACCTTCCCCTAAGTCAACACCTGATCCTTCTCCTCCTCCTCAGCTTTGGCAGAAGCATCCCGAAGACTCGGCGTTTATTAACTGGGGACAAACAGCATTTTCACACATATCCCAGTTCCTTAGAGATCCGGGCTGAAAACAACAGAGGATGAAGCAGAGCTTCAGCTACTCTTGTGCTAGACTTCCCGTGACAGGCTGTTGAAAATGCTTTGTACTTGCAATGTAATATTAAAATCAATTAAAAACCTCCTCTTCCCTTAATTAAGGCCAAATGCACGTGTGAAAGTATTTGACAGATTTTTCAATAATTTAGCTAGAGTGGAAAGAGGGGAAGAGAAAACAGCATTTGAAGGTATTTCAAGCACAGCATGATAAGCAGCTAATCTGAACAGAAATGGCAGATGTTCTTCCTCTGTGTCCAACCAGCGCGATTGCCTCGAGATGAGGCAGCAAACACCGGGGTGCAGCTGAGGGGAAGGAGGGAGGGAGGCTGGGCAGATGGCAAGCTCCATCCGACAGGGCTCCTCGGAGCTGCTCTTCAGCTCCTCCTCGCCTGCTCCTCCACGTAGAGCGTTGGCCCTCAGGGCTCAGCACCACCGTCCCTTGCAGAACATGGGAACGAGCTCCATGGCTTTCCACGGACGCAAGGACAGGCCAAGGTGAAATCCTTTGGCTGCTGCAGTTTAAATTTCCCACCTCATCAGCCAGAAGGAGCAGGCGGAGCAGGGCTCAGGCATTTGGTTTTGACACTTGTAGGGATGTGCCAACGAAACTCAGAGGAAGTGAGCTGGTCAGTTGGACCAGCTTCCTCCTCGAACAGCCTCTGCTGATTTCTGCTTCGTGCTGTTTCCTACTCAGAATGAGCCTGGGTGAGAAAATCCCTAAATGTCACCTGTGCTTTGGCAAATCATAGATTTGTTTCAGTTGGAAAAAGCCTTTCAGATTCTTGAGTCCACCCATTCCCCCAGCAGTGCCAGGGCACCACTGCCCCCTGTCCCTCAGCACCACAGCTCCACGGCTTGGAAACCCCTCCAGGGATCACGGGGACTCCACCCCTGCCCTGGGCAGCCTGGCACAGCCCTGCACAACCCAACCTGGCTCCAGCCTCCTGTCAGGAGCTGTCAGAGCCAGAAGGTCTCCCCTCAGCCTCCTTTGCTCCAGGCTCAACAAGCCCAGTTGTTCGTGGTTGCACAATACAGCTCTGCAGCAACAAGAGGTGGCTCAGACTGTTCTGCCAACACACATCAATGCTGCTAGGCCAGCTGACCTGGAAATGAGATAAACGAGAGAACTTCAAGCACAGCACTTCTGTCCCACAGAACACCCTGCCACACGGGGATTTGCTTTCCCCGGCTGCTGCTGCTGGGCCTGCAGCACCAGGACAAAGTCCACCTCAGCTCCATCACGGGTCTAGTTAAGCTGGTTTATGAAGGGAGTTTAAATGAACCAGAAATGTTTAATCTAGAGACAAGTGATTCCAGGAGACAGGGCAGCAATCTTCTACATCTAGAGCAGCTCCACCAAGGAAGGGACAGAGGGCTTTCCACAGCTCTTGCAGGCAGGACTAGGACTGACGAGCCAAAATTACAACAAAGAGGAGCTGAGTGAGATAGAGGGGAAAAATAGTATTTTTCTCCTGTGTTGAGAGACCTGGAAATCATCACTGTTGCAGGATGGACAAACAGCCAAGTGAGGCAGTCTGAGTCTTCTAGATCCTGTGCTGCAGTGCAGACTTGAAGCTCCTTTCAACCCTGCATGGTACGACTGTTAGATATATTTAATGTCTTACAGTGTGCTCTGCAGCAACTTTTAAGCTCAGGACTTAAGGGGCAAATGTTAGAATAGAAGTAGAGGTGGGGGACTAATTTCTTTTTTTAAATCTGAGCCAAACAGCATCAGATTTCAGCAGCTGACTACAAGCCTGGGTCATCCAACAGGGCAACCAAGGCACCAACCGGCCATAATTAGCAAGACGTCGAAGCGGTTATTTTGTCCCATAGAAGTAGCCTCAGAGATATTCTTTTGCCTTTTCACGTGTTCCAGCAGGATGTTGGCCGCTGTGCAGCTAGAAGGCACTGAGAAGGATGAGGAGCAGTAGATGAGGGCCAGGCAGCGTGCTTGGGAGTGCTCATGGCAGAGGAAAATGCATTATTTAGGTAGGAGTGGGGTTTGTTTCCCCTCACAGAACGTTGAAACAGATGACCCTAGAAATGCTATCACAATTCATCATACCGCAGTCTTCACTGGCTTAGGCAGTCGGTTTTTAATGGATCATCTCAAAAATGGCTTAAGGTTTCTTCATGACTTTTCATTACACACAGAGCAAACGGGCGTTGGGCTGCAATGGCATTTGTTGTAGATTAAGGGCAGTGCTGCCTGGAATAATAACCCAGGTTTGGGTTCAGTCTGGTTGTGTTCACCAGGTTTGGGTTCAGT
>JANVCC010000043.1:1224532-1240835 GCA_025345505.1 Todiramphus chloris collaris | reverse complement strand
GGTTCAGTCTGGTTGTGTGTTCACCAGGTTTGGGTTCAGTCTGGTTGACAGCAGCTGGAGAACTGACGCTATCAGTAGCGTGTGTTCCAGGCAAAGGGAGGTGCAGATGAAGAACCTCAGCGCAGGGCTGATGATCCATGTTCCGTGTTGGTGTATCCTAAGTAAATGGTGGTGTGAAGCCTCATGAATGGTCCTGGAGTGTGTGTGGTTTCTGCACAAATCACCCAAACAACACTGTCTTAACCACCCAAGTCCATAAATAAACTAAGTATCTGTGATTAAAGAGCATGACCCAGGCCAAACAGCTCAGGGCTGTGAGATACGGGCTCATAAGTTAGAAAATAAGATCTTTTTGGGACTCTGAATTGATTTAGACCAGAGAGATTCAGAAGTCAAGAGCTCTGAAGCATCTGGATGATTGGTTTCAAATGCTTCCTCCTTCTGAAATGAAACTATCCTTGAATTTTCGTGTCATTGGCACAATACAGTGATGTAGCCGTGGGAAATGTGGGACAAAATGGTGATTTTGTATGATTTCTTTCTGTCTTATGTATCAATTATTAATGACGTATACAACAAATAAATCTTTTAAAAGTCAAATTATAGAGTAACAGATCAGGTGGAATCTAGAAACGAACTCTACCCTGGATGTTCCTGGGGCTCAGATGAAAACCAGATGCCTGGCTTGCAGCTGCGATGTTCATTTTCCTTTTGCTGCCCATCAGTTCCATCTGGATTTACAAAAACTTTTGAGTCTGGAGCAAAGAAAAGTTGAATCATATAATCATTTCGTTTGGAAGAGATCTTTGAGATCACCGAGTCCAACCTTTAACCCAGCACTGCCAGGGCACCACTGCCCCCTGTCCCTCAGCACCACAGCTCCACGGCTTGGAAACCCCTCCAGGGATCACGGGGACTCCACCCCTGCCCTGGGCAGCCTGGCACAGCCCTGGACAACCCTTTTGCAGAAGAAATAGTTCCTCATGTCCAACTGAAGTGCTTCTGCTCCTCTCTCTAAAACGGTGGATGTGCAAAGTGAGTGTTCAGAGTGCGTTTACTAGAACTGCAGCAATCCAGCCCGAAGTATCTCCTACCACCTTGGGGAGCCCTTGGTGATAAGCAGAGCGAGGGGGGTTGCAATCTGCTGCGAGTGGTTGACGAGTCCTCCCACGCAGAGCCACTGCCTTGCCACGCAACAACCTTCAGCCACAGTCCAGATGGGTCGACTGGATCTCTGGGATCTTCCAGCTTCTCTAAATAGATTTCAGAAAGTCCGTGTTTCAGCCTGGCCTGTTGGAACTGGACAAAGAAACACTGAAGGCTGTGAATCTTCCTTGGGAAGCTTTAGGCTTTAGTTTTGGAGCTGCTTCCTCAGGTCCTGGGGAGGTTCACTGCATATGGCCATTAATACTCACTCCCCTGCGCAGGGCAGGGCAGCGTCTTCTTTAAGGACAAGTTCCCCACCTCATGCTCATGGGCAGGGAAAATTCATTCCGTTAGTTGCATATTTACCTGCTCTTCTGCTGAGGAATATTTGTGGACAGGGGAGCTGCTCTCCGAGTTCATGGTAAATGTTTCTTCAGGCTGTAGATGCTTCCAGGAGGCACGTGGCTTTCAAGCTCTGACTCTTCCTGGTCATGGGCTCCAAATGCTCTCTCCAGTAACAACTTTGCCACTTAAAGATGGAGAAGATGCAAAGTTTCTCGCTTGTTCTCTCCGAGATGGATTCTGGTTTCTATTTCCTTGGTCCCACTGCATTTCTTTAAAAACAGCCCCTTGTGTGGGATCACAGAATGGTTCAGGATGGACTGCAGTGGGTTCCCTACTGGATGCTCCCCAGCTGACCCACATCTCTCTTCACAGGCAGTGTCCAAACTGGACAGACTCTCTGGTGTTCCTCAGAGCCATCAGGGATCACCTCCGTAGGAACGTACACGTTCATCTTCATGTCAAAGTGAGGGACCTGGCCGTTATTTCAGGGCTGAGAAGCCACACCACCCAGACCTCAGAGATGAGAAGCGTGCAACGCAGTGCACTGATGCCAGGCGACGTTGGAGGACAGACACTTCTCCCCTCCCTCGAGCTGCTCCGCTCTGCATACATAAATACCATGAAGCCAGAGAAAAACCTGTGTTCTTTCCACTGGGGGTAGGAGGGACCTAAAGCCGGGTCCTGCAGCGCTGAGGCACGTGTCTCAGAGACCAGAGGGTGAGGTGTCTCTGCCATCCAGGAGGTGAGAGCTAGGGCAGGAACTGAGCCGAGCCGCAGCACCGTCACACTCCCCTCTCCTTCACACCAGCGATTCTCAACCACTTCTGGTCGCAAACCCGTTTCTGGCATTTGAGACTCTGACTGTTGGCACAAACGAGGGCATTTCTGCAGATTTGTTACTCCTTTGTCACCCATTTAACCTAATTCGTGACCACCATGTCCAACTGGAGAGCTTCTGCACTGAAACCTCCTGCCCTGCAGAGGTTTGGCCCCAGTTCACGTGGACAGCTGCAGGAAGGAACGCTCAGAGGAGCAAGGCTGGAGCATCTATGGGGGGGCAGCACCCATCTGGCGATGCCCTGGATCAGGAGCAGCACTGGGGCTGAACTGGGAGAGGAGTGGGGAGGAGAGACTCTGCATATCCTCCCCTGTGGAGAAGCTGGTGACAGCGGTGCTTGTTTTCCTTCCAGCCCTGCCTGACTTCATCCCTTTGAAGTGTCTGCTGCTGCCACATGAAAGGCTCCAGCTCTCCCTCAGAACTGCTCCTCTTCAAGAGGAAAACAGTCCCCGTGGTCCCCACACAGAGGTGTTCCTGGGAGCACAGGGGTGCCCGCTTCACCACCCCGCAGCTCACGCCGACTGTCGGCACGGAAACCCCCGGGAGCTGTGGAAAGAACCTCCACAACAGCCTGAGTTCAGCTGCACTCCAGGAGAAGAGACCCGAGCTGCAGCAGCTACCGTACCCACGGCAGCAAGAATCACCGTCTCCAAAGGGGGGTTCTGCTCTAAGCCAGCCGGGCTCCCCGCAGCCAGACCCCAGTTAGCTCCTGCAGCAGCACTTGGCTACGTCAGGGCCTTCTCCTTCCCCAGCTACTCACACAGCTAGAGGGCACAAACTTAAACCTCACCTCGAGTCATGGGACGTTCCCACG
The DNA here is from genome assembly GCA_025345505.1 of Todiramphus chloris collaris. Taxonomy (NCBI): domain Eukaryota; kingdom Metazoa; phylum Chordata; class Aves; order Coraciiformes; family Alcedinidae; genus Todiramphus; species Todiramphus chloris. The sequence goes on along the minus strand of JANVCC010000043.1, from coordinate 1,237,692 downwards.
AAGCTCAGGTGATTCTTCTGGGTCCTTAACCAGAAGCTCACTCATTTATTAACTAGTAAACTTACATTGCTGCAAACAAATCCAGCAGACAGAGGTTCAACAGCTCCTAACCAAAGATAACCACCATGTCCTTCCTGTCCTCCACTTTATTTGCTCTAATCCTCTCCACTGGTGCTTTAAACCCAGCAGGGTATAAAATCCAGTAGTCCCCAGGCTTTCCTCAGCTGCAAATGCCCACAAACAGAGATCTTTGACCTGCAGAGACACCTCCCACCAGAGCAGGTTGCTCACAGCCCCATCCAGCCTGGGCTTGAACACACCCAGGGATGGAGCATCCACAGCTCCCTGGGCACCCTGTGCCAGGGTCTCAGCACCCTCACGGTGAAGAACTGCTTCCTTATAGCTAATCTAAACCTCCCTTCTTTCACAGGATCACGGAACCACAGAATGGCAGGGAGTGGAAGGGACATCTAGACACCTTTGAATGGTATTAACACCACGAGGTCGCTCCCCCCCACCCAGCCACGCTCCTGCACAAACACCAGTGGGCACACAGGCACGATGGGGGTGGCCTGGGACAGCCCTGAGTCAGCCAGAATGACATCAAAGATGCCCCAGTCCCAGCAGGGGCAGTTGGTGGGGTCTGGGCACCTTTGGGGACAGGTCACATCTGAACAGAGGGTTTCCAAAATCCGTTTTGTCTTGATGTATTTTCAGCCCCAGTTCTGCTCGAGATTCATCAGTTATTTACTGTTCCTACTTTTCTTACTAGTTTCACAGAATCACAGAATTGTTTTGATTGGAAAAGTTGCCGAAGATCATCAAGTCCAACCATTCCCCAGCAGTGCCAGGGCACCACTGCCCCCTGTCCCTCAGCACCACAGCTCCATGGCTTGGAAACCCCTCCAGGGATCACGGGGACTCCACCCCTGCCCTGGGCAGCCTGGCACAGCCCTGGACAACCCTCAAGGGGAAGAAATTGTTCCTCAGCTCCAACCTAAACCTCCCCTGGGGCAACTTGGGTCCATTTCCTCTTGTCCTGCTGCTTGTTTCTTGGGAGCAAAGCCCAACCCCACCTGGTTCCAAGCTACTGCCAGGGAGATGGCAAGAGCCAGAAGGACTCCCCTGAGCCACAAGTTTCTAATAAGAGGGAAATACTATTTCTTGCCCTTCCCTGGGTGCTGTTTTCTCCTCTTCAGCCGAGTGGTTGCAGAAGTCCATCCCAGAGCCCAGGAGCCCATCTGCTTTCAGACAAAATTCATTTAAACGATGTTGAAAGCAACAGGAGTCCCCCTGGCTGAGCATGTGCTGAAGTGGATCAAGGAGTGCCTGTGGTCAGGGTGGTTACCTCCAGCTGTGCCAGGGAACTTCTGAGCTACTTCAGCTGCTCCCACAGCAAAGCCCACACCAACCCAGCACAAAACACTTGTGAGCACTAAGTGTACTGGTGGCACAAATTGATCCTCGACAGTTTATTCGCCAGGTTTATACAAACACACCTTTCTGGCACAATCTGCTGTTCATTTAGTAGCACGGAGTGCTTGCAGAGCATCTTGACATTCTTCAGTGCTCTGAAGTCACTCTGGTCTTCTCGGTGACCATACATCACCTTTTCATCTCTCTCTCTGCGCTCAGATGATGCAGATGCCCATATTTCACTCCTCGAGCTTCTCTAACCATCACACAGAGTGGCATATCTGCGACCTGGCTTCAGAGGATTCGTGTTCTGCTCATTTTATCACCCGCAGGTAATCTTAAAAGACATTTTTTCCCCTGACAGGTATCAATAAATTAGTCCTTTCCGCAAGGACAAAAGCAAAACTCCTATTTTTCCTGGGACTGCCAGTCAAAGTTTGGCCCTCCCCAGTTATCCACCAGACAATGATTATTGCAGCTTCTCCAGGATAACTACAATTTGCCTCACTGTGCCGGAGGTCGCTCTGCTCCGCGCAGTTTATCACAGCCTCGACACCTCTCTGGCCCGTCCCATCAGCAGGAAGATCAAACACACAACTGTACCCGTGACCTTGCCAGCACAGCACAGATGAGCCCAGCGGAGCTGCCCCTTCCGTGCCTGGAGCAGGATGCTGTGGGATTGAAGTGCTCATCTTTCTTTTGCTGCGTACACGGAAAAGGACTTACCTTGAGTTTGTCGGGTAAGAAAGTGATTTCTCAGGATCCTTCACAATTAGTCACCATTCATCTATTTCTCCCAGAGAAGCACATTCGCCTGCTGGCCCCAGCAGATGACCCTCCCATGACTTCATTCTCATGGTCAAAAACATTTCTGGGAGGAAGAGAAAATCCCCAAAGAAACTTTGCCCACGGCAGGTTTCTGATGTTGAGGGACCACTCTGTGTTCCTGTGGCTCTGGACTTTACTATTCACTTTTATTTTCATATGGAGGGATCTTATCCACGTCCATAAATACCTGACAGGAGGGAATGAAGATGATGGAACCGGGCTCCTCTCAGTGGTGCCCACTGACAGGACAAGAGCCATGAATTCAAAAACACAAAGCTGTGTCAGAACACAAGACTTCTTCCCTCTCAGGTGGTCCAACACCATCACAGGCTGCCCAGAGAAGTTTCTGAGTCTCCATCCTTGCGGATACCCAAACCAGACCTGATCCTGAGCAACCTGCTATGGGTGTGAGCTGGTGGTTGGATCAGATGATCTCCAGATACCTTCCAAACTCAACCAGTCTGCGACTCTTACCCTGCACCCTGCTAAAAAGCAGGTGCACACCACACGTTTCAGTGGGAGCTGGAGAGCCCCACACTGCAATGGTCAGTCCAAGGTAGGAAATGAGTTGTCAGTGATCTGAGCTTCCAAAACACTGAAGAACATACCTTCCCTTCCAGGAAGAAAATCCCTTCCATGGTTTTCCATGGCCATGTTCTCTGTTCAAGCCCAACAGGACACAAAGAGAAATCAGCCCCCGGCACTGCTGCAGTTTCTGTGCCTTTTTACATAAAGGTAAAAGCCATCGTAGGGCACGGTGCTAACTGACTTGGAGATATCAACCTGACTGCCTGGGTGCACACGCATCCTTGTCTCGCCTCTGCTGAGCACAGGCAGCTTCCAGCTGGAGGGGCTCACATCTCGGAGAAGGGAAAAATGAGGCAGAGGTCTCCTCAGTCCTTGGATCACCGAGACCACAGAATCACAGAATTGTTGTTGGAAAAAATCCTTAAGATCAAGTCCAACCTTTAACCCACCACTGCCAGGGCACCACTGACCCGTGTCCCTCAGCACCACAGCTCCACGGCTTGGAAACCCCTCCAGGGATCACGGGGACTCCACCCCTGCCCTGGGCAGCCTGGCACAGCCCTGGGGAACCCTCAAGGGGAAGAAATTGTTCCTCAGCTCCAACCTAAACCTGCCCTGGGGCAACTTGAGGATGGTTCCTCTTGTCCTGTCCCTTGTTCCTTGGGAGCAGAGCCCAATTGCCCCCGGCTCCAACCTCCTGTCAGGAGCTGTCAGAGCCAGAAGGTCTCCCCTCAGCCTCCTTTGCTCCAGGCTCAACAAGCCCAGGTCCCTCAGCTGCTCCTCAGCACCCTTGTGCTCCAGCCCCTTCCCCAGCTCCGTTGCCCTTCTCTGGCCACGCTCCAGCCCCTCAGTGTCCTGCTGGGAGTGAGGGGCCCCTCAGTAAAGAAGGCAAACAGAGAAGAGGATGATGCTCTCGTGCAATGCAAAACCAAAGCATCATCTCCACCAGGAAAGCCAATGATGAAGCAGCACAGAGAAGGGCTGGCGTGGGAGGCAGCACAGGGAACGCTGCTCACATCTGTTCTCCACACCAGACAAACTGCTCCACAGTGGCCAGCTCCTTCACCTGTGCTGGTCAGCTGCCTTCTGGCATTTTCCAGCTCCTAGATATGGGCTAGATCATCCAGTTTGGCTTCTGCATCATCTAAAACATGACCTACCGATTCCTCATCAGCGGGGAACTGTGTCAAGTTCAGTGCAAAGGGGAAAAAAGATGCCTGAAGAAAGGACAAGCCCTTAAAGCAGAGCTGAGAGCTTGAGTTAGTCTTCTAAGGATGAGCTGCTGCCAGATGAGCAGACTAAAGCAATATACAGAGGTGACATCTCTCCACATGCCACAGGCCACCAAAACTTCCCAGAAATTTCTTAGTGTGGAGCCACAAAGGCCGTAAGAACCCACCCTGGGGAGCACATCTCTCCCTGCTGTCCTTCCAACCTCTTCCAGCCTCCATGGGTGCTGAGGGCTGGGCATTTAACATCTACAGTTATCTCTTAATGCTCACTGACAGAACCAGAGCCGAGAGTTTGGATGTATTTGCCTACTGATGGAGTCTGGAATTGGGTTTGCACGCGTTCCAGACACAGGCACTGCTCCAGGCAGTGTAAAACTCAGAAAGAAGAGGTAGGCAGAGACTGGAGCACAGAGATACCAGAACCTCACCAAGCGGCCGTGATGAAACGTGCAGGTTCTCTGCAGGCAATGGCTGCTGGAAGGTCTGGGTGCTCTTTTTCCTTTCAACATTAAACAAACAAACTCCTCTCTCCCTCTGCCCTTCGGGTCACGGATTCCATTTAGTATTCTCATCCTCCTGCATCCATAGGGGAGAATAATTGACTCCGAGAGGGAGTGGATGGACTGCATAAGCAGATCATTTTGGTAATTCTGAGGTCATTATCTGCTGGAGCACATCGGAGGTAGCTGGAGCCTGCAGCTGATAGGAAATTCTGAAGGCAAAGGCTTTTTCAAGCAAGCTCTTAAATGATTAACTTAGAAACACAAGTTTGAGACGCTGATTACAAGAATGCAAAACTTGTGACTGTTACACAGAAGTCGTGAAGGAAAACCTGCCTTGGTTCACCGGCAGAGACCGAAGGCCCGGTGTGAACAATCCCTGATGTGCCAGCTACACTCACATCCCCCCGTGTGGGCTGGGGATCGTGAGAGACCCCTTCTCAGGGGGGCTGTGCTGCACAGATCCAGAGCTCCAAGGGCTCAGCGGCTTCCCACGTCCTCCCCGTGCCTGAGAAACCCTGATGACAGCAACGAGCTGGTGCAGGGGAGAGAAGCAGCTTTCCTGCTTGGCATTTACCGTGGCATTTCACCAGATGTCTGCAGAGATGCTTTCCCACCTCAGCCCTGCAAAGTCTGTCCAGTTTCAGGAGCACCACTGCTCTCCAGGGAACTCCCTCTGCCTGGCTCTCCCTCCTTGGCAGGCCAGAAGTAAAAGAGCTTGGGTGGGAGCTACTGGATGGGAAGGTGGCAGAATCATAGAATCCCAGACTGGTTTGGGTGGGAAGGGACCTTTCGAGGTCATCCAGTCCAACCCCCCTGCAGGGAGCAGGGCCATCTGCAGCTAGAGCAGGGTGCTCAGAGCCCCGGGCAATGTGACCTTCAGATGGACAAGTGCCCAGAGGCAGGAAACTCTCGAGGCTGGACCAGATTGCTGGTTGGGAGGGGCAGCAGCAGATGCTGGGAGGAGGGAATGTTCTGGAGGAGAGACTCCCTGCCCAGCGTGGCCTCTCAGAGTGTTCTAAGCACACCTGAAAGCCACGTCCCTTCCCGGCTGCCCTCTCCCCTGAGCCACTGCTGCTGCCTTTCATAGCCAGCCTGCCAAGCGCAAACCATCTTATTTTTGGATCAGTAAAACAATTATTAATAGTTGAAAACAAGCCCTCGTCTATTCACACATAATTTCTGGTTTCGCTGTCAATGAGCTAATTTAAATTTTAAAGAAGTTTGCAGCTCCCTAATTAAATCTTGCATTTCTCTTATCAGCAAGGTAAGGACCAGCATCATCCAGCTTTAGCAGCTGCCCGAGTGTAATGACCTCCCTTCTGCTCGACCCAGACCCAGGAGGTACAGCTCTACAGCAGCAACTCAACACGTGTCTCAGAGCCTGGCTCAAACCACAGCCCACCCAAACATCTTCTTCCGCACGCTTCCTCTTCCCAAGAGTCTGCTTATCAAGTTTGCATATCATTTGCACAAAGAATTTAGGATATTGCAGTAAAACTGACAAAGGTCACATGAAGTCTTTGTTCTTCTGCAAGTTCACCAGGTGCTTCACTAAACAGAATCAGAGAATTCTGTAGGCTGGAAGAAACCTTTGAGATCACCAAGGATGCCTTCAGCAGGTCTTACCATGCTCTGTTCCCTGGAGCTCTGTGAGAAGGTCTCTGCTCCGGGCTGGGCTCTCCTTTCTGGCCAGGAGAAGACATGCTCCTCCAGGAGCAGGCAGAGCCTTTCCACACACATCCCAGGCTCTGCATTCCCCACTGTGGCAGGGCATTCACTCATCCCTGCCCTGTATCTCTGTGACACAGCCCCATCTTTCTTCCCCTCCTGCCTCCAGCTTGTGACATCATTCCATCCCATCCTCCTTTCCCTCTCCATACTGGTTTTCCCACTCCTCCCACAAACACACACCCAGATCCTGGACCTGATTCACCATCTGCTTTTGTCCTGTTCCGTCCATCTGGCAGCATCTGCCCCGGCTCTTTCTTCAGCTCTAGTCCCACCAACCCTCTCCAAGATTGCTAAAGACTCCGTGAATCCCAGCCACTGCACAGAGCTTCTCCCTGGAGTCCATCCAGCAGGCTCTTATTCTCAGCTGCTCTCATATCCACACAGCATCTAAATCCTGCTCACTTTTTTTCTCTTGCGTAATCTCTCCGAGTTACAGCTCTTCACATCCACCCACACGGGTAAGACTAGCAGCAGGGTTCTGAACTTGATCACTGCAACATCCCTACTGGGACCTCGACACATGGAAACTCAAACTATTAAAAAGCTCCAGCAAAGTCCATTTTCCCAGGCGCTCACAGCCACCCTGGCAGGGCTCTCTTCTCAGCACCACTGGAGCAGCTCTGAACTTGCAAGACTTCAGAAATTCTCTGCACCCTTCCCATCCCCAGCTAATCCATCTTGGAATATCATCTGCTGCCTGCATCTGTGTAGGTAAGAATATACCTGGAATCACACAATCATTTGGTTGGCAGAGCCCTTTCAGAGCGTCCAGTCCAACCCTTCCCCCAGCAGTGCCAGGGCACCACTGCCCCCTGTCCCTCAGCACCACAGCTCCACGGCTTGGAAACCCCTCCAGGGATCACGGGGACTCCACCACTGCCCTGGGCAGCCTGGCACAGCCCTGGGCAACCCTCCAGGGGAAGAAATTTTGGTTTCACACCCAGTTCATGTCTCAACGAGTAAAATGCTTTAGGGAACGTGGTTTGGAGCAAACTAATTCTGAATTCTTGGTGTACCCACAAGTGCCAGTATCACGCTCCCCAGTCACACCAGGAGTCATTGCCCAGGGGAGCACTCGGCTTTCTCCAGCCCCAAAGGCTTGTCCTTCACAAAACCACACATCATACCATGGCTTTCTCCTCCTTCCCCTTCTTTCTCCTTGTCTCCTTCTCCTTTTCTCCTCCTTCACCTTTTCTCCTTCTCTTTCTCCTTCTCCTTTTCTCCTTCTCCTTTTCTCCTCCTTCACCTTTTCTCCTTCTCTTTCTCCTTCTCCTTTTCTCCTTCTCCTTTTCTCCTCCTTCACCTTTTCTCCTTCTCTTTCTCCTTCTCCTTTTCTCCTCCTTCACCTTTTATTCTTCTCTTTCTCCTTCTCCTTTTCTCCTTCTCTTTTTCTCCTTCTCTTTCTCCTTCTCCTTTTCTCCTTCTCCTTCTCCTTCCCCTTCCCCTTCCCCTCCCTTCTCCCACCTACTTCTTGCTATGACTCTCCAAACACACACCACCAAGCCAGCAGTTTCCATTCCCTGACTTCATCCATCCTGGTCACATATCCATCACTTCTGCTTTTCCACAATTCATTTCAGATACAAGATACCTGACTCGCACGATGCCAAAACCAATTCTTCATTACATCTCTTTTTTAAAAGCAGCTTTTTCTGCTGAGAAACAACCCTGCTCAGGGTGGCTGATCAACCCTACGGGCTCATCGTGTATGTCCCAGCACGCCCACCAGGTCACTCACTGTTCACACGGTTATCTTCACTTCCTCAATTTGGAAACCCAGTAAATGGAATGTGCTGCCCCATTGTAGATTTAACAGAGACGTTTTACTCGCAGGTTTTTATCAAACCCAGCCCCTCCTTTGACACACTCACCAACCTCTCCTCCCAAGGTTTCTCTCCTTGCTTCCTGCTCCTCCACCAACGTCCAGTCTTTCCATCTTCTGTTCACAACACAGAGAGCTGCTGGGCACAAGGGGGGTGATCCAGGACTTCTGTCCATCAGCTCCTGGGACCAAAAGAGCAACAAAGCCATTTATCTCTTCACAGCACTGGGCTCAGCTTCTGCATTTCCCACATTCACTTCCATAAGCCAAAGGGTCAGTCTGGAGCTGCAGTCTCCCCCACAGATGCCTCCATCGCTCCTGATTTCACTCTCCAAGTGTCTATACTGGTTTTGCTCAGGATGAAATCCACCCCACAATCAGTGGGGCGGGGGAACGTGGATGTGCCACAGAGGGAGGCTCTGCTCTCCCTTGCAGAGCAGGAGGGAAGCCCAGGGAGCTGCCCCCGGGGGACAGGGACGCTGCAGTTCACAAACACTCCTGGGGACACAGTCCAGTTCAACCCAACCTGCCCCGAACAAGGGATGAGTAGCTAGGATCAGACTGCTTTGGGTGGGAAGGGACCTTTAAAGCTCATCCAGTCCCACTCCCCTGCAGGGACAGGGCCATCTGCAGCTAGAGCAGGGTGCTCAGAGCCCCGGGCAACCTCCCCTGCAATGGTGCCAGGGATGGGGCAGCCACCACCTCTCTGGGCAGCCTGGCACAGCCTCTCCCCACCCTCAGCACCAACAATTTCTCCTTCTCTCCACTCTGAATCTCCCTCTTTTAGTTTAAACCATCCCCCCTTGTCCTGTCACAAGACATCCTCCTCCTGCACTGTCACTGTGTTGCAGCTGCTCTCTTGCCCCATTTGTGGTCACTCTCACAGAATCACTGAACGTTTGGGGTTGGAGGGGACCTCTGGAGACCATCAAGTCCAACCCCCCTGCCAGAGCAGGACCACCCAGAGCAGGTCACACAGGAACAGATCCAGGTGGGTTTTGAATGTCTCCAGAGAAGACTCCACAGCCTCTCCTTATTCCCTGCCCCTTGAGAAGTGATGTTTTCTCCAACATGGATTCACAGCACGGGATTTGGATCTCTGCTCCAGCCTAGCAGCAACATTTTACCAGCAGGAACCCACCACGCAGCGTCTCTGCCCCCAGCCCCCCGAAGCAGCGTGGTCAGGCACTGAACACCCTGCCCGGGTGTCCCAAAAGCCATGGGAAGCGATGCCCATGGTCCTTGCTTTGCCCCAGCAAAAGGAGACAGAGGTGCTGGCCGAGGCGTTTCAGCTCCGAGCGGGGTTTGCCTGGCACCCCTTGTCACCTGCCCGCTGGCTGACCCCCCACAGCAACCCAGCCCCAGCAGGCCAGGCGGTGCTGGGCACAGGGACTGGGGGGATGGCTCCCGAGCCATCGCTGGAGCCAAGCAGCGGGACGAGGCTGATTGAGCTCTGCTGATGGCAAGTTTATAGAACCATGGAATCAAAGCATAGCTGCATATGGAAGAGACCTTCGAGATCATCAAGCCCAACCTTATTCCCCAGCCCTATCAAACCCACTAAACCCTGTCCCTCAGCACAACATCTACCAGGCTCTTGAACACCTCCAGGGCTGGGGACTCCACCAGCTCCCTGGACAGCCCATTCCAGTGCCTGACAACCCTTTCTGGAAAGAAATGCTTCCTGAGATCCAGCCTGAACCTGCCCTGGGTCAGCTCCAGGCCATTGCCTCTTGTTCTGTCCCTTGTCCCCAGGGAGAACAGCCCAACTCCTGCCTCGCTGCACCTTCCCTTCAGGGAGCTGGAGAGGGCAAGAAGGTCTCCCCTCAGCCTTCTTTTCTCCAGGCTGAACAGCCCCAGGTCCCTCAGCCTCTCCTCACAAGAGACATGCTCCAAACCCTTGACTGGCTTTGCAGCCCAGCTCTGGACCCTCTCCAGCACCTCCACGTCCTTCTTGTAGAGAGGGGCCCCAAACTGGACACAGTATTGGAGGTGCAGCCTCACCAAAGCTGAGTCCAGAGGAATGATCCACTCATTAAAAATAAAGGAAGCGCGTTTTGGAGAAGTTCTGGTGCCACTCATCAAATGAATATTTCAGCTCCTTGTATCGAAATGGCGAGGTATCCACACAGACTGGGAGGTTAATTGTATTTTAGGAGTAGGCCTCCTCTGCAGCAGCTAGAAACGGGCACGACTGGTTGTGATCAACACCAAACTTCTTCTCCAGTTCACATTCCACAGTTGGTTTATTAAATGTTTGTAAAATTCATTTATGCAGGGAGCACCCGGCATCTGTTTAACGTGCTACAAGGGCTGTATTTTCTAATAGGAGTGTGAATTTTGCTGTGGTTCTAGAGAGCCATCAATCTAGAAGGAAGAAGGCGGTGGCTCACATTTGCAGAAGAGGTGGAAGTGGTTATAAATCACTGAAAAAAATCAGAGCAGCTTCCCCTCGAGTATCCCCAGGGGTGACAGCAGCTGAGGGCTGAGTATCTGTCATGGCATCTGTCAGCTGCTCCAGCAGCTTGACGCCACTTCTCCACTGGACAGTGGCACTCCTTGGCCAGACGAGCTCGTGATGAGAGCTTGGCCGAGGAAGTCAAAGAGAAACCGATTTATTCAATCAAAACGACCTCATCTCCCTCTGCATCCCCAGCTTTGCATTACCGGGAGCGATGACAGCTTTGTGCCGGTGTCAGTGAGAGGGATGAAGCCGAGCGGGCACGGAGATCCGAGCAGAGCTCGAGCCATCCCCAGAAACTGTGCTGAAATGCAAAGATACAATCCCAAGAACAAGGAGAACAAAAGCGCTGCACCGTGAACCCTCAAAAGAGCTGTTGGATCAAGCTGATTGCTGCCTGCAGAGCTGGAAGTGAAACTTGGAATCAGAGTCACAGAATGGTTTGGGTTGGAAGGGATCTTCAAGATCACCCAGTTCCACCCCCTGCCATGGGCAGGGACCCCTCCCACCAGAGCAGGTTGCTCACAGCCCCATCCAGCCTGGCCTTGAACACACCCAGGGATGGAGCATCCACAGCTCCCTGGGCACCCTGTGCCAGGGTCTCAGCACCCTCACAGTGAGGAGCTTCTTCCTCATTTCTAATCTAAATCTCCCCTCTTCCAACTTAACTCAATTTGTGAAGAAAAAAAGAGTTTATGACCACAACCCCTTTTACATTCCACAGATTCAGTCTCCTACCTACTTCTTCCCACTATTTTGCTTATCATTGTACCAATCTTGAAGAAGCTGTAGCAGTAATTCATTGCCTGCAGTAAAAGATAGCAAGCAGTTAATAAAGGAGCTCCCTGCCACGTCCAGACTGCCACCAATAACCCTGCAAAGCAGGCAGGAGTAGGTCTCTGACCCCAACGGTTGCCAAGGGACAACAGCAACCGTGCAAGGCCAAAAACCTGCAGCCCTGTCCCTGGCACTGCAGCTGGCAAAGCCAGTCCCCGGAACAGCAGGGGGTGAAAGCTTTGCATCAAAACAGCATTTTCAGAGGGGTCTGGTTAGATGAGAAATAACTGACAGAGATGGAGGCAGCACGGCAGTGCAGAACCTCTGCTTCCAGGGGTGCTTTGGGATGGATACAAATCCTGACAAATACACGGGCTGGGTGGGTGGCTGGAAGAGGCTGTGATCAGCACGGCCAAGGGAGGCAGACTGTGGCGTTACGGTGACAGGCAGGCAGCAGGAGAGCCAAGGATGTCCAAAAAATAGGGAGTGTTATCCCAGAATTAAATGTGGGGTGCAGGACTCAAACCTTCTGATCTGCTACGGGTTGGGAGGAGGAGGGAAGGAGGGAGGGAGCAGAACCTTTATTCTGGCTTACAACACCACCCAGATGGACCTTCATGTCAGATCATCCCCTGCACACTGCAGGCTAACAGGGCAAGGACGCGTTATCACGGGCGGTATGGATCTCCACAGACAAGGGCTCTGTGCAGCTCTGCAAGCACTTATGGGGAGTTAAAAACGGCTGCACCCTGGCATCGTGGGCAGCAGGGGAGGGGGGATCCTGCCCCTCTGCTCCCAGGGCTCTGGGCAGAGAGAGAGAGAGACCCCCCTGCAGTGCTGGGGCAGCTCGGGAGTGCTCAGCACAGCAGAGACAGGGACCTGGTGGAGCGGAGCCAGAGGAGCCCCAGCGATGCTGGGAGGGCTGGAACCCCTCTGCTGGGAGCCAGGCTGGGAGAGCTGGGGGGGTGCAGCCTGCAGAGGAGAAGGCTCCCCAAGGGGAGACCTTCTCATGGTCCTTTAGTACTTCAAGAGAGGGTCTATCACAAAGATGGGGAGAGACTTTTGAGCAGGGCCTGTTGGGACAGGACAAGGGGGGATTGTTTAAAAGAGGGAGATTCAGACTGGAGAGGAGGAGAAATTGTTGGTGCTGAGGGTGTGAGAGCCTGTGCCAGGCTGCCCAGAGAGGTGGTGGCTGCCCCATCCCTGGCACCATTGCAGGGGAGGTTGCCCGGGGCTCTGAGCACCCTGCTCTAGCTGCAGATGGCCCTGCTCCCTGCAGGGGGGTTGGACTGGGTGACCCTGAAAGGTCCCTTCCCACCCAAAGCAGTGTGTGTTTCTATGATGCTACTGAAAAGGCAGAGGCAATTCTAGCAAGAGGGAGTGGGAAGAAGGTTCCTGCCCACATCAGACACCCTGTCAGCCAAGTCTCACATTTCCTGCACAGTCTGGGACCCAGCAGCCGTTCCTGTCTCACACAGAGCTGCGCTGCAGAGCCCACGCTGCTGTAACATCCCCGTTTACATACTCATGGGGCGGAAAGCAGCATATAATTAAAATCAAACTTTCATCAGTTGACAACTGATCCTTGGGCTACAAATTATATTTGTAACGCGGGATCGTCCATAATGGATGTTTAATAACAGTTTCTGTGCACAGAGTCAGCTCAGCACTGAAAGGGGACGTGATCCTGGCCTCACACCACCCTGGGGCTGGTAGTCCCTGGATCCGTCTGCACGATGCGAGGAAAGGATGTGCGCTGTGCAAAGGGAAAGCAGCTGCCTTTTGTCACCATCTCACCACGTTCCCTAAGTGCCCTCGAGAGGTCTCACCCAGGCACCTCTCAGGAGGCTGAACTTGCTGCA
>JANVCC010000043.1:1059529-1224432 GCA_025345505.1 Todiramphus chloris collaris | reverse complement strand
CTGTGGGAAAGCAAAGGCCATGTGAGCTGCAGGCTCCGGAGGTTGTGGCATCGGGATGCTGGTGGCTGCGAGGCACAGAGTGCTGCTGTGATGGGAGCTGAGTCTCCATCTCCATCGGCCCTTCCCTCCAGCACTGCCTCCAACCACCCCTTGCCACCTGCTGCCCAGAGGCATCACTTGACCCGAAGCTCTGAGAGGCTGTAAAAAGGTTGGTTTGTTTGTTTCTAAAACCATCGCTGAGCTTTTATCTCTTTTATTCCTCGCCCCGGGATGGGAGAGGCTCCTTTTCTACCCTGCAGAGGCAAAGCCGCGCTGCAGTTCCCCAGTCTCCCGTCTGGACAGGTGGGTTGGTGCTGCTCAGCTTCTTTTCTGGGTTGGTTTTTTCCTCTTTCTCTGGTTCCAAGCACATTTGAAGGCTGTAAAGTGACCATCAAGCAGGGCAGTTCTGGGGACAGAGCTGACACCCGCATGCAGCGTGGCCTCCTGCACATCCCCTCACCCAACGGAGAGGGGAATCGTTTGGACTCGATGATCTCCAGAGCTCCATTTCCAACCCCTACCGTTCTGACCATCCCACCACCCTCCAGACATGACACGGTGGGCAGGAGATGGAGACAGGGCTCCAGCAGCTGCACTGCAGGCATGGAGACAGACAGCTCTTCGTGCAGCCAGGAGCTCTGCCTGCTCTGGGTTCCTCCAGCACAGCCATGGGCAAAACTGGACAGAGATTAGAAAACTGCCTAAAACTGGGGCCTTGCAGGACATCAAGGGGCCTGGCAGAAAGATGGGGACAGGCTTTGGAGCAGGGCCTGGTGGGACAGGACGAGGAGGGATAGATGGAAACTGAAAGAGGGAGATTCAGAGTGGAGAGAAGGAGAAATTGTTGGTGCTGAGGGTGGGGAGAGCCTGTGCCAGGCTGCCCAGAGAGGTGGTGGCTGCCCCATCCCTGGCACCATTGCAGGGGAGGTTGCCCGGGGCTCTGAGCACCCTGCTCTAGCTGCAGATGGCCCTGTCCCTGCAGGGGGGTTGGACCAGATCAGCTTTAAATGTCCCTTCCCACCCAAACCAGTCTGGGATTCCATGCTTCTTATGGTTGCCTTCCCTTCCCTTGGTATGTGAGCCAAGCTGGAGGAAGCCTTTGCTGTTGCACATCATGGAATCACACATTGATAAACTGCCTCAGAATTCATGGCTGGTCTTTGAAAACCACCCTGAGAATGCCCAGTTATCCCAGTCCTTCCCAACCAGCACACGCTGCAGCCAAGCGTCTCTCCCACCCAGCTTGTTGCAACCCAGCTCCAGCGCTTTGCCAGGAGAGGGATGGTCACTGGAATGACCCAGCAAAGAAGCAAAGCTGCCCCTGGCTTCGCTGCTTGGTTAAAAGATGCCTCTCCCCTTGCAGGGGTGTCACGGTCTGCCCATTGTGCCAGAGCTGGTGAGCGTGACCCGCCCCAAGAAGCCTTCGTCCACGTGCACCCAGTGAAGCTGAGAAGGAGGAAAACAGAGCCCAGCAGCAGCTGACCCCTGTAACAGCCAGCAGGGGCACCCTGGGCAGACCAGGCTGCAGTCTGGCACCGCTGGCACCTCCTCCTCACGCGAGTGCCAGTTCCCTGACTCGGTGAGGGATGGAGGAGAGAGAGAAAGAAAGCTTTGCAGAGTTGCACTTGCAGCGTCCTTCCCGACATGCAAAGGGCTTTTGATTAGTTATTAGATTAATTTCCTCACCCCGCTCTCACTACAATGTATGGAGATTAATTTATTACAGGTTCTACATTAGTTACAGAGCCTTAAAAAGACTTTGAGGCCGATGCCTAACGAGCTCTGGTGTCGTCTCAAAACTTGGGCTGAACTTCCCGATCCCCTTTGAAGAAGGAAAGCATTCACAAAGAAGTTTCCTGAGGTGAGAGGAAACTTTCCGTTTGATACATTGGACAATGAACCCTATTTCCCTGCCGAACCCACGTCGAGATCTGAAAGCACCAGGCACCAAGTCTGCCGGTGCGAGGAGCTGCCTTTGCTCGGGCGCTTCGGCGGCGCTAACGAGGAAGTGGCGCAGCCCCATTGTCCCCGAGATCAAGCTCTGCTCCCCGGAAAGCCTTCCCTCGTTTTCATAGCGGATTCCGCCTCGCAGTTTCTTGCTTCTTTCTAGAGACACAGCAAAGGCACCCACTTTGAAGCTCTTTATCTTGCTTTAGCCTTTCTTCTTTCAGGAGCAATTTCTTGCTATTTCTTGCGCTGGAAGTGGCCTTTGTGGAGAAGAAGCCTGAAAGGACAAAGCATGAAAGTGTCCATCCGTGCAGAGCTGTGAGCATCTGCCTGGGAGACGTGTGGGCAGCTCCGCAGGAACACCACAGCCATCCTGCTGCCCCTCCAGCCTCCCTGGATTGCCAAAGGTGGGCTTAGGATGACATCTTGGGTTGCAGTCTCCCTGCGCCCGACCCCGGGGAGGACTGAGCGCTCCTGTTGTGAAGCACCTGTAGCTGTAAATGCCATCTGGACAGGTATGGAAGATACTCCTGAGCAGCTACGGGAAAGGAGAAAAACAGCCCCAAGTCTAGCCACAGGGGAAACGGGAGAAGTCTGCCATTTCTGAAGCTGCCCCTCAAATCCTGGGGTCAGTCCTGGGCCCCTCACTCCCAGCAGGACACTGAGGGGCTGGAGCATGGCCAGAGAAGGGCAACGGAGCTGGGGAAGGGGCTGGAGCACAAGGGTGCTGAGGAGCAGCTGAGGGACCTGGGCTTGTTGAGCCTGGAGCAAAGGAGGCTGAGGGGAGACCTTCTGGCTCTGACAGCTCCTGACAGGAGGTTGGAGCCAGGGGGAGTTGGGCTCTGCTCCCAAGGAACAAGGGACAGGACAAGAGGAACCGGCCTCAAGTCGCCCCAGGGGAGGTTTAAGTTGGAGATGAGGAACAATTTCTTCCCCTTGAGGGTTCCCCAGGGCTGTGCCAGGCTGCCCAGGGCAGGGGTGGAGTCCCCGTGATCCCTGGAGGGGTTTCCAAGCCGTGGAGCTGTGGTGCTGAGGGACAGGGGGCAGTGGTGCCCTGGCACTGCTGGGGGAAGGGTTGGACCCGATGAGCTTAAAGGTCTCTTCCAACCAACAGGATTCTGTGGTTCTGCAATTCCAGAGTAGAAATACAGGTTTCCAAAAGCCACTGTGCTACCATTCTGTAGTGAGAAGGAAGCACAGGGCCCAGGCATCCAGACAGCCTGCTAGAGCTCCAAGCAGGAAGGTGGCCACTTTCCCAGGCTAGCTGTCCTCCTGTACACCAACCCAGGTCGACCAAGAATTCACGGAGAACATGCTGGGCCAGAAGGATCAGGGAAGAGAGCTCAGCTACACAGAGAAAAGTGGTATTGTGCTCTTCATATTCCCAAGACCTTCTCCAGACCCACACACCAGAACAGAGCCATAGTCTCGGTTAAGCCAAGTAGGAAGTGCATTTAGATGGGCATCCCCAGGCCTGGATTGTTCTCAGCAGCTTCAGGAAGCTGGCTGAGGAGGATGAGTGAGAAGCACCACGTAACCAGCATCCCATTATAGCCCATGGGAAAATGCAGATACCTGCCAGCAGCACCAACCCACCAGTGATCACAGCATCCTCCAAGGCAGCCCACTGCTCCCCACTGGCAGGAGAGGGATCAACCCAGGTCTCGGGGTCTTTCCTCAGCAACTTTCATCTTCAACATCCTGTCCAAACCTGCCAGGATACACAGACCTTGCTTGGGTTGCCTGATTGCTCTTCTGGCTTCCAGTGAGAACCTCTTTGGGAGCAGAAGCTCAGGTGATCCAAGGTCCTGCAGAGCAGGATGGACACAGCAGCTGGAGGTTTCACACCCTGCTAGTGACTGAAAACACCTCAAAGTCCCTCCTTGTCGGGGGACAAGGACAGCCCTCGCTGGGGCAAGTCAGGAAGGAAGCAAGCCAGGACCTCGCCTGCATTAGAGAAGATCCATTCTCACATTTGCTTTTCCAGTTTGGCCCAGCGAGGTTTCCCCCTTCCGCACCAGTGGCTGTGTCCCACAGGACAGAGAGCAGGGTCTCGGTGCTTTCAGCACTTCCAGCAGTGCAAACCTCCCTGGAAGAGGGAACTGGCAGCTGGGCGATACAGCATTAGTACTAATGTGAGTATTAAGAGAACAGAACTTTTTTTCCCATTAAATATTTAGGACAGAACACATACATATTTATGGTTTTAATCAAACAGAATGAGAAAGTTCTTGCTGCAGCTTTTGGAAACCAAAACAAGTATGGCTTGACAACTGCTGCCTTCCTCCTTTCCAGAAAGGAAAGTCTGGAGAAGAATAAATGTTCCACAGGACAGGGCTTGGGAAGCACTACCAGATAAAGGCTCAGCCTGCCAACAGGAGTTAGCTGGCAAATCCAGGAGAGACCTGACATGGCCCAGCCTGCTCCAGCTGACCCTCCTTGAGCTAGATTATCTCAAGTGGTCCAGCCCAACCTCAGTGATTTGGGGTGGTTTGGGAGGGACCTTTCAAGGCCATCCAGTGCAACCCCCCTGCAGGGACAGGGCCATCTGCAGCTAGAGCAGGGTGCTCAGAGCCCCGGGCAACCTCCCCTGCAGTGGTGCCAGGGATGGGGCAGCCACCACCTCTCTGGGCAGCCTGGCACAGGCTCTCCCCACCCTCAACACCAACAATTTCTCCTTCTCTCCAGTCTAAATCTCCTCCTTTTAGTTTCAAACCATCCCCCCTTGTCCTGTCCCAACAGGCCCTGCTCACAAGTCTGTCCCCATCTCTCTGCCAGGCCCCTTCAAGTCCTGCAAGGCCCCCAGAAGGTCTCCCCTTGGGGAGCCTTCCCCTCTGCAGGCTGCACCCCCCCAGCTCTCCCAGCCTGGCTCCCAGCAGAGGGGTTCCAGCCCCCAGAAGCTCTCCCCATACACTGACTTGGTACCCTCAGTGAGGAGCAGGGTTCCTGGAGCCCGGTGACACCACTCTCAGGCACACAGAAAGGGACCCTCGTGGCAATGACATTATGCAATTTTACTCCCCACGAGGAAACCAAATCACTTCTTCTGGATCAGAAGTAACCACATTCTTTACAAACTGTGTCAACGGATGGAAACTGGATCCCTGACCTAAGACATTAATCAAATCCAGACCCAAGTTAATGATGCCACCAGTCATTCTTCGCTTTCAGGATCATTCAAAGGGCTTCCGTGGAAGTTATTTGATGTCAGGCTTTTTGTTCACTTTTCAGCAGTATTTTAGTGTCCTATAGTGCCTGAGAAGCTTCATGTTCTGAATAAGGAGGAATTGCAGGGCTAATGTTACTATTTATTACTTTTTTTCTACTCAGTCAAACTTAAATTACACGCGCAAAACTTCAGGGTGATAGGAGGCTCATAAACACCCCTATTTAGTATTTTGATTAGTCAGAGAAGAAAGTAAATCATGAGCTTGTCTATACAAGTTGCCAAGTTGCTGACAAAGCCTTTCAGAAATAATGCTGCAAAATAATGAAGTCTAGTTTATGAATGAAGTGTGTGTCAAGGTAAGACAGCATTCCCTTCAGCGTTATCAACAGGGCTTTGATGAAAGTTTCATCAATGGTTTAATTTTTCTCTTTTATCTTCTCCCACACTCTGCTCTCTACTGCTTGTCTTTCTCCAGAGCAGCAACTGCAGAGGAACTGATGGTTCAGGAGATGGGAGAGAAGATTACAGGCAAAGGTGTCTTCCTGGCTTGTTGGAGGACCATTCAGTTACGGGTATCAGATATGGACGGAGAGACAACCTGCCTCAGCCCTGGCACACGGACACTGCCAGCTAAGACACAAACACCTAGACAGCCGTGGCTCAACAGAAGCGGTGGGTCTGTGCAAGACTCCCACCATCCTCTGCTGGAACCACCCTGCTCTTTAGGAAGGGTTGAGTCTCTACTGAGGTGTAACCTAGAGGAGGAGAAGCTCCCTCTGGAATGGAAATGATGACAGTGAACTTCAGAGAGAGGTCACTGAGGTTCCAGCCTTCCTGGGTGCAGGTTTACCTACAAATGGAGGTGTACCAGCACACAGCACTAAGGGCTTGCCCAGCTCCAGGAATCATCTATCCCTGTGACTCTAGAAGCTGCCTGAAAAATCACAGTGAAGAACCACTCACTGTCACTTACTGGTGGTCTTCATCTCCATATATCCCTTTCCCCTAGGGACTTAACCTCAAGCTCATCCCTCTCACCTATGCCACAGCCCCACCCTCAGCATCTCCTTTTTTCTCCCTGTTTTCTGAAAAGTTTCCCTTGGTTTTCCTCTCTGCCTTCCTCCATGCGCTTGGGAGAACTTCAGAGCCATACCAGTTCGCTCTTCCATCGCTCCGGGCGAGCGGTGCCTTGTCCTGGCAACGCAGCCCAGAAGAGACAGGAGGCACCGGGCCAGCCCCTGCAGCGTGTGAGGACAGCACACCCAACCTCCCGACAGCCCTGGGCAACCCTCGTGGGGGTTGAAAAACCCATTCCTCAGCTCCAACCTAAACCTCCCCTGGTGCAACCCGAGGCTGTTTGCTCTTGTCCCGTCGCTAGAGGGTCCCTGGTTTGCACGTTGAGTCTGCTCATTGATCACTTGTGGTAGATCCTGGCTATGGACTAGAGGAAAAGTATGAAAGTGCTTTCTTAGACAAACCCTCCTCCTTTCTTCCTGTGCTTCAAAGCCTTCCCACACAGCCAGCCTCCGGGAAGGCACCAGAGGACCTGGCATCGTGCAGGCTGAGGCTGGCACACAACAGAGAGCCTCGTGTGAAACACCAACGGGGACAACGTCCCATTACAGGCTCCCAGCTAAAGCTAAGAAGACAAAAATACCCTGTTAGAGAAAGTTTCCTTTGAAACGAGGCAGGACGCGGTCGCAGGGAGCTGAGGAGGAGGGTTTATAATAAGGGCACAAGCAGCAAGGAACAGGAACATGAGGAACAAGGGGAAATTTCACGGGTTTCAGATCTGAGTGCTGTCGAGGCTGCTGGAAACCAGTACGGGCAGCAGGGTGAAAAGCTGCCCGGGCTTTACTGGGAACTTTTCTTCCTGTTATTTTAGTGGTAAGGGGGAAGGGGTGAGAGGCAGCAGAAATAATCCAGAACGTCCAGATCTATCAGGGCAGCTGGAGAAGTACGTACCAACTGTGTCAGCTCTGGCTGGCCACAATCCATCAGGTTCTGCTGAGCTGCCCCTCCAAGAAGCATTTCATACACCAGACGTGAGTCTGTGGACTCCGGGTGATGGGATGATGAAACACTGACTTTAAGGGAATGGTACCTGCAGGGACATTAATCATTGCAATTTAATTCCACAGTTTCAAAGGGGTGTCTCAGCAAGGGCACGTCTTCCTGAGCAGTGGCACCCAGTGTGGGGTTCGCAGCAGGGCAGGGCCATGGAGCTCTCTAAATATCCGCTCTCGACACCTTTATCGGGCAGCAGCACGGGCACTGATCTCCTTTTGTTGTCTCCAGCAGAGTTAAGAGCTGTTTTCCAGTCCTCTCCTGGAAGCTGCACTGCTGGACTCCCCTGAGGATCGGGATTGAGAGATCAAGGAGGAACCACTCGCCCGTTCCGCCGGCGCTGCCTTCTTTACACGCTCCAACAATCCGAACCACGGGCAAAACAAACACAAAGCTCAGAACACAAAACACTCCGCTTGTTTGGAGTCGCTCCCCGTTCGGGACGCGAGGTCCATCGGGACCATCCAGCTCCTGCAAAGCCTGATGGAGATGCAGCCCACAGCCCAAGGTCGAGGTAGCTCTGACAGCAAGCAGAGCTGGGCCTGGCCCAACGACAAAGATGAGCCGAGTAGAGGAAATATGACCAGTATGGAGCATGACAGATGGCAAATTTGCAGATGACACCGAGCTGGGTGGAAGTGTCGCTCTGCTTGAGGGTCGGGAGGCTCTCCAGAGTAATCTAGACAGGCTGGATTGCTGGGCCAAGGCCAGTCCCATCAGCTTCACTAAGGCCAAGTGCCAGCTCCTGCCCTTGGGCCACACCAACCCCCAGGAGAGCTGCCAGGCAGAGAAGGACCTGGGGGTGTTGATGACAGCCGCCTGAACATGAGCCAGCAGTGTGCCCAGGTGGCCAAGGAGGCCAATGGCATCCTGGCCTGGATCAGGGATAGTGTGCCCAGCAGGAGCAGGGAGGGGATCATTCCTCTGGACTCGGCTTTGGTGAGGCTGCACCTCCAATACTGTGTCCAGTTTTGGGGCCCTCTCTACAAGAAGGACGTGGAGGTGCTGGAGAGGGTCCAGAGCTGGGCTGCAAAGCCAGTCAAGGGTTTGGAGCATGTCTCTTGTGAGGAGAGGCTGAGGGATCTGGGGCTGTTTATCCTGGAGAAAAGAAGGCTGAGGGGAGCCCTTCTTGCCCTCTACAGCTCCCTGAAGGGAAGGTGCAGCGAGGCAGGAGTTGGGCTGTTCTCCCTGGGGACAAGGGACAGAACAAGAGGCAATGGCCTGGGGCTGACCCAGGGGAGGTTCAGGCTGGATCTCAGGAAGCATTTCTATCCAGAAAGGGTTGTCAGGCACTGGAATGGGCTGCCCAGGGAGCTGGTGGAGTCCCCAGCCCTGGAGGTGTTCAAGAGCCTGGTAGATGTTGTGCTGAGGGACAGGGTTTAGTGGGTTTGATAGGGCTGGGAGTAAGGTTGGGCTTGATGATCTTGAAGGTTTCTTCCAGCCAAAACTATTCTGTGAGTATAGAACAGAAAATGCAGGAGGCTGCAGCGAGCTGCAAAAGGCAGAACCACAGCTGCTTCACCCAACCTCGTGTGCTGTGAAGCAGCAGCTGGGAAGACCCCTCTGTTCCAGGATATATCCCAACAGACAGAGCCACCATCATCCATCGTTACTTGAACCAAAGAGACAAAACCACCCATGTGAGAGGCTGGGAAGGCAGCGCTCAGCAGCCACCACACCAAGGCCTGGCTCTTTTGGAATCGAGCAAAGTTTCCTCCGTCCGTTATCAGTTTGCTGTCTCACGTCGCAGATAAAGAAGGCTGTGGTGAGAGTATCTCCTGCCTTACCTAGAGCCTGCAGAGAACTCCCCCTTTGATATTCATTAGGTGTCTCAATAAATAATGCACTGCTGTGCTTCTCTGTGGTTTTTCTTAATTGCAATTTGGATATGAAAAGTTGAAAAATTAAAAAGTTTTAGACAGAAACCTAACTGGATCTTTAATCCTCTTTGCCAGCCTGCGTATAGGTTTCATACCTTAAGGCATAACGAACGTGCCCTGCTCCCATCCTGGTTTTCTTTTAGGAAAGGTTTCGGATGTTATCAGAAAACACCTTCTCTAATTTTACTATGCAAAATTCTAATTACAGCATGAATTTTTTATTTCTTAATTCTTTACCGTTTTTCTTCACCCTCTGGGTACAGAAATGTAATTAATTCTGCTTTACTTTTTCTAACAGATTTATGTGTATTATCATATATATTAAATTTTCAGTTCTGTAACTTTTTTTTCATTTTTCTTGGTTCCCACACTGACAACGTTCACTTCATTAAAAACATGTAATCCCTGAGCTGTGATCAAGACATAATTGCACATTTTGTATTATAATAACATCCACGGTCTTCATATTTTATCAGTGAAACCCCCTGTTCTGCTTGTACACCTTAGGGCAAGCTCCCAGACTGGAAGTGGATTCCAGGCTGAGGTGGGAGAGACACTGGTGGGAGCAGTTTACAAGCAGTGGAGATGCTCAGACTCAGCAAAAGACCAGGAAAATGCAGGTTTGTCCCCCCTGCTCGACTCCCTTGCATCGCTCTGCCAAGATCAACCCCAGGAGTATTTTCACAGCCCTGACCTGGGCAAGCAGTTGCCCACCTGAAACTAAAGGACAGCATTGCAGGGGAGGTTGCCCAGAGAGGTGGTGGCTGCCCCATCCCTGGCACCATTGCAGGGGAGGTTGCCCGGGGCTCTGAGCACCCTGCTCTAGCTGCAGATGGCCCTGTCCCTGCAGGGGGGTTGGACTGGATGCCCTTGAAAGGTCCCTTCCCACCCAAACCAATCTGGGATTCAGGGATTCTGTGAATGCCCAAAGCATCACTCACATCACCTGGCAATGTTACAGGAGCAGAGTTGCATGGGCTTTTCAGACTCTGGACTGCGTAATAACATGGTGAAAAAAAACCCCACTTTCATTTTTTATCAGCGATACCAAAAGCGTAGATAAAACCAGCACAGGATATGAAATGCAAACTACTAGGTCAAGATTTCATTTTAGCTGAATCCTTACTACCTTTGTTTTAGAGGAAAAAAATAACCTCTCTGCCAGGCTCTGGGAGAATATTAAAGATATTCCTGTGGCGGGGATGTGGAGAGGCACAGTGCAGAGGCTGGTGGCCTCTGGGTCCCTCTCTCCAAGCCCAAATGGCAGAGACCCAGCAGTGTCAGGGCTCCTCTCAGGCTCCCCGGGAATGACGGTGGAAGCAGTTGTCCTCCTGGCCCCAGTTTTAACTGCCACTTCTTCCCAGCTGGCTCAACAAATAAAGGTACTTTTTCCCCAGCAGGAATAATGGGGGGAAAGGGATTTCTGTCCGGAAGCTTTACTCTGCCTGGCTGCTGCTCTCCGAGGACACCGATTCCCAGCGGCACGTGCCTCTGGCTCACCAGGGAAGACTGCAGGACAGCCCCGACTGTAGTTTCCTTTTGTTTTTCTCTGTTTGCTGTTCCCTTTTGGAGATGATTGTGTTACAGGACGTGCTGCGTGTTACCTGGCACAACGTGAAGGAAAGGTCCCTAACAGGGACGTGCCCTGAGCCAGCGCCAACCCCCAGACACACCGCACGTGGCGAGTGGTGCTCGAGGTGTTTACCGTG
Source organism: Todiramphus chloris collaris (assembly GCA_025345505.1). Lineage (NCBI taxonomy): Eukaryota > Metazoa > Chordata > Aves > Coraciiformes > Alcedinidae > Todiramphus > Todiramphus chloris. Next base: position 1,213,621 of record JANVCC010000043.1, on the reverse strand, counting down.
TTGTATCTTGTCTCCGTGGTCCCAGCTGTATTCCAAAGAGGCACAGCCCGACGCTGGAGCAGGATCGATAGTTTGTTCTCTTGTTTTCTTAGAAAATCCCTGCAATCACCAAGTCGATTGCACAAATCCCTGACCAGCAAACTGGAGAGACAAGGAAAAGCGGGTCTGGAGGCAAAACCGGGACAGTTTCCACCAGTTCTTCTCGGGGCACAAGAGCTCATCTGCTCCAGCTTCACAGGGTTACTCCTGTCACCACCTCCCAAAGGTGGAGCGTGGTGGTCGGACCATGGCTGGATGCCAGCTGCCCACTAAGCCACAGTGTCCCTTCCACCCTTCCAGGGGGAAGAAAGTACGATGAAACTCGTGGGCTAAGACAAAAGCCATGTAGTGAAGAAGCAAAGCAATGCCATGTGTGGAAGCAGAAGGAAAAATAGATGTATTCTGCCCTTCCCATCAGCAGGTGCTGCCTGGCCCCTTTCTGGGAAGCAGAATGCGGAGAGCTTACTCTGGAGGAGAAGACAATGCCACCCTCTCCTCCTCCTCCTTTGTCTCACTTTTATACCTGAGCTGACATCACACGGTGTGGAACATCCCTGTGGTCACTTTGCTGTCCCACTTGTGTCCCCTCCCAAGGTCTTGCCCACCCCAAGACTGTCAGAACCCCAGCCCTGGTGCCGTGCGAGCCCTGCCCAGCAGCAGCCACAGCACAGGGGGGTTCCCAGCACCTTTCCAGCTCCCGGTGCAAAGCACAGCACTGGGAGAGCTGCGATGGGGAAAATGAACCCCAGCTCAGTCAGAGACATTACATGGAGAAAAGCTGTATCGTGGTTTGCCTGTCTTCGGAATGACAATCGAAGGGAAGAGACATCAAGATCAAACGACTGAATGTGCGTAAGAAGCTGTCATGCTCCTAACCTCTGCTAAACAGGGACCCAGTGGGGACCCAGCACTTACCCCAGCTCTGCTGGGGCAGGGAGAGAATAGGAAGGACAGAAATCAGAGCATCAGAATGATTGAAAATAGAACTAAAAGTCAAGAAGACAGCAGCAGCTTAGCAGAGACACCTTAGGTGACTTCAGCATTCGAGAGGCTGCTACCTGGTGAGAACAGAGCAGTAAACCTGGGGTTCCCACCTGCCAAAGGACAGGAGAAACCCTTCTCCTTTTCACACCAAGGGAAGATGATCTCATCCGATAGTTTATGGCTTCGGCAAATTATTTTTTAATCATTTAAACAAATAATTAAAATTAATTGATTCAAAGGAGGGTGAAGATGCAGAGAGCATCCCTCACTCAGAACCACAGCTCCTCTGCTGCCGCGCAGCCTCCTCCCGCAGCACGTTTCCTCTCTGGCAGGCAGCTTCCCCTGGCTGTGTTTCTGGAAGAAACCCCGCTGCTGAGCTCAGGTCAGGATTTCCCTTCTTCCACGCTTGTTTTTATTCTCACTCTGGACTCACATAATCACCATTTCCACACGCTCGCCATCAGCGTCGCCGTGAATCCCGTCGCATCTCTTCCGCGCTGCCCTCGCGCTGCTCTCCGATGGACCCCGTAGGTGCACCTATTTCCATCTGCTGCAGCAAAGCTCCGGATCCCTGCGTTGCCATCCTCGGGCTCCCATGGTTTCCCACCTACTGCCGGGGTTCAGCAACTGGGAACGCACCGGGATGGCACCGACACGGCGGTGACCAGTGCCACTTGTCACTCCAGGAGTGGTACCGTGCCCTTTCCTAACCTGTTTTCTCAGCAACACTGCAGCTGGCAAGTGATTGTTTTTTCACTTCTCCTCTTCATGATTCTCCACTCGGGAGCTGCTGCTCGCAGAGCACGTGTGGCAGAGCTCTGGAACAGGCTGCCCAGAAGGGTTCTGCAGTCTCCTTCTCTGGGGACATTTACAGCCTGCCTGGACACGTTCCTGTGTGACCTGCTCTGGGTGACCCTGCTCTGGCAGGGGGGTTGGACGATGATCTCCAGAGGTCCCTTCCAACCCTGAACATTCTGTGGCAGCCGTGGGAGACACCCACGTCCCCAGCCCTGCTGCTCAAACCACAGAGAGGTGGTGGCTGCCCCATCCCTGGCACCATTGCAGGGGAGGTTGCCCGGGGCTCTGAGCACCCTGCTCTAGCTGCAGATGGCCCTGTCCCTGCAGGGGGTTGGACTGGATGAGCTTGAAAGGTCCCTTCCCACTCAAACCAGCCTGGGATTCTATGGTAACTTATTTCACTGGCTACTCCTCCAATATATCCCCTCTTCCTGTTTGGCTCTGAAACTGGACCACTTATTTTTTGGCCAGTTATTGGCATGATTTCAGTCACTAGCTGACTTCCTGGGATGTTCTGGGTCCAGAATCTGCATCCCAGCATCCCCACCACTGTTCTCCTCTGGGTGCTCAGAGGCTTCTTAGTGCAGGAGGTCACCATGTGAATAGGTTTTCCAATAGATCATCTTCACCCAGGCAGGCTAATTAAAAGCTAGTGATATTTCTGTAATTAACTGCTTACTATTCTGAATATAATTTGGGGATTAAATGGTTCTATTATATTGGATCAACATTTTACCAAAGAGCCTCAAAAGTGCCATGTGGGTTCACGTGTATCACCAGAATAAAATGACAGCACAAATTCCTTTTCGGTACATTCCCTCTGCATCCCTTTTTAATCTCTCAGTCTGGATTTGGTGATTTATGGCTGGCACTGTGATTTTAGGAAGCCTTGTGATGGCAGCAGCACCTCTGCCTGGATTTACGGTCCCTCACCGGCGAGCTGACTTCAGCCACGTGCGAGCTGAGCTCAGCGGTGTCTGTACGAGCTGAGCTTCTCCTCTCCGAGCTTTGGTGTTGGTGTTCAGCCGTGACTGGATCACTGGCAGCAGTTTCTGGTTATTCTTGCTATAAGTCACAGAATCAGAGAATGGTTTGGGTTGGAAGGGATCTTTGAGATCATCTCATTCCACCCCCTGCCATGGGCAGGGACACCTCCCAGCAGAGCAGGTTGCTCACAGCCCCATCCAGCCTGGGCTTGAACACACCCAGGGATGGAGCATCCACAGCTCCCTGGGCACCCTGTGCCAGGGTCTCACCACCCTCAGAGTGAAGAACTGGTCCCTTACAGCTAATCTAAATCTCCCCTTTTTCAGTTAATCTGATTTAATTCTGCCTCCTCCAGGCTCAAGTTTTGCCATACCACGAAGGTGCAGCTAACAGATTAGCGCGGGTCCGGCACAACCCCATATCCAGTTCCAATGAATGCCACTCTGAGAAGTTTACAAATTCTCCTGTATCCACTACAAGCAGCCCCAGATCTAACGGACTTGTGAAAAACACCATCTAGGTAATTGGTTAATTAAAAGGTGTGTATCTCACTGCGCATGGCAGGATGTTGGCTACAGGGAAGAGGCCGCCGAGCTCAGGAAATTAATGGGGTTTGGAAGGAGCAATCCATAAGGTGTGAGTGACAGACCAAGGTACACCTTATTTATTAACAGAACCTCTGGTGAGATGGAGGCCAGCGTGCTGATGGAGAGCTTCATTAAAAAATACTGTCAGTCCTACATTATCTAAATTGCACTTAGATCCATGCTTAATTGCATTGGATTAGCCTAAACAGGAGTCCCCTCTCAGAAAATAATGAGCTTCACACCTGACACCGGAAGAGATGGGGATGAATTCACGAGTGCTTGGACTCTTAATCAGGCAATTCTATTTTCTTCTTGCTCCTGAAGTAATTAAAGAAGGAAACAGCCACGGCATTCAGACACGTTTACAATACAACCAGATTCATGACCGTCGGTACACGGCAGAGCGATCCATACAGGTCAGAGAGTGCCTGACACTGCCCCAGACCAGTCCCCAGCCAGCTCCTCCTCCCAGACTGGTGTACAGGGGGGTCTCCTTCAGCAGTGCAGCCCAGGTATGGACACCTGAAGCTCATCCTGCCTGTCTGCACACACCAGCAAGACAGCCTTGCAAACTTAAAGAGGTTTTGCATCCCTAGTAAGAAAATACCAAATTGCTTCCACCTTCCCCGAGCTCATCCCGACCGATCCGAGCCCTTCACACAGCAGCCAAACCTTGGACTGCACCAACTCCCGGGTTCAAGCTCTCAGCAAGCTGGGTCTGAGCCTACTCCCCCCACCAACATGTCCTGGGCTCCAGCCCAAAGATGAGAAAGAACCTCCTGGTTTCTAACCTCCTTGGAGACTGGTTCCACAGCTGCAGACACACGTCGGTGAAGTCCCACCTGAGCTGGCTCCATCCTCATGGAAGAAGCTCCCTTAGAGGAGCTACAGCCAGAGAGGCTTTCCAGCTGGCTTGGCAAGTGCTGCCTCACACAGCCCGAGGCTGTTTTGCTGCTGCCACCCTGCCTCTCTGCTTCAGCACTTCCAGCAGACCCTGGCAACTGCTTCCTGCCAGAGGTTGCCCCACTCAAGAGTTCATGCAACAAGTCCCCGAGATGGGAAGCGGAGCAAAGTTCTGCTCTGTCACCTCCTGGATCACAAGGGCTGGAGCATCCACCGCCCTGCAGCACATCCATGAATCCCAGACCAAGCCAGGGGGGCCTCAGTCCAGCTTGGTTTGTGCTCACTGAGTGTCCAGCCCATCAGGAAGGCCATGCAGCCCATACCTCTGCTGATTCCCTCTCTATACACACTCATTAAGGGCTGATTAAATCTACACAGACACAGCAAGCAGAGCAGTATTTTTTCCCCCAGTTTAGAAGCATTGTGAGCCCAGAGCCCCACTGATCAGCAGAATCCCTGCAGGAGGAAGCTCAGTGCAGGCTAACCCTGTGCTGAAAGGAAAACATTTCTGCTCCTCTTTCTCTGATCAGTTATGGAAGGGATTTCCTCTAAATGTTAATTAAAAGGAGCTATTTTTTTGCCATTAAAAGCACAGAAACAGTTCGTGGGGTTACAATGAGAGATTTTTTTCCCCATGTTGGAGCCTAAAGAAAACCAGCTTTCCCTGAGTAGGTCTTGGGAAGCATCATCCCCCACATGCCTGGCTGCTCCTTGCTGCGGGACGTGACCCTGGGCAGTGCTCTGAGCTGGAGCCCATCACCGCACACCCTGCTCTCTCTGCCCCTTGGCCACTACAGCCCCAGAATGCCTTGGGTTGGCAGAGCCCTTTCAGATCACCCAGTCCAACCATCCCCCAGCACTGCCAGGGCACCAAACTCTGCAAACTGCGGAGTTCCCGGTGCCAAACTGAAATACGGAGAGGAACGCTGGAGAGTTTCTCTCTGGGTGCCACGCAGGGCTCTCTCAGAGGGGTTTAGGTGGGTAAGAGCAGTTCTGGGTTATATTCATTAAAGGAAATGAGATTGGTTCCCACTTTTAGGGGTGCTGACAGAAATAGTTTGGCAGTTGATAGTGAATGGAAACCAGTAACACATACAGCCATAGAATCCCAGACTGGTTTGTGTGGGAAGGGACCTTTCAAGCTCATCCAGTCCAACCCCCTGCAGGGACAGGGCCATCTGCAGCTAGAGCAGGGTGCTCAGAGCCCCGGGCAACCTCCCCTGCCATGGTGCCAGGGATGGGGCAGGACCCACCTCACAGACACTCGCTGGAGTTCTGCTCCCCTAACGAGCCATCAACACCCCCTCCAGAGACCGGACTGCCAGGCAGCAGAGCCACCCCCCAACACATCAGGGGGTGAATTTGGGGCCAGGGTGCCCAGGGATTTGCAGCACTAAGGTGGGAGGAAGGCAGGGGAGATGCCACCGCAGAGCATCACATCATCACATCATCACATCACATCACATCATCACATCACACCCAGCGTGCGCCGGCTGCTCGGAGTCAGAAGCAGGTCCAGAAAGGCTGCCATCAGTTATAACTCTGCACGTGAGCGGTGGAAACGATGACCCCTTAGCAAACCTTTCAACCACTGCCAGCCTCCCAGGACACGGGGCCGTACGGCACTCACGCAAACAACCCTGACAGCACCGCGATCTGCAGAGCATCTCAACTGCCCTGAGATAATTAAGAATTTGTTCAGCGAACAAAACTGGAAACCTAAAAATCACAGCAGCTGAACAAATTATTCCAAAATCTGCCTCATTTATTTCACGGCGGTGTAGATTAGTGGAAAATTAACATAAGATGCAACTTCAGTAGCTTATGTTAAGCTGGGAAATACAAAAACCCAAAGAGCCGTGGACCTCCTGGAGTCGCTTGCCATAGATCTCAGCACCTCCACTCACAACTTCTGCCCTGAGTCAGCTCTGAGTGAAGCTCTGCTCACTTCTTGGCCCGTCTCTTGACAAATAAATTGCCTGTGCTGGATGCGCAGCGCAGCTTCGGGAGCCTGCTGCTTGCATTTCCAGTCTTCCTGTAATAGCCTTTTAACATCAGCAGAACCCTCCGGTTAAAGCCAACCAAACACCAGAACCAAGCCACCCTCTGCCATGGGGTACCTCACCCAAGGCTGAGAGGCAGGTTTCTCAGTCTCTAGCACAAGACTACAGACCTGATGCTGCCTTCCCCGGAGCTAACTGCTGGGAACGGGTCAGCGACGCACACAGTGCCCGTGATTCTCACAACAGCCCTTCTTCTAACCATGACCCAAGTGGCACCTGTCTCATACCTTCATGCAGCCTGTACAGACTTCACCATGATCCCAAAGACTGCTGCTTATGTTCTTATTTCTTTTTCCTGAGGAAGCAGAGTGTGTGCAATTTTTGCTAGAGGTGGCTGTTTTCTGTAAAAAAAAGGAGGCTGATGTTTCAGCTTCAGGAAATGGAGCAGAGCCCTACGTGTCCGACATGCTGACAGCAGATCAAGAGCGGTCTGATGTTGTTCCCAGCCACCTCCAGCCTGGAGAGAGCAAAGGAAGCTGTGGGAATGCAATTCATACAGCCACTCAAACACAAACCCGTGTCAAGCCTGCGGCACACCCACCCAGAGCATCCCAGAGAGCAGCGCTGGGTCTCTCACCCCACACTTCATCCTTCTCATTTGTTTTTTCAAAACACTGTTTTCAAACACCCTAAAAAGGAAGACACACTGTCAGACTGCTGGGGGCATTGCATTTCCTGCTGGAGCATGGCCAGGGAGGGGCAACAGAGCTGGGGCAGGGGCTGGAGCACAAGGGTGCTGAGGAGCAGCTGAGGGACCTGGGGTTGTTGAGCCTGGAGCAAAGGAGGCTGAGGGGAGACCTTCTGGCTCTGACAGCTCCTGACAGGAGGCTGGAGACAGGGGGGTCGGGCTCTGCTCCCAAGGAACAAGGGACAGGACAAGAGGAACCGGCCTCAAGTTGCCCCAGGGCAGGTTTAGGTTGGAGCTGAGGAACAATTTCTTCCCCTGCAGGGTTGCCCAGGGCTGTGCCAGGCTGCCCAGGGCAGGGGTGCAGTCCCCGTGACCCCTGGAGGGGTTTCCAAGCCTGGCTGGTGGCCCTGCATCTCCCAGCACTGACAGCTGTCTCAGGAACCCTCAGCGCTGCTGCCGCGCTGACCTTTGCAGCTGCTGACATTTGGGGACCGTGTAGAGCAGTGCTCCAGCAAATCTTGTCAGAATTAATGTCAAAGTAGAAACATTCATTAGCGGCCTCCCCCCAATCAGGGCTGGTTGCCTACGGCGTCATCAAACGCACCGTTTGCTTTCCCGTTGGCAGCGCAGAGATGGAAGGTGAGTGATGCCCTGGGACCTGCTGGCAGCGTGACCACCTCCTGCCATCGCAGCAAGGGCAATGCCCGGCCAGCCTGCAGGACCCGTGGCCAGAATAACTCCTGGAAACAATCGTATGTGTACCTGCACCCATGAGGTCACACAGAATCATTTAGGTTGGAAGAGACCTATGAGATCAGAGAGTCCACCCGTTGCCCCAGCACTGCCAGGGCACCGCTGCCCCCTGTCCCTCAGCACCACAGCTCCACGGCTTGGAAACCCCTCCAGGGATCACAGGGACTCCACCCCTGCCCTGGGCAGCCTGGCACAGCCCTGGACAACCCTCCAGGGGAAGAAATTGTTCCTCAGCTCCAACCTAAACCTGCCCTGGGGCAACTTGAGGCTGTTTCCCCTTGTCCTATCTAGTGCTATCCTGCACTCCAGTAGAGCCCCAGTGTCTCCACATCAGTTAACCAGCAACACAGGGCAGACCTTTTCTGCAGATGTTAAAAACCCAAAAGCACCACAGTTTGTAACAGACTCGTCACCAACCCACCCGTCAGCTCCAAGGACTTTTAATGCTCCTCTGATTATGCTGCTGATGACTTTTCTGCTTGCAGGTCAGGGCACTAGAGAGAGTCCATCACAACCAAGTGTAATTAGTGATCCGTGAAGGGCTCGCAGGGTCACAAACCAGCTGGCCACATAACCTCCCCTGAGAGCATCCTCCCCCCAGGGCTGATTTCAGATGCAGCCCAACAGCTCATCCTGTGCCAAGCCAGGGTCCTCCTGACCCCTTCCTCCCCGCAGCTCCTGAGCAGCTCTCGGCACTGCCTCCCACTCCACCAGCCCAGCACCCCGCTGGCAGGGGATTTTCAACCTCATGCATCCTTCCGCTGCAAACCTCAAGAGATCTCGAGCACAAACACCCCTGTGCCTGCACAGCCGGGGCCTGAGAAGAGCCAGGAGGGAGCTGCTGCCACTCGAGCGCTGCGTCAGCCCCAGATGGGCCCTTCTGCACCCCAAGGACATCGCACTCACGCCAAAGGGACCGTGGGCTGAGGCTGCTGTGCCCAGTGCTCACCCATCTCCTAGGGGGATTGGCTAAAGTCCTACAGCACCCACTGCAGAATATTTTCACAATGTCCCATAAACAGAACTCAGCAAAGCACCAGGTGTGGGTCCAGCTCACAAACCCATCCTGCTGTTTCTCATAGCACTGGGGAGAAAGGCAGGGCTCTCACCGAGTATGGTGAGACTGAGAAAACCCCTCTGCTAGCAGCTTTGCAGCAGCCACAGCTGGCTCTCTTACTGGTGCCGTCACCTTACTCATCAAGATCTTACTCTTGTTGGTCAGAGGGTGGGTACTGAACTGCCCCTCACCCTGGAACTTGTGTGCTTGGCTGTGGTTGGCAAATTGGCTACACCCACACCCCTCGGCTGTGCCAGAACTGCCCAGCAACACTCATTCTAGGTGAGCTTTACACCTGCCTCTCAGCGCTGCCGAGACACCCGTAAAAACACAACCAGAGGAGTAGAGCTGCTGTGAAGGTTGAGGCAGCGATGCGTGCGGCAGGTCACGGTTAAATAGCCTTCGCTGCTACACCCAGGTCATTCAGCTGCTGCTCAGAGGCACCCACAGGGCTGTCGTTGATTCGCAGCATTCCGAACTACCCCAGGATGCACCAAGGAGCCCAAAGCTCTCCTTGATGGACCGGTTTCAGACCCTACCAGTACCTTTCGCTGTCCCCCACGCCGAGGGCATCGCGTCACCTCCGGAAGCTGCTGCTGCTGGGGGGCTGCGGTAAGGATCCGCTCACCCGGGCCCGCTCGGAGAGGGCAGCGAGTTCTGTGTCTGCTCATTTCTGGAGGTCTTTCCTCCCATGTTATTGCCTGTCGTGACAGCAGAGGTTCCTTCCTCCTGCCAGCGAGCTCAGGGGCCAGCGGCACCAGGCAGTGACACCCACAGCTGCCCTGCTCTGTGCCCTCTGTGCTCCCTCGGTGCCATAAGGCTCTTCTGTCTGACTCCAGGGGGTTGAAAAGCACAGAATAAATTCATAAGCAAGGATGGGGCTGGCCCTGAGCCACCCATTAGACAACCTCACACCCGGTTCAGGGCAGAGGCAGCCTGTGTGATCAACAGGAAGGAGCTACCTGCCAGCAAGAACCATCTGGGGGCACTGGAGAAGCGGAATGACTGAGAAGCCAAAGAGGTAGAGAACTTGTCACGAGAAGATGGAACCTCTTCAGATCTAACAGTTGAGAATCGGTCCCATCAGAGTCTTCAGAATCAGTCCCATCAACCAAGATGCGATGAACAGAACACCAAAATCCAGCCACCTCCTGTGGAGCAGACAAGGGTGGAGGGGACCCTGTGAAGCAGTCACAGAATCCCAGTCTGGAAGGGACCTTGAGGACCATCTGGTCCTGTTGTAGGGAAGGGAGGATGGAGGTGATGACTCCCTGTGCCAATTACCTCCTGCAAACACACCTTCCTAACTATTTTCAGTTCCTTTGAGAAACCTTTTGACAGTCATGGAATCATAGAATTGTTCTGGTTGTCAGAGCCCTTTCAGATCATGGAGTCCAAGCCTTCCCCCAGCTCTGCCAGGGCACCACTGACCCATGGCCCTCAGCACCACAGCTCCACGGCTTGGGAACCCCGCCTGGGGTCACAACAAACCAAACCAACCAACAAAAACCAAACCAATAACAAAAACTGACCAACAAAACAAAACAAAACCAACCAAACAAAAAAATAACCCAAGCACAAAACAAAGCAAAAGAAACAAGCAAAAAAAAAGGAGATAATGCCCTTGCTGGAGAGTTAAATCTGGAAAAGATGGTAGAGCAAAATGATTGTCAGGCAGACTCTTGAGCTTCTTCCTTTAATGGCAGTAAACACATTAATCTAGTTCCACAAAGCAGAAATCCCCGGGGCTTTCAGGCATCAATTAAACCCTACAAAAAGTCAAAATGACCGACTGAATTCCTGAAGCCAGTAAAACCCTGGGAGAGTCAACATCTATCGAACGGAGCCCTTAGCAACTAGCACTGGAGAATCTGAAATTAGACATCAAAATTCATGCTAAGTGCCTCGCTGAGGGTGAGGTCATCTCCTGACCTAAGCTGCTCGTTACCACTCACCCATCCAGCCCGGGCTGGACACCCAGGGCTGCGTTATAAACCTCTCCTTTCTTTCTGCCCATCCCTTCCAGCAGAGGTTTAGTTGGTTTCCACGAGTGTCCACAGCTACCAGGATGGGTAACATGCCTGGATGCACCAGCCCCCAGGAACTACCCCAGAAAAGCCTCCAGGAGATTTTAGTAGTTCATTAAGGGAATAAAAAAAACCCCAAAGCACACCAAGCCCAACAAGTTATCTCTGCAGACCCCCTGAGGTCCTCTCCAGCACGCAGAGTGGGTTCCTGCTGGTGCAGGGTACGGCTTGGAACTCCCTTTGTTTTGCCTCTAATGACCAAAGGTGGAGCTCCGTCGGGTAGAAGAGTTCATATTAAAAAGATGAAAACTCATTTCACTCCTGCATTTTCATTATAAAAACGTAATATCCCGGCAATATGCAGAAGGGAAGGTGTGTAATTTCCACAGAAGAGCAGGAGAGGGATAAATCAACAGTCCTGAAGCCTGAGAAGTTCCCTTTCGAGGGTTGTCCCCCAGCTCATCAACAAGCGCTCGCACTGACCAGGTAAGAAAGGCCAGCTGATCTGATTTGGGCTCACAGAGCTAGAGTCAGAGAATCAGAGAATGGTGGGGGTTGGAAGGGACCTCTGGAGAGCATCGAGTCCAACCCCCCTGCCAGAGCAGGGTCACCCAGGGCAGCCCACACAGGAACAGAGCCAGGGGGGCTGGAAAGGCTCCAGAGAAGGAGACTCCACAGCCTCTCTGGGCAGCCTGGGCCAGGCTCTGGCACTGGAACAGGGAAGAAGTTTTTCCTCATGTTGAGGTGGAACTTCCTGGGTTTCCCCTTGCTACCATCACCTCTTGTCCTATCCCAGGGCACCACTGACAAGAGCCTGGCCCCTTCTCCTTGCCCCCCACCCTGCAGATATTTGGAACCATTCCTAAGATCCCCTCTGAGTCTTCTCTTCTCCAGGCTAAACAGCCCCAGGGCTCTCAGCCTTTCCTCATCAGAGAGATGCTCCAGTCCCTTCATCACCTTCATAGCCTCCCTTGGGCCCTCTCCAGCATTGCCCTGTCCCTGTCCAGCTGAAGCCACATCAGGTTCACGTTATAAATCATCCATTCCATCTGGGAAAGCCAGCCGGGACCGTCCGAGCCAGGGGTCACGGCTGGGCAAGTGGACACACCACTGCTAACCCAGCCAGTTCGGCCCTGGCCAAACCCTGTCTGCCCAGCTGGGGTAGCAGACTGGGGTGCCCGGCTGGGAACGAAGGACACGATGCGGAGGGGAAGTCAAGTTCTGCTGGCACCGGGAAAAAAAGAGATCGTGGGATTTGTACTGATGGAATTCTCTGCACACATCTTGCCGTGCTGAAGGGCTCCAGAAGATGCTAGAAGTAGAGATGCCAGTTTGAGGGCTGAGGAGACAGTCAGAGTGAGCTCTTAGGGCAGCTGCTCATCCAGAGCAAAGCTCTGAGTGCCCCATCTTCCCTGTGCCCTACATTAAGAAGCTCTTATAGAATCACAGAATCATTCTGGTTGGCAGAGCCCTTTCAGATCATCGAGTCCAACTGTTCCCCCAGCAGTGCCAGGGCACCACTGACCCATGGCACTCAGCACCACAGCTCCACGGCTTGGAAACCCCTCCAGGGATCACGGGGACTCCACCCCTGCCCTGGGCAGCCTGGCACAGCCCTGGACAACCCTCAAGGGGAAGAAATTGTTCCTCAGCTCAAACCCCAGCTTTTCCTCACTATGCCCTGGTGCCCGGAGAGCAGCTGGGGCACCGCTGCCCGGCTCTCCCGGGGGGAGCTGCAGGGCTCCAAGGGAGCAGGCTGGGCATTCCCACATTCCCACAGCAGGGAGGGCTGGGAGCCCCTGGCCCAGCCATGACCTGGGCAGATGAAGAGCTCCTGGGACTCGGCCTTCCGGGAAAACGTGAAGTCAGAGCTTCGGCGGAGCGGGGAGCAGGAACTCACCTCTGAAGAGAAGCTGCCAACCCTGCTCTAGCAATTGCAAACTCTCCAGCTAGGCAGAGCTCTGCTGAAGGGCACGGCAAGCACCCGAATCACCATTTCACAGCCCTTGTCGTGACTTAGTCGGGGTCAGCCTCTCAAACCCCAGGCACGGTGGCCACTCTGAAGCACACGCGGGCCCTTCCCTGGCAAAGCCAAGAAGGATGCGGACCCTGTCCCCCCAGCCCCAGGGAAGGAAGCGAAGGCTGAAGAGCAGAGCTCACGGGGAGGGCTGAGCTGCTGACACCTTCTCTAGGGAGGAGGATCCATTGCCAGCCATTTGCTGGGATTTAATCTGTTCCCTCTGCTTCCCACGGCAGCCTAGAAAGCAATTAATGCTGAACAAAGTGGTGAAAGCTATCTCGAGTCTTGCTTTGATGCCAAACTACTGAATCTGAAGACTAAACCAACGTGGCTCCAGCTCCCTCGGCTCCCCTCGAAAGGGCAGGATGGAAGGGAATTATTAATTCCACCTCCTACGGTTTCCAGCACTTCAGGAGGTTGTTCCCAGCAAGAGAGCACAAGGTTTTGAATCCGCTTCCAAAAAAACCCCAATCCTCAGCTGTCAAACTCACCAGAAAGATGTGTTAAGAAGAAAAACTTCCCAGGAAAGCAAGCGAAACCTTTTTAGTGAAGAGACAGAATATATATATATCTTTTTTCAACACTAAAGCCCCAAACCAGTGCCAAAGCCACGCGGGTGAGGACGAAGGCAGCGCTGCTCCGTGGTTCCTGCTCCGCAGCCCTGGCATCCCCTGGCCAGGCAATCCCCCAGCAGCAGCCCTCTGAGGCAGCCGCGAGACCGCAGGCAGAAGCCCCAGCTGCCCACTGGGACAGGCAGGGGGTGGAAAAGCAGGATGCAAATCCCCCAGTATTCGTGGTAATCCACGTCACAGATCAAAGAAAAGAGCACTGACTGCACAGTTGGTTTGGAGGAACTCACAGGAGAAGAAAAGAGAGGTATTTTCAGTGCCAGAGAACATTGATTTCCCCAGCCCAGATTATTCCCCTCCCTTTAAAGTATTTCCTACCAGCAGCAGAGAGGTTCAGGGGTTAACATGACCTCACGCTCCTACTGCAAACCCGGGGCCAACAGAAACCCTGCCCACAGAACATAAACCCACCTGAGCTGCCCACTATTTCCTCGGTACCCACCAGACCCAGCACAGAGACAGCTGAGAAACCAACCTGCAGCAAGACTGACCCTTGCTGGGTGAGGAAGAAAAGCAGAGAATGCAATCATGGAATCATTTTGGTTGGTAGAGATCTTTAAGATTACACTGAGTCCACCCGTTCCCCCAGCAGTGCCAGGGCACCACTGCCCCCTGTCCCTCAGCACCACAGCTCCACAGCTTGGAAACCCCTCCAGGGATCACGGGGACTCCACCCCTGCCCTGGGCAGCCTGGCACAGCCCTGGACAACCCCGGAGGGGAAGAAATTGTTCCTCAGCTCCAACCTAAACCTCCCCTGGGGCAACTTGAGGCCGGTTCCTCTTGCCCTGTCCCTTGTTCCTTTGGGAGAAGAGACCAACTGCCCAGTTCACAGCACTCCAGAAACAAGTCCTACTGCAATGCAGAGCGCCAGAGCTTCACCTCATCCTTCTCCTCCTTCAGCCTGTTTGTGATTTTATGCTGAGATTGAAGACCTTCTGCACAACAGATTCTCTTTTTGCCTTATTTGTACCCAACTAGAGGAGTCAGATGCTCATCAAACACGCAGCTTCCTGAGCAGTAACCACACCACCACCAAGCAGCATTTCCCACGGGCAAGAGAACCCTACAGCTGCCCACCAGCACTGCAGCCTTCCCAGGCCAGGGCCATCAGGACACTCTCTCTTCCACCCAGCCACATTCCCCTGGCATTTTCCCCACTCCCAGAAACCAAAGCTGGTTATTCAGTTAGGAGGCACCTGAAGCCCTGCACAAGAAAGGCCAGAAAGAGAAGGCTGGGCTGTGAAGGCAGCTCTGCCCAGAGCCCTCCAGCCTCAGCACCCAGCTCCAGAGCTTAAGTTTTGGCCTCCCGTGGGAATCATGACTGCTGGAAGGGATTTCACGAGCATTTCTACAGCTTTTAGAAGCACAGGACAGCTGGGGGAACAAACCGAGCCCGTGGCAGCAGAATTTGCCACCTGCCCAAGTCAAGTACAGGCCAAAAGACCATGGAGAGATCAGGGCATGGGAGATGCTGCAGCAAGGGGAGTACAACAGAAACAGGTGAAAAATGAGCTGCTCACACAGCACGGAAAACCAAGTCATAAAAGAAACTCTGAGACAAATCAGTGGCGGGACACAGTGCTGTGTCATGCAGGTCACCTAAATCCATCTTCTGCCTGGGCTTGTGTTTGGTGTGGCGTGAACATCAGCACCCTGGCTGCAGGAGCAGCTGTGACCCTGCAACACTCGAAGCACATGCTGGTATCTGCTTTAATTCACCAGCTCACCGGTCTGGGTGGCAAGTCCACAACGACTTGAGGCTGCCCAAGTACCTCTGAAGAGCCTGTGACGACCACAAAGGGCCAGAAGTGACACAGGGTTTGGAAACACACTCAGACACCAAGAACTACGTCACACAAGACACCGAGCAGGACGTCACTGCTGTGCCCCAGGCAGCAGGTCGTGGGCGAAGGAGAAGCTGCGAGAGGCAGGAGGCCTTTGTAGCGTGGTTTTCAGGCTGTTCCCCCAGCACTGCTACAGCCCCTTCGAGCTCTGCAGCCCAGGGCAGGCGGGCAGGGCAGCTGGGGGTGCCGGGGGGCTCGGCGGGTCTGAGGATGGCATATGAGGACTTTGGGCACCTTCAGTCTTTTGAGGCTTGAATTCAAGCACAGCTGGAAAGTCAGATTAAGGGTTTGACTTCTGATCAGAGAGATAAACCACTTGCCTGTTGAGCTGTGGAAGATGAGAGAGCTGACTCCAGGCCGTTCCTTTGCAGACCAGTTTCAGCCCATCACCAGCAAGATGACTCCCCTTGGTGGGTGACCACTGGAGCAGCCCCTGGGAAGAAACATCAGATTCAGCAGACAGCTCTGGCACCTCGTGTGTTTCACTGCAGCTCAGTACAAGCCCTGCACAGCAATTCGAATCAAATCACAGAATCGTTTGGGTTGGAAGAGATCTTTGAGGTCATCAAATACAACTGTGTCCCCAGCAGTGCCAGGGCACCACTGCCCCCTGTCCCTCAACACCACAGCTCCACGGCTTGGAAACCCCTCCAGGGGTCACGGGGACCCCACCCCTGCCCTGGGAAATCAGACTGTTCCTCAGATTAGTCTCCTATTAACAGTAAGAAAACAAAAATAATAATTACATCTTACTGAGGGCCAAGAAGCTTTCAAAATACCTTGACGTGCAGCCAGCACGGAGAACCTGCCTCTGACTCCAAGGCTGCAACCCCCCCTCTCCCTGCTGCAGAGAATCTCAGCACACTCCACATTTCACAGGCTTGTGCCAGGACAGGTGAGACTGGGTTTATTGCTGCTGTTCAAACAAACAACTGAAAAAAGCCAATCACAACAGCTACTCAGAGGTAAACATTCCACAGTCTGGGTATCTTTGCTTACTCAAAAGCCTCCTGATGTCAGACCCTTCCCTGTGCTAATAAAAAGACAATACTGCTCAGATGGGAATAAGAATGAAATAATAATTACGAATGCCTGCTAAATTAGCTGAATGATTAATGCTGTCCTCGTGTCTAGGATGGTAATAACAGAAATTGCACCTGAGCCAGCCCAAGGGTGCTGAGGTCCAGGATCTCCAAACCCCTTTTCTTACGGGAGCATCAGCACAACCGCTGAACGAGGCTGGGCTTTTCTGCAGCTGCAGCCAGGAAGATCCCGTTTGGACTCAGCAGAAAGACAATTGAGGAGCTGTTATTGTCACACATTCCTGCTCACTGCTCCCTGGAGCTGAGCTGCGTGAAGATACTGCCCCAACTCAGCTCCCTGGCAGCCCCGGCAGCTCTGGGCTACCTTCACCACCTCCCTTCAGAAGGAGGAGACTCTCCCACCACTCCCATCTCCAGTCCCATGCATTTGCCTTTCTGCAGCCTGAGTGGAGGTTCCCAGGGATTAAACCAAAGCCACCAATACCAGGAGGCAGATCCTGCTGCACTGAGGTCTACACGAGTGTGGCAGATGCATTACCAGGAGACGCCGGGTGCCCGTGCCCCAGCTGGCTGCCCCCGTGCCAGCCCCTCCTCGCTGCGGCACGTCCCAGCATCGCGCAAAGCCAGCGGAAGCGGGGAGCCAAAAGGCGTTCCTGAAAATCCCCCTCGGCCCAAGCAGGCCTTGCTGAGTTCCTCACTGCAAAAACAGCACCCAGGTTTATTTTTCCCTCTCTCTCTCCTGGGCAGAAGCCACAGTATAAATGTTTAACGAGAGTAATAACTTTCCCATACCATCCTGGCTGTAGAAAATGCTTATTTGTTAGGATGGAAGCTCTTCCATCACCTTCTAAGGCAAACGTTAGTAAAACAACAATTACTTGAAGTCACTGGTGCCATCTCCTATAACCTTCCCTCTTCACTTCAAAGGAGCCACGCTGGGTGACAAGTTCCCAGCACTACCCAGCAGCACAGACACCCTAAGAAACGAGACTCACCCATAAGCTAGCATTATGTCACCCCATAGACACAGGCACTTGGTGATCTAGAAGGCCTCTGCCAGCCGAAACCCTTCTATGATTGTATGCTAAACCCAGTGTTCTTCCAAAACTGGGCAGCAAACAAGGCCAAACGTTGCAGGGGTAAGTATCCCCGAAAGATGGAGGCTCTGCCGGCACAAGGCACCTGTACCCGGGATGCTGGGAGCTGAGGGCACCTCTCCACCCCCAGGTTCACCGCTCAGCTCTGCTGGTAACCAACCTTTTTCCCAGGCCTTTCCTGTGGAGCCCTCCGGTGTCACTCCAAAAATAATGATGAAAAGATGCTCCAGACAAGGTCAAGTGCGAGGTCGATTTGGCATCGGAGCGCTCGCCCATCACTTTGCGGTAGTCGACCTCTAAATCCCATTGTTACATGACAAAAATCACCTACTGCAGACCCAGGCTGGGCTGGGTAGAAAGGATGCTCTGTTTGCACCTCCCAGCACATGAGTTAACGTCAAGAACTCCCCGTTAGCCAGGAGGGCTCCATGGCTCATCACCCCTGCACTGGCCATACCCGGGCAGCACAGGGCTGCTCAGGGCTCACCGTGCTGAGGAATCACAATGTGAAACTCTCACAGTGGAGTTTTTTTCTTGCTCCTTAGGAGAGTAAAAATGAGGACAGGCTGAGAGAGTTGGGGTTGTTCAGCCTGGAGAAGAGAAGGCTCTAGGGAGACCTTCTTGTGGCCTTCCAGTATCTGAAGGGGCTACAAGAAAGCTGGGCAGGGACTTTTTAGGCTGTGGGGCAGTGATAGGACCAGAGCGGATGGATTAAAACTAGAGATAGGTGGGTTCAGGTTGGACAGTAGGAAGAATTTCTTCCCCAGGAGGCTGGTGAGACACTGGCACAGGCTGCCCAGAGAGGGGGTGGAAGCCCCATCCTTGGAAGTGTTCAAGCCCAGGCTGGATGGGGCTGTGAGCAACCTGCTCTGGTGGGAGGGGTCCCTGCCCATGGCAGGGGGGTTGGAACAAGATGATCTTGAAAGTCCAACCCCTTACAACCCTGACAATTCTATGATTCTGTATGCATACGTGTACAACTGCCACTCCATTTGGGGAAATTCTTCTTCAGAAATAAGGGAAACCATTTAAGTAAGAGGTGTCTGAGTGCATTCAGCAGGATTTGCAGCTTTCTGACACGCGTGTGATAAAACCTTTTGGACCTAGCAAATGATCTGTCATAATAATTGCTTCAAAGAAGGAAAAAAAAATACCAAAACCACCAGGTGCTGAAGCATTAGCTCTGTGATCAATAAAGAGCAATGTTTCCTTGGGACTTGATCCAGGATTCTGCTTTGGTTTTCATCTGAACTTCTTTGCCAGGCAGGCAAATACCAAAAGCGGGAAGGGCGAAGAGTTTACCAAGTGTCATTAGAATCCAGAATCATTAACAGAGAATATTGAAGCAAAGCCATCTCAGACAACACACATCCCCTCTAGCTGTCACTGTTCATACTGGGAGCAGGGAGATGCAGCAACACACGCATTCAGCAAGAGCAGGCAAAAGAAACCCCTTTATTAATTTCTAACCCCGTTTTCTATCCCCCAGCCCCACAGGGCGATGGGTCAGTGATCACCCATCTCCTAGGGTGAGTGGCTAAAGTCCTACAGCACCCACTGCAGAATATTTTTCCAATGTCCCATAAACAGAACTCAGCAAAGCACCAGGTGTGGGTCCAGCTCACAAACCCATCCTGCTGTTTCTCATAGCACTGGGGAGAAAGGCAGGGCTCTCACCGAGTATGGTGAGACTGAGAAAACCCCTCTGCCAGCAGCTTTGCAGCAGCCATATCTAGCAATGCACTGATTTTTCTTAAGGAGCTGCTGACACCCTACAGAAATGAGACTCTGCTGGCACTGCGCTCAGGATCCAAGGCTCCTCGGCGGGCACAGCAAGAGGCTGCTGTGTTGTGCAGTGCTGCAGTTCTCGCCCCCGTGCCCGGCAGTCGTGTCTGGCTGCCCTCGCCACGCACAGCCCCGCGCGGCAGGGCACGGCCGCCAGCGCTGCTCGCTCCTGCCGCAGCCCCTCAGCCTGCCAGGGCTCTGGTTCCTGCAGGGAGCAGGCACCACGGCACTTCAGATGGGTCCGCATCCTTGCTTCTCCCCCTTTCTCATTCCCCCCCTTCTCCTCCTCCTCTTTCAGACTCTCCGGAGCTTACGGATATTCAGTACTTTTGGATTATCACAGGAAAGCGTTTGTCGTGGCTTTCTTTAAAGTCTGGGATCAAAACAACCCAAGAGCACCCTTGGGTTACGAAGGCCCTGCTGAAGATGGCCAGCTGATGCAGCAGGAAAGCCCCTCACCTCTCGGCAGCCCCGAAGAGAAGCAGCAGCAGCTGACTGACAGCAAACCACCAGCACCCCAGCAACCACAGCCTCCGTGCAGTCTGGCCCCGTTCTTCCTTTGTTGACTACTGCTCTCTGCCAATCATTTCTTCCGTGGAGGGAGGGAGGGAAAAAGACTGCGGTCTCCTTCCTCCCTAGCAAGTGGTCCGTGTCCTTGCCTGCACTCTCTACCCAAGATATTTAAGTGTTCTCATCTTGAACTTAACAGAAATACACAATAAACCCCCCAATTACCTTCAACCCTTAAAATGTCACACCAATCAAAGGTCAAAAGGGGAAAATAAAAGCCTTTCTGCAGAAGAGCACACTTACTAACGGATTACTGACCTTCAAGAGGAGAGGAAGAAAAGGCAACTTTTTTCATCCCAGCCTCCAGCCTACGGGCTGAAGTCAGAAACACGGGTTCCTCAAAGGACGAGTCGTGTTTCACAAAGAAAGTCCAGCCCCACGGAGCCCTTGGTGGGGCTTCTGCACGGCACTACAAGTGTTTGGAGGTGGGGATGGATGTTATCCACCCAAAGAAAAGTGCTTCTGCAACCTCACGGAGAGGAGCTGCAGCAGCCAGCCCAGGGTGTGAGAAGGACACAGCTTCTCCCTGTCCTTGGGGCGTGCGGGGCCCTGCAGCCACTCAGCCCAGCACACAGCCCTGTGATGCACACAGACTGAAAAAGAGTTGGTTTTCTCTGCTGCCTTGGCTCCTGACATTTATTAATGGTCAGAGAATCAGAGAATCACAGGATGGCAGGGGTTGGAAGGGACCTCTGGAGAGCATCGAGTCCAACCCCCCTGCCAGAGCAGGGTCACCCAGGGCAGCCCACACAGGAACAGAGCCAGAGGGGGTCCTCTCACCTCTGTTCTGCTCTGCAAGGCTTCAGGCCTGGCAACAGCAGGAAGAGTTGGAGGTAAAGAGAATCATAGAGTCCCAGACTGCTTTGGGTGGGAAGGACCTTTCAAGGCCATCCAGTCCAACCCCCCTGCAGGGACAGGGCCATCTGCAGCTAGAGCAGGGTGCTCAGAGCCCCGGGCAACCTCCCCTGCAATGGTGCCAGGGATGGGGCAGCCACCACCTCTCTGGGCAGCCTGGCACAGGCTCTCACACCCTCAGTGTGAAGGATCTCTTCCTCACATCTGGTCTAGAGAACAGTCAGGTGGACTTCTGCTCCCTCCCGGCAGGAAGGCACAGCGTGGCCCACGCAGAGCCGGAGGAAGATGAACGGAAGCCAAGGGAGGCCCTGTTTGCCAGGAGAGGATGGCGAGCCCAGCGCATCCCCACCCAGCTCTTCCCACGGGAGAGAAGGCAGAGCAAAGGCAGAGCCCCGGTGCTGGAGCAGCCGTCTCCCCTCCGAGCACATCCTCCCTGGCTCTGGGATCTGAGAGCGCGCGAGGCCAGGCCAGAGGCAGCAGAAAGCAGCTCCCCGTGCCCAGGCCAGAGCCGTGTGGGGGCAGCAGGAGCTGCAGAGCGATGCCAAAGGCGCAGCGCCGGGTGACAGCGGGTCCAAGGACGGAGCTGTCTGGGGACAGCGGGGGGAAGGTGACCCTGCTTCACCCCGACAGCCCGGCCCGGGGCTGTGTGGAACTCAGAGAGAGAAAGTGCAGTCCCTGGAGGCAGCGGGGAAGGGCAGGAGGTGTCTGTGCACAATCCCTCACCCCCACGCCCCGCTTCTGCCACCCACCCGGTAAGGAACACTCCGCGTCATTTCAAACACTGTTCCTTTTCTTTTTTTCCCCCTTTTTCAACAACACCGTCAAAATTCATGCTGGAAAACCTCCAGAAGAGCAAACCCAGGAAGAGCTGCCCCCAGAGCAGCGGCACAGCCCCCGAGCACGGGGTGACTGGGTGCCAGTGCCATCCTCCCCACCAGTGCGCCGGTGGCTGCTGGCAGAGGACCACGAGTGCCACCTGCAGCACAGCCCTCGGCCACCCCTGAGGCGTCACGCTCCCGCCCCAGCAAAGCGCATCCCCGTGCTCTCAATAAACTGCTTTTTGAAGAGCCAGGCATCGGAAACCTCATTAGTTCTGTCTGCCCAGGGCTTAAGCTCCGGCTGCCTGGCCGGGCGAGAAGAGCCGGGCGGGTTCTGGGGAGCATCGCTGGCTGACGGCGGGCCAGGCAAAGCTCCCTTCGTCCCTTCGTCACGCTCGTCCCCCCCGGCCACGCTAAGCTGGCGGGTTGAATACAATCTATGCGAGAAGTTCTACAGCAGTGACGGGGGTTTTTTTAATCCCCATTGATTTGTTATGAAACGGGAAGCATCAGAAGAGCTTCCGTGGAGAAGTGGATTATTTCCCCAAAGCTCTCCTGCCCTTCAGTTAAACTTTTTCCTGGAGAGAAAAAGAAAATAAATAAAAGTCAAAAATCATTCAGGCTTTTTTCTTAAAGAAGGAAAAATTTCCATGCATACAGCTTTGAAACTGTTTCTTTCTCAGATCTTTTTCTAGGGTGAAATTGTTGACTCATCACTTACTGCCTGGCTGGGCAGGAGAAGAAGAAGAAGAGGGATGAATCCCTGCGAGTCCTGG
The DNA here is from genome assembly GCA_025345505.1 of Todiramphus chloris collaris. NCBI lineage: Eukaryota > Metazoa > Chordata > Aves > Coraciiformes > Alcedinidae > Todiramphus > Todiramphus chloris. The sequence continues at coordinate 1,191,357 of JANVCC010000043.1, read as the reverse complement.
GGGCACAGGGCTGGGCAGGTCACACAGCCAGAGCAGGGCAAGCTGGGCAGGACTGGGAGCAGGCACCTCATCCCAGCCGTGCCAGAGCCCTGCTGCAAGACCTGAGCTTCTCCATCCTTTGTGCCTCAGTTTCCCCATCTGTCAGCATGTGTTGAGGGCTGGAACCCCTCTGCTGGGAGCCAGGCTGGGAGAGCTGGGGGGGTGCAGCCTGCAGAGGAGAAGGCTCCCCAAGGGGAGACCTTCTGGGGGCCTTGCAGGGCTTCAAGGGGCCTGGCAGAGAGATGGGGACAGACTTTTGAGCAGGGCCTGTTGGGACAGGACAAGGGGGGATGGTTTAAACTCAAAGAGGGAGATTCAGACTGGAGAGAAGGAGAAATTGTTGGTGCTGAGGGTGGGGAGAGCCTGGCCCATGTCTGTCTTCCCCAGGGAAGATGCACAGACAGAGCTGGGCCATGGCTTTCATGAAAGGTGGAGAAGTCACAACTTACACTTCTTATAAAAGATCACAGAACCATTTTTGTTGGAAGAGCCCTTTAAGTCATGAAGTCCAAGAGTTCCCCCAGCACTGCCAGGGCACCACTGCCCCCTGTCCCTCAGCACCACAGCTCCACGGCTTGGAAACCCCTCCAGGGATCACGGGGACTCCACCCCTGCCCTGGTTCTCATCAAGAAAAGCCCTCAGCAACTGGAGCTATGCAGTAGAGCACAAGGCTGGGCTGTTCGAAGGGACCATGCTTTGATATTTAAGTCAATTTTATTTAAAGTTGTCAATTGCAGTTTGCAAAACTTGTTTTCCTGGGAAATCCTAAAATCTTTTCCAATCACAAGCGATATTTATCTGTCCGGAAGAATATTAGTAATAATTACGCTAATAAAATCAATTTGTGACAATTACTTAACTCCTACTGCTCCTGCCATTGAAGTTGGATGTTCCATTTTCTTCTAAACCACGGAATTGATCCTCACATGGATTAGAATTACACCGGCTCGCAAAATCCACAGCCTAATTGCACAGTTCACCAAGTGTTCAATAAAGTTCACACCGTCCTATCGCACCCGTTAAAACCACTTAATGAGATGCTGCTCCATGCATAAATGGCTGTAAACAGAGCCTGCTTACTTTCACTTTTCATTTACCTTGATTCTCAAAGCCCATTAAGGAAGGAACCAAGTGCCCGGCCCATTTCTTTCCATTTTCCACCCGCAGGGGCTGAAGGGTTGGAAGATCTTCTGAAGTGCTCATCACTCAGCATCTCCGTGAGCCCAGGCCCAGCTCAGCCCAGCAGTGACCCCAGAGCTCCTGCTCTCGCTGCTCCTCCCTGGAATCACAGCTTTCCACTCTGTGTCCTCAGGAATCACAGAATGGTGGGGGTTGGAAGGGACCTCTGGAGAGCATCGAGTCCAACCCCCCTGCCAGAGCAGGGTCACCCAGGGCAGCCCACACAGGAACAGAGCCAGGGGGGCTGGAAAGGCTCCAGAGCAGGAGACTCCACAGCCTCTCTGGGCAGCCTGGGCCAGGCTCTGGCACTGGAACAGGGAAGAAGTTTTTCCTCCTATTGAGGTGGAACTTCCTGGGTTCCAGTTTGTGCCCATTACCAATCATCCTATCCCAGGGCACCACTGAAGAGCCTGGCCCCTTCTCCTTGCCCCCCACCCTGCAGATATCTGTAACCATTGATCAGCTCCCCTCTGAGTCTTCTCTTCTCCAGGCTGAACAGCCCCAGGGCTCTCAGCCTTTCCTCATGAGAGAGATGCTCCAGTCCCCTCAGCATCCTCACAGCCTCCAGTGGGATCTCTCCAGTATTTCCCTGTCCCTCTTGAACTGGGGAGCCCAGAACTGGACACAACACTCCAGATGTGGTCTCACTACTGCAGAGCAGAGGGGCAGGAGAACCTCCCTTGACCTGCTGGCCACACTCTTCTTCATGCCCCCCAGGAGACCTTTGTCCATCCTGGCCACAAGGGCCCATTGCTGTCCCATGGAGAACTCACTGTCCACCAGGACACCAAGGTCCCTCTCCATGGAGCTGCTTTCCAGCGGGTGGGTTTACTCCCTTCAGCCTTTTCAGGACTTTGCCCCCTGCTCTCCACACCCACTCCTCATCTACCTCCTCTCTGAGTCACCGTGTCCAACCTCCATCACACGATATTCCTGTTTCCCCATCTTCCCCTGCGCAGGGGAGCAGGGACTGGGCTGTATCGGGGGCATCCAGGACAGCCCCCAGGACAGCCAGAGCAGTTGGCCCATCCAATCTAGCGTGGGGAGGGCCCCTCAATGTCCTGCTGGGAGTGAGGGGCCCAGAACTGACCCCAGGATTCAAGGGGCGGCCTCCCCAGTGCCCAGTCCCGGGGGCAATCCCTGCCTTTGTCCTACTTCAGAAAGAATTATATTTTATAAAAATAAATGAATTTAGATATTTATAAAATATATTCATAAAAGTAAGTCACTGCTTCCGAAGAAAGACTGCAGTGAGGAAGTACAAGTGGGCTTCACTTCCATGCTGGGAGTTGGAGGCAGTTCAGTGACACGTGGCACTGCCCAGTCCAGGCACAGGTCTCCTGCCCAGCTCCCCAAGGGTCTCACTGGGAGGGCACTGGGCAGGTTCCTTGCAGCACCATCTGAGATGCCAGCCATGCCCCTGGGTTGGAGCAGGTTTCACACAGCCCCGGGGTCATTAATTCAGCCCAGAGACGCTTGCTGATCCTTTCTCCTGTCATCAGAGGGCACGCGGGGGGGGGTATTATGGGATGGCCCAGGGAAACCTGTCTATCTGCTGCTCCTCCATGGAGGAACCCACACGAAAGCCAAGTGATCCGAAGCCACGAGGCTAAAGTGAATAAATTAGAGCGCTCTCAGTAAGCGTGTGGGTGTCCTCATGCAAAAGTCTTTTAGTGCTCATTGCTCCCGAGTAGCTTCATTCTCTGAAGCTCTGTTTGAACCTTTTATCCTCTTATTTTCTCCTGCCTCCCTTGCTCCTTGCTCTCTTTCAAGAAGGATTTTGCAGAGATGCTCCGTCTCGGCCATTACAGAGTTGTGCACATGAGAATGCTCAGAGCTTTGTAGCAGTCTGAGCATGATTTTTAGGACAACATAAGGCTCTGGATAGGGATATCGTCTGGAAACGTGCCCTGCCCTCCCCAAACCCAGCCCCTACTCAGCCCCTACCCTCAGGCTTTCTCCTTTGGTGGAGTCACCAGACAAAGGCTGCCACTGGCCACCACTCCACTGCTCTGGGGGAGCTGTTGGCTCAGTAAACTTTTCTGTTTCTTTCAGAGCAGACTGAAGAATGTTCTGTATTAACCACAGAACTCATTGTAAAAAAAAAGATCTTTTGACAGCTGTACAATGCTTGAAATCACACCACACTTCCTCCCTGCAAAGCCATCACTTCACAATTACCTCGGCGTCATTTACGGGAGACAAAAACCCCATCAGAAAGCAGAGAGGGGGGGAAAAGGGTCTAGAATTGCTCATGGATCTGTCATGGATTTGTTGCCGCCTGTTCTCAGTAAGTGCCACCCACAGCCGTGGGCTGGGGCAGGAGGAGAAGGCTAAGAGCAGAGCTGCTGGAACGGAGGGTTCCTGCTCAGCCACCCCCAAGGCACGAATGGTTCTAACGGAAAGGACCTCCCCGAGCCCCCCACCAGCCCAGCTCCTCCCAGTTCAGCAGGCTGGCTCACACCCTGGGGAAACCCTCCCCTACCTGAGCAGCCTGGCAGCACCAGAGGAGCGTGCCCTGCCCGGAGAGGCAGGAGGAAGGCTTTGCCCCATCATCGGGGCCCAGAACCTCTGTGGTGCTGGAGGCTCGGGCTGATTACCGCTTGGGCGAGCTGGGGGAGGCAGGGGTCTGCAAGACTGTGCGATGAATCGCTACCGGGTGTCTCACCCTGAAGGGTGCCCAGGGCACTGCCCGCGGAAGCTGCTGCAGCAGGAGCCTGAGCGCTGCTCCGAGAGCAGCCGTGCCTGGGGATCTGTGCTGCCGAAGCTGCGGGCCCGGGCTGACCCACCGGAGACACCCCGCTTGCCACGGGGCTCGCACAGCGCTGCCAGAGGCATCTCCTGCATCGTGCCAAGCACGGAGCCGGAAACCGTCCCAGGAACCCACCGCTTTGCCCCAGCGACTGCTATTGCCCCACCTTCCCTCGGGCTTCTCCGCTGACCCAAGTGAACGCTTTGTGAATCACAGAGAGCAGCAAATGCACCAGAACGGCCCAGAAAGGGCTCCGGGGGGAGGGAGATGGGGGTTTTGGAAGGAAATGTGGGGAGGCAGGTCCTGCCAGCCTCATCCCCTGCGGACGGGCAGCGCTTCCCAGGCTCCCTCGGAGAAATTTGATGTTGCTGTAAAACTTGCTTTTCAATCCTAATTTGCTGCCCCGTTGGCTTCCTAAATACCCTGCCCTGCAGAACTGCACATCTGCATCCGTGCAGCGTTGCCTAGAGACACACCAGCGGTGAAGGAGGAGAACCTTCAGGAAGCCTCCCTTATCTTCATGAAGAGCTTCAGATGTACAACCTGGATGTGCAGGCAGAGGAAGACTCTGGGGCTCACTGCGGATTGGCGCAGGGAATTAACTCTGTAAAATGGAGTGAAACCCAACCTCGGGGGAAATCCCGAGAGCTGCAGTGGGAGAAACCTCCGCTAGGACAGAGGTGACCTGCAGCACCCAGAGCAGAGCTGTGCAGGTGTCAGGGGCTAGGGCTGGGCTGGCCACCAGGCAATGCCAGACACTCTCTGCTAACCCCTCTGCCTGCCCAGAGGGGAAGGGAAAGGGAATCAGGGAGAGAGACTGATGGGCTGGGAAAGAAACTGAACCAGCTCTGATGAAAATAACAACGATAAAATGGAATGTACACAAATACAGACAAAACCAGTATCGAGCTGGGGACAGTAAGTCACGCCGGGGGCTGCTGGAAGCCTGATTCACACGTCAGTGCCTTGGGTGGGTGATGTTTGAAGAAAGCCTCCAGCGGGCGCTACCCACAACCGCTTGAAGCTTTTCACCCATCGACCCAGCAGCGCTGAGCCCGAGGTGTCTGAGAGCAGCAGCCAGCCCGCTGCCCCTTCCCTCGCTTGGCACCTTCTCCCCCAGACACCGGGTGGTTCTGCTTCTGCCCCCAGCTCCGTTCAACGCCAGTGGAGCCCCTCTCTTCCAGCGGGGCTGCTAAGGACAGAGACAACAGGAACCCAGAGATTCACTCCCAGCTCTCTCAGTTAAGCTGCTAGGGCCATTCATCTGAAGCCGTGATGTGCCCATCGTGTTAATCTGGGGGCCGTTTAAGCTCCGTGTCCACAAAAGCAGTGATTCCCAGGCTTTCCTTCACGGTATCGCACAAAGGCGCTGCAGAAGCGGTGCCAACGGGCTGGGAGATCAGGCAACCCTAAACTTTCCTGTCATTTCGGGGACCAATCATTAAACTCAACTTCACAACATTAACTTGCTCCATGGGACGCAAAATAACCTCTGAAAACAGCGTCTCTTCCTAACAGAGTAACTGCAAAAGCTCCAAGCGAGCCTTGCCCGCAGAAGAGCCGAGCCTTGCACCGCACCCCTCCGGGCAGCCTCCTGCTGCCCAGCCCTTCGAGCAAGGCCAGGGACTCACCCACTGCTCCACGGAAACCCACTCCAAGGGCTCCAGGGCTCAGCCCAGCCACACGAGCTCTGGGAGCTCTGGGAGCTGTGCTGCTGCTGCTGCTGTGCTCCAGAGCACCCAGAGACTTACAGCTCCTCCGCACACCAGTGCCTGCGATGGGCTGCTGCTGGATGGGCTCTTACTGCCATGCACTCCAGGGGGCACAGGGACTGCACTCTGCCCTGGGCAGCCTGGCACAGCCCTGGACAACCCTCAAGGGGAAGAAATTGTTCCTCAGCTCCAACCAAAGCCTCCCCTGGGGCAACTGAAGGCTGGTTCCTCTTGTTCTGTCCCTTGTTCCTTGGGAGCAGAGCCCAACCCCCCCTGGCTCCAGCCTCCTGTCAGGAGCTGTCAGAGCCAGAAGGTCTCCCCTCAGCCTCCTTTGCTCCAGGCTCAACAAGCCCAGGTCCCTCAGCTGCTCCTCAGCACCCTTGTGCTCCAGCCCCTTCCCCAGCTCCGTTGCCCTTCTCTGGCCACGCTCCAGCCCCTCAATGTCCTGATGGGAATGAGTGAGGGGCCCAGAACTGACCCCAGGATTTGGGGTGACCTCCCCAGTGCCCAGTGTAGGTGATGAACCCTGCCCTGCTCCCGCCCGACACACCAGTGCTGATTTTCAGTAAAACCATTGCTTAACTTCTACAGAGATGCTGCAAAGTTGTAGGATACAAAGGTGATGGTTGTCAGAAGCATTTCTGAACGGCAGGTGCTGCCAGCACCCGGGGCACACTCAGCTCTGAGCGGTGCTGGAGGCCACGCACCCGGCCCAGCACTCACAGCAAGTGCTGGTAGCTGCTGTTGAGATTAATCCTTTGATCACATGAAACCTTTCCTCCTCACGTGGATCATTTTGAAATGAAATTGAGAATAGGGTAATTGCCCAGCTGGGTTGTTGAGATCCCCCGGGGACACTCCAGGGCTGGCCGTGCTGATCTAACGGGGGTTGCCCGATGCAGCGCTGCAGACTGGCCCGCAACGGGGCCCATCAGACACCCAGAGCCACCCAGAGATCTGACAGCTTATCATCTCCAGAGGACTGTTCAGAAACCTTCCAAGGTGCACCCAGACGTGTGTGTTATGGCTAGTGAAAGAACTGATTTGGTGGGAGGAGGAGAAAGTACCCTGGCAGAAGTGCATGGACCACAGCCCGAGCCCAGAGGCAGGCCAGGTACAAGACCAACAGCTTGTTCATCTTCCCACCCACCACAGCCTTTCCACCAAAGAGAGCAGCTGTTCTGACTCGGAGGCCATCCGAAACATCTAACCTCCGTTTTATCAGGGTGTTACACAAGAGAAGAACCAGACCCCTTCATAGCCTTGCAAGAGAAGAGCCTGGGTTGGACCAGCTCTGCCTCCTGCCCCTCTGCTCCAGGGTGCTCTCCAGAAGATACACACCATAAGCAGCTCAGTTATTACCTTGATGCGGGCAATTGGTCTGTAGCACCATCATTGATGAAGAGTATCCAAAACATATAGAATTAAGAGTGCCAAGACTAAGGGTGACGAAAAAATCAACAGCATCTACAGCCTCTTGCACCCTCGGTCATATCCTTCTTTCCCATCAATATCATCACGACGCTGACAGGGAACCAGTGGGGTTAAATAGTCCTGTCACGGGACACAGGAGCTTCGGTGGCAAGAAGCACCAACACTGTTCCTCTGCTCTGTTTCTGAACTTGTAACATTTATGGACAACATCAAAATGACATGAAACCCACAGGCTGGCTCCATGGCACCACACGCAACACCCGTGCTGCACGGGCATCATCCCCTGGAACCTGAGAGCGAACCACAGCATCACACACTGGTTTGGGTGGGAAGGGACCTTCAAAGGCCATCAGGTCCAACCCCCCTGTGGGGAGCAGGGCCATCTGCAGCTAGAGCAGGGTGCTCAGAGCCCCGTTCTACTTGATGGAGCTTTGAAGTTTCATTGGAGAGGAAGGAAAGCCTTGTGGGGTGAGCTACAGAATGCCCTGCACTATATACTGCTGCTTGTGTGTCTCCACTCCCATCTCCCAGCAAGGTCTGGTATCACACCATCACATTCCCTGCTCTCTCCAGGATTTCAGGGACTGGAGGCAAACCCTCCTTCTACTGCCCACCCTTTTTCCCTGGGAGGAAATTCAGCTGCCCTGCCATTCTGAGTCTTACTGGCTGCCTTGCTCCAAAGCAGGGTGATGAGCCCTGTGTTTAACTGTTCCCTGGAACAGGCACAGCTCCTTTCTTCTGCTCCGTGCATGGTTAGTGCCCTGGGGCTGTAACTGCAGCACTTTGGGGTGGATAATTGTCTTTATTCTCTGAAAACCCCGCCAGTCACCATCAAAACATGAATCACCTGCTACCAGAGTGCTCGGGGGGTTGGGGTTCCCCCCCATGCTAGATTAATAACTGCATCTCCTGCAAGGCAAACTACTGGGGCTTGGGGGTTTTATCTGAAATTGGTGCTAGAAGCAGGAAAAATTGCCTCCCTAAATACCCTAGAGGTTCTGTGCTTACAGCTTGATGCTGTCTGCCGAGGGCCTTCCACTAGAGACAGAGTCACAGCATCAGAAGATCAGAGAACTGTTCTGGTTGGCAGAGCCCTTGCAGATCATCCAGTCCAACAACTAACCCAGCTCTGCCAGGGCACCACTGCCCCCTGGCCCTCAGCACCACAGCTCCACGGCTTGGAAACCCCTCCAGGGATCACAGGGACTCCACCCCTGCCCTGGGCAGCCTGGCACAGCCCTGGGCAACCCTCAAGGGGAAGAAATTGTTCCTCAGCTCCAACCTAAACCTCCCCTGGGATGACTTGAGGCCAGTTCCTCTTGTCCTGTCCCTTGTTCCTTGGGAGAAGAGACCAAGAGTCAGCACCATCTACAGAGCCAGACAGAAGCACACCCCGCAGAGCAAGAACGGCTTCTCTTGCTAAACCTGCAGTGCAGAGAACTGCTCTTCTGCAGACATCCATGTGTTTAATGCTGGTCTCACTGAAATCAGTGGCAGTTCTTGTGGATATAAAATGGAACGTTTGAGTTTGTGCCCGTGGAGCCCAAGCACACAAACATTTTGTGCCATCTGAAAGTTGTATTAATAGGAAGATCATTGTGGAAAGCATCAAGGGATATTATGCTTTTATGATATCTAACATATGGAAAACATCTTCTTGTATGAGACACAACGTGATCATTACCACTGAATACTCACAAAGAAAAAAATCCCCTCCGTGTCTGAAGGCTGTGTGCCACGGTAATTACAAATGGAAACGGAGAGCATTAAGAATACAAGGCTGGCAAAAATGATTGTTCTGCTCCATTCTGTTAGCTTTGCAAGCCGGGCAACATTTCCTAGGCAAGGTAAATTCTTGCTGAAAAAGCACTTAATGCACCAGCAAGGGAGCAGCAAATGTTTTCTGTAGGGAGGAATTTCTTTTTTGAACTCCTGATAGGCAAGATAGCAAGCAGTCCATCAAAACTTTGGTCTTGAACAGAAGATGTACCCTGGCAGAGGCAGTGAGCAAAAGGAGGGCACAAGGGGACTATGGGGAACTGCAGTTTCGGGAAGGCTCAGCAGAGGAGCAGGCAGCCTGGCTCCAGCGTTGGAGAGCACCCAGGGAAGTGGCACTGGAGCAGGTGATGGGTCTCCCAGTGGTGTCCTGAATGCAGACAGGAGTCACAAAGGCCCCACAGAAAAGCAATGTGTCATCTAAGAGAACAGGGAAGAAGTTCTTAGAGAAATAAGGGTGACCCAGAGCAGGGGCCCAGCAGCGCATGGTCCGTGTGGGTTGGGAATCTCTGCAGAGAAGGAGACTCCACGGCCTCTCTGGGCAGCCTGGCACAGGCTCTGGATAAACCACTGCAGCAGCCAACCAGCTTGAAAGAACTCCCGGGGTCCTGCAGAGGGAAATGGATCTGTCCTGAAGATCACATCACTCTGATGGAGGACACAGGGCAGCAAGAGTCCTAGAAACCCATGAAGTTAATGGTGAGTATTCCCCACAGCAGGATTTGGCCGAGTGCTCTGAGGATGTGTGTTCCCAGGAAGAGAACAGATAGGGTGCCAATGGGGTGATCCAAGGTGGAGCTGAGATGTTCCATGTGGGAATCATGCTGCTTCAGAGGTGCTTCTGCACTGCCTGTGCCGAGGTCACCCTGCCTGCAGGGTAAAGACACTCTCAGCTGCTGAGTGAGCTCCTCTCACTGAATTTCTGCTGTTTGGGCTTCTGGAATCCTCAGTGGCAAGAAGCCATTGGGTCCTGTGCAGGCTGGTCCCAACTGGTGGCTCCGTGCTGGCAGGAGAGGAGGTGATGGAGCTCACGGTGCAGAACTTCTGCTTTTTCTAAGGGCTTGTAGTGATAGCACAAGGGTAACGGTTTCAAACTAGAGCAGGGGAGATTCAGACTGGACATTAGGAAGCAGTTCCTCACTGTGAGGGTGCTGAGACCCTGGCACAGGGTGCCCAGGGAGCTGTGGATGCTCCATCCCTGGGTGTGTTCAAGCCCAGGCTGGATGGGGCTGTGAGCAACCTGCTCTGGTGGGAGGTGTCCCTGCCCATGGCAGGGGGGTTGGAACTGGGGGATCTTCAGGGTCCCTTCCAGCCCAAACCATTCTATGATTCTATGATTAAGACTCGGGGAGGCAGAGCCCGGGGGCAGCACCACCTCTGCGCTCACAAGAAGGTTCTTCTCATCAAAAAGCAATTGAGATATAAATTTGATTTCAGTTCTGATACTCTTGATTGCTGCTTGCAGAAAAACATAATTAATTAATTGCATTAGGCTGCATAAACTTAGATTGCATCAACTGTCACTCAGCCCCAGTTTTGCTTCACCTGAAGTTAAAAAATGACCACTTTAAAGACAAAAAAAAATTGGCAGGCGCTTCATCTTTATTCTGCCCTGCTCTCTTTCCCCTGCTTTTAAAATCCTTCTCTGCATAGCCAAGTAATGAGGTTTGAAGAGCATCAGCCACCCTAACACGTGGTGATTTATCACTGGCGATGGGCTGCTATCCCAGGGGGCCCCGGAGGAGGAGCAGGAGGAGGATGCCACTGAGTCTCACAGCAAACTAAGAGCAACAAAGTCAGACCCTAGAAGGCCTGCAGAACTTTGCCCAGACTGACCCGCTGCCAGAACGACTCCAAGACCATCTCGAAAGGCCACCTAAAAGCTTCTTTTTAATCTTACAGCTAAAGTATCCAGACCCAGAGGGGACGCAGGAGGTTTGAGCCAAGTCAGATCTCACCCCTCATCTCCACTGGTTCTTTAGGAACACGAAGAGAGCGGCACTGACGGAATGAAGCACAACTTCTTCCAACCCTTCTCAGCAGAAAAGGTCACTTCATTACCTGATCGGCAAAGCAGAAAGCTCTCCTGCAGCCCGTGAGCCTGCACATCCACTGCTGCACATTGACATTAACGGAGCTGCGCCCGGGCAGCTCGCTGGGATGCTGCTGCTCGCCGGGATGCCGCTGCTCGCCGGGATGCCGCTGCTCGCCGGGATGCTGCTGCTCATGACGGCTGGCGGGCAGCAGCAGAGCCATCCCCGGGCTTCCAGAAACCTGGCGGCACGTCGCTTTCCGTGAAGGTTGATGGGAAATGGGAGAAACGTCGTGCGCTGCTTCTGACAGGTTCTGTGTTTCTCTCCTGGCGCTTTGTGTCCCGAAGGACAAGCTGGGGAGTGACAGGAGAAATGTTTCCAGGACTTCAGAGTTAATTTGCAGATCCCTATTGGCCATCTCTTCCTTGAGGTCAGACACAGAAATAGCCACGCTTCGCTCCGCTGCGGCTCCCTTCTGGAGCAAGGTGCTGACGTGCTTTCCCAGCCACGCCACACGAGGAGAAAATAGAGTTTGACAGAGCAGATGTACGGATTCAAATCGCAGAGCAGACCACAGCTGACATAAGAAGCTGGAGACTCATGTGTTGGCTTCAACTCCTGTGACTTTGATGCTCTGAGTGATGCTTGTCTTGTTGGAGCAGGTACTGTGGGATGTTCCTCAGAGGGGAGAGCTTAGGCAGTGGAGTTACTGCCAGTCTAGAGACCCTTTCCCCACGACCAAAGCTTCCAAAGAGGACAGACTGCATGGTGGACACGAAGCACATTTCAGCCAAACAAAACCCAGAGCAGTGTGGGCAGCAGGGGAGGGGGCACCCTGCCCCTCTGCTCCCAGGGCTCTGGGCAGAGAGAGAGACCCCCCTGCAGTGCTGGGGCAGCTCGGGAGTGCTCAGCACAGCAGAGACAGGGACCTGGTGGAGCGGGGCCAGAGGAGCCCCAGCAATGCTGGGAGGGCTGGAACCCCTCTGCTGGGAGCCAGGCTGGGAGAGCTGGGGGGTGCAGCCTGCAGAGGAGAAGGCTCCCCAAGGGGAGACCTTCTCATGGTCCTTTAGTACTTAAAGAGAGGGTCTATCACAAAGATGGGGACAGACTTTTGAGCAGGACCTGTTGGGACAGGACAAGGGGGGATGGTTTAAACTCAAAGAGGGAGATTCAGACTGGAGAGAAGGGAGAAATTGTTGGTGCTGAGGGTGTGAGAGCCTGTGCCAGGCTGCCCAGAGAGGTGGTGGCTGCCCCATCCCTGGCACCATTGCAGGGGAGGTTGCCCGGGGCTCTGAGCACCCTGCTCTAGCTGCAGATGGCCCTGTCCCTGCAGGGGGGTTGCACTGGGTGAGCTTTAAAGGTCCCTTCCCACCCAAAGCAGTGTGTGGGAAGGTGAGGCTTTGCTCGAGCGTGCTTCAGGCCACCCTTGGCAGGAGTGCTACCAGCCTGGTGCACCGTGTAACCGCAGAGCTCTGCAGGGACCTGGTGCAGACTCATCGCTCGGAGCAGAGCAAGGTCCCAGAGCCCATCGCTCTGCCTGGCCAGGCCACTGGGGGCCCTGGAAAGGCCCCTGCCAGGGCAGAGAGGAGCAAGCCTTCCTCCCGTCCCAGCGGGGAGAGGCCAGCACCAAGGCAGGGGCAGGTCTCAACCCTCCCAGATCAAACACAGGTACAGCCAGCATCGTGTGCTGGTTTTGGGGTGGAAAAAGGGCTGGTGAAGTGAGAAGGAGAAAGAGAACACCTGGAACACCAAGGCAGAGACCCCACACGTGCAGTGAGCTGCTGCTGACTTTAAGCAGGGGCTGGCTGGAGCAGCAGCCTCAGCTCTTGCCATCTCCTCTCCATCTGTGTCCCGGGGGAGGAATTATTATTGAGCAGTGAGAATGAAAACAAGTATTAAACGGCAGAAGAAGGTTTATTACCCTCACAGCTGGAAATCCAACACACTTCAGAAAGGCACTTTTAACTTTAGACAGTTTCCAACTAGAACCTTAAATTCACGTGTCCGTTTTGCAGAGCCACTTGACTCCGTGGGAAAACCACTGGGTTTCAGACGCTTTCGGACACCGTGAACCAGGAGCCTCTTTGCTCTGCTACCTTCCTGCTGCAGGCAGGGCTGTGAGAAAGCCTGGCCAGAGCACCCCATGGTCCCCGAGCTGCAGCAGGCAGAGCCCCTGATCTACATCGACGTTCCTCCCCGCTCGAGGAAGTGAGGCTGTTCTGAGGATAACACCCACAGACACCGGCTCCTGAAGGAGCCCCTGTTCATTCAGACAGGAATCTGAGATTGTAAGCGAAGGGATAATTGATGTATTGTTTGGAAGAAAGAGAAATGGTGCCTTCACCAAGAGAACAAACCCCGCACCTTCAAGCAGTGTCATCTTAGGATGCTGCACCCGAGAGACCGAACCCAGGACTGCACCGCGCTTCCCGCCTGACCTGATAAATGAGCCTCCTGCTCCTCATCTGCACAGGAATTGAAGTCTTCAGACTATCTCTGCTGCCACTAATATAAATTACATGCTTGTTTTAATAACTTTGAAACTTCCCTCTGACAAATGGGAAAGGCATAACTAAATTCAGAAGTCGTGCGGGAAGATAAACAGTCGTGTTTTAATAATCATAATTCACAGAGCAAACAACGCTTGGGTCTGACTCGAAACACAGGCTCGTTCTGCCAGCAGAGGGGTAGGAGCATGAGAAGCACTGCTGACTGTCCCCTAAGGAAGGGGGGTGCAGTTGGTGCCAGCGTGCACAGCATGTACCCCAAGATCAAAAAGTGGTTTGGGTTGGAAGGGATCTTTGAGATCATCCAGTTCCAACCCCCCTGTCATGGACAGGGACACCTCCCACCAGAGCAGGTTGCTCACAGCCCCAGCCAGCCTGGGCTTGAACACACCCAGGGATGGAGCATCCACAGCTCCCTGGGCACCATGTGCCAGGGTCTCACCACCCTCAGAGCAGTGAACTTCCTCCTGATTTTTGAGACATCTGGATACACTTTACAAGTCCCAGAGGAGGATTTCTGGGCAGCTGCCCTTCCTGCCAAAGCCTCTGCGTTTCAGCTGGAGGGGTGAACTGCACAACCTCCAGCCAGAGACAGCTTGGCAAAAGCTCCCTGCTCACCACCAACATGATGTGAAGGATTGCCTCCTAAATCATCTCTCTTGGGAAATACATCCCCCTTCTCCCCCCAAATAAGTGACCACTCCATCATCATCTCTCTGCCTCTACTACGAGACAGAAACAGAAAAGCAGACAGCAACTCCCTTCTTGGCCTCCACCCTTCTTTGTGTAGGAACTAAGGTCAAGTTGCTCAAAAGGATTCCTACTTTCTTGCCTGAGAAGACCCCGAGTAGTGCACCTACTGGAATAATCCTACATTCTGTCCCTGTGCTCACTGAACCAGAGCCAAGGGTCCCAGAACAAGACCATCCGAGTGAGGAAGGGACAGAGCCCTCCCAAGCCAGCCCTGCAGCATCACTGTCTCTCTGGAGGGATCCAGCACCATCTGTTAGATGCAGAGTCCACAGTGGGCTAAAAAAACCATCAAGACTCACCTTTATAAGCAAAGAAAAGCACTCATTTTTCACTGGCAAGGAAGTCAATTCACCTGAAGGACAAGTTCTACCAAGTTACTAAACCCGAGACTCATGGTATTAGATAACTCAGTGACCTTTTATGACGGGTTTTGAACCATCGAGGGGCAGAAGGGGAAAGGAAGCTGGCAGAACAGAAAACCTCTTCCAAGGGAAGTTATTGTCCATTAAGTAAAATTTCAAAGCAGCTTCTCTTTGGCTCTCCATTGCTTGGACACAACCCTCTGCCTTCCCTCCGGGCTGTGATTAACACTTGTATCGTGAGTAACTAAAATAAAGCTCAAGTGAATAAATACGCTCGGGGCGCTTGGGTTTTTTCTGCAGTTAGAGACAAACTGTAAAAACAAGCCCCGTGCAGGAGCTGGGTCCTGCTGCTACCCACTGGTAACAGGCAATTTGTCATCTGCTGGGGCACTAAGCGCCAGTCTACACATGGCCTGTCCTGGTGGCGCCTGGGTGGCAAGGCTTGATACCAGGTACTCCTGTGAGTTCCCTCCAGGACAGGCTGGGAACCCTGGGGCTGTGCAGCTGGAGAAGAGCAGCCCAAGAGGGGAGCTGAGCAATGCTGAGCAAGAGATAAAGGGCCCCGGGGGGCAAGAGGATGGGCACAGACTCTGCTCAGTGGTGCCCAGCCACAGGACAAGGGGTATAAGCTGGAGCATAAGAGGTTCTGCAGAAACACACGGTAAAACTTTCACAGTGAGGGTGCCAGAGCCTGGCCCAGGCTGCCCAGAGAGGCTGTGGAGTCTCCTTCTCTGGAGCCTTTCCAGCCCCCCTGGCTCTGTTCCTGTGTGGGCTGCCCTGGGTGACCCTGCTCTGGCAGGGGGGTTGGACTCCATGCTCTCCAGAGGTCCCTCCAACCCCTGCCATTCTCTGGTTCTGTAATGGTCTGTGAAGGGGCACAGATGGAACCCAGGAGGTTCCATCCCTACAGGAGGAGAAAGTTCTTTGGTGGGAGGGTGCGGGAGCCTGGAGCAGGTAATTACTGCATTAGCTTCAGAATTCTTTGTTCCAGCACAACCCCAAGAGAAAGGCCACGCCACCCAGGGGAAGCACCAAGCGGGCAGGCTCTGCAGAACCCCTCACTGTCTGACGGGCTGACAGGAGTCTGGAGAACAGGGGACAGTGAGCATCATTTAGTTTGACTTTAACAATGCTTCCAAGGCTCTTCCGTGTGACATTTTGGAGTAAGCTGGGGAAACCCAGACTGGCTAAAGCAGAAAAGCAGCAGGCAGGCAGAGGATCACCCTGCAAGCAGTGAGCTGTGGCCCCGGGCAGGCTGAGCGAGCCCCAGCATCTCTGGCTCTCATGCTGCTTGACTTTTCCCCTAAGTGCCTGGCTGAGGAACAGCCACGCTCCTGGGCCAGGCAGGGCCCAGGCTGCACCGGGGCACGGGCAGGGAGGGAAAATGGATTTGAAAACCAAAAATACATCTGAGTGAAAGAACGAGAAGTGCCCAATGCTGTGGGAAGAGGGACAGGCTGGGGAGAAAAGGGGCTGGCCAGGAGCTCCTGCCAAGGGCTGGGTTTGCAGCGGGTCACCACTGAACCGCACCGTCAGACACCCGTTCTCCATCGGGAGGGAAAAAGGCAGATGTCAGCCAAGGCAGTGTGCTCAGGGCAGGCTGTGGAGCACCCCTGGCTCTGCAGCATCCTCCCTCTCATCACAGAAGCATCCTAGAGTCGTTTTGGTGGGAAAAGACCTTGAAGCTCATCAAGTCCAACCATTCCCCCAGCAGTGCCAGGGCACCACTGCCCCCTGTCCCTCAGCACCACAGCTCCACGGCTTGGAAACCCCTCCAGGGATCACGGGGACTCCACCCCTGCCCTGGGCAGCCTGGCACAGCCCTGGACAGCCCTCAAGGGGAAGAAATTGTTCCTCAGCTCCAACCTAAACCTCCCCTGGGGCAACTTGAGGACATTTCCTCTTGTCCTGTCCCTTATCATAGCATCATTATGGTTGGAAAGGACCCCCAGGGTCATCAAGTCCAACCTTTGTCCTAGCATTTCTCAACCACTACACCATAGCCTCAAGCTCCACATCTAATTGTTCTTTAAACACCTCCAGGGATGGTGACTCCACCACCTCCCTGGGCAGCCTGTTCCAGTGCCTGACCACCCTCTCAGTGAAGAATTTCCTCCTAATATCTAATCTAAACCTCCCCTGACGCAACTTGAGCCCATTCCCCCTCGTCCTATCATTACTAATTTGAGAGAAGAGACCAACACCAGCCTCCCTACAACCTCCTTTTAGGTAGTTGTAGAGGGCAATAAGGTCTCCTCTTGGTCTCCTCTTCTCTAGACTAAACAAACCCAGTTCCCTCAGCTACTGACAGGGCATGTCAGTCGCCAACTGGATTTTATTCCGCTCACCAGCACCCTCTGGGCTCGGCCACCCAGCCAGTTTCTGACCCAGCGAAGAGTTCTCCTGTCTGTGCCATGACCTGCCAGCTTCTCCAGCAGAATGCTGTGGGAAACGGTGTCCAATGCCTTCCTGGAGTCCAGGCAGACAACATCCACCAGGCAGGTCACCTGATCATAGGAGATCAGGTTGGTTAAACAGGACTTGCCCTTCATGAACCCACGTTGGCTGGGCCTGATCCCCCCATTGTCCTGCACTTGCTGTGTGATCACCCTCAAGATGTCCCTTGGGACAAGAGCCCAACCCCCCCAGCTCCAACATCCCATCAGAAGCTGTCACCTGGTGCAGCCCCACAGAGGACCCTCTCCCTCAGGCCCTGCTGAAGCCCCATGGAGGTTGGCAGGGCCACCAGGAGGCAGTTTTGGAGCACGATGTGTCCAGGCTAAGCTGGCAAACAGCGCTCAGACAGCTCTGGCCCAGGGCTGCTCCAGCAGCTTTGCTGGGCTAGCACGGGCAGGCCCTGCCTCCAGCAGCGTGGCCATAAGGGGGGCTGGAAGAACTGCCTCTGGGACCGGGCTGCTGCAATCTCAAAGGTACAGAGATACAACTGTGGGAATAAAGATTGCCCAGAATACCACTGCCTACGCACACCATCTCTGCCTCCAGCCACCCCCTCCTCTCCTGATTGGGCAGAGTAGCACCAGGGGGACAGCGTCCTTCCTGCAGCACTGACCTGCAACCTGTGCCTGCAAACACCTGATTGCCCATCAGAAAGCTCAACCAACTTGTTGAAAAAGCTTCCATCCAACAGATGTGGTCCACTTACGGCTGACGCAGGAGGTGGCTCTGTCCTCATCCCATCTTTGGGAAGATAGGACACTGGAGCACAGCACAGCTGAGTCTCTGCACTTCTAACACGTGTGCTGATGGACTCTGATGCCTCTGGAGTGATTTGGGTTGGTCTTGCTTTTTATGGGCTTTGAATAAATTCCATAACAGCAAATGGCTGTCTGGGAAACTAAAGGGCTGGTCCTTTCCTCTTACAGGTTCAGATCTGGACTTCTTAGGTTTCACCTTCTTCTCCCTTTGCTGTTAACAAATCAAGCAAGCTTTGAATTTCAACCACTAATTTCTCTTCAAAGAAGGAAAGAATTGATCGGGAAGCACTTGCAAATGTGTCTCAAAGGGAGCATCATCTCCATAGGAACACCCAACCCCATGAAGTACCACAGCAAATGTTTACTGAAAACACTTTGTGTGCCCAGGGTCACGGAGGATGCAGCTTCTGGGTGAGCCAGTGCCAGGTACCACATGGGCAGCAGCCACACAGCTCCTTGCTGATGCTCGGCTGGAAGGGATTTGACCGCTGCTCCCCGAGAGCTGGGAACTGACCCTGCTGCCCTCCAACCACTCGCCAGTTCCTCCGCAGCCGCCCTCTCCCCACGGGCATGGGATCCACGCAAGGCACCGTTGGCTTGCTCTGCACGATGAAATCATGCAACCATCCTAGCAGAAGGGGTACCCCCCGTCATGATACTCCTCCCCAGGCACCCCCTGCTAGCAGCCAGTGCCAGAGGTGCCCGGGCTGTGGGTCTGCAGGCAGGATGCCCAGCGCTGCCCGCGGGAATGCCAGGCTGGCTGTGCCTCTGCTCCCTGGGCTGCACGGACACAGCAGAGCCCAGCCCGCCCTGCTGCAGAGCAGTAACTGCTTGGAGCACCGAAGGGATCTGTGCTGCTGGACACCATCTGCCCCTGACCCACACAACAGCTGCTTTAGCAATCACCGAGCAGCGCTGGTAATAAACACATTGTTTTTCAGTATTAATGTCTTACAGCACTTTAAGCCGAAAGAATTTGGGTTTTGTCACTTACAAATGAAACCCTTATCTCTCCTGGCAGCGGTGAAACATCACTGGAGTAGGAGAGATGTGAAACACTCTCTGTATTTCTCTACTTCCAGGGATTTGTTGCCGGACAGATCGCTCGTAACATGGCTCCTCCAGATGCTGCTGGAAAGCATGCAGAGAACATCTGGATTCCTGGGCACTCACTGCAAATATTCACTGGGCATAAAGGGCAAGTTTCACTTCAGGCTTTCAAGCTACGTATGCATTATCAGGCCGTCTCCACACAGGGTGACCCGATCAGGCTGTGGATAACACGCAGAGACCGCGTCTGCTCAACGCCAAGGGCTAATTTCAATTCCTTGAGCGCTAAACTTTTCTTCTTTTTCAGCCACAACCCCGGGAACGATGCCACTGCCCATCACCTCTGGGCCTGACCTTGCAATAGGCTGAGGCAAAAGCTGATGCAAAAAGGTCTAAAAGCACAGAGTCAGGGAATCACAGAATCCTTTTGGCTGGAAGAGATCTTTAAGGTCATCAAGTCCAACCATTAACCCAGCACTGCCAGGGCACCACTGCCCCCTGTCCCTCAGCACCACAGCTCCACAGCTTGGAAACCCCTCCAGGGATCACGGGGACTCCACCCCTGCCCTGGGCAGCCTGGCACAGCCCTGGACAACCCTCCAGGGGAAGAAATTGTTCCTCAGCTCCAACCTAAACCTCCCCTGGGGCGACTTGAGGCTGGTTCCTCTTATCCTACCTATGCCTAGAAACGAAGGCAACTGAGAAGCACCCCTGTTTGTGACAAAGCTATTTCAGATCGTCTCCTCAGAAGATGATACTGTGGTTACAGATGAAAACCCTGCACAGTGTTTTCCATTTCAGACACATGTTCTGAGTAACAAAAGAAACTCCTGTATATTTTATCAGTGAAACTCGTCGAGAACTCATGTTTCCAAGTAAACTGCTGCTAGGCTGTACAGCAGCATCAAAAAAGACCTTCAAATAGACTATTTAGCAAATAGCCTTGCCTGCGAGAGCCGAAAGATTTGGCAACCTGCAGTAATTTATGTCCTGCTTCTTTTAGGGGTAGGTAATAAATCAAAGAACGTATTTTACCTGAAGATACAGAGAGAGAAGGTGCTCCCTGCTCTGCACCTTCATTATTTGTCTTCAGCTTCAAAGCATGCAGGCGGCTGAAAGCTCCAGAAGGGACACGTAATGATGCCCCTTAATCAGCAGAGTAATCATGAGATGGCTGTGTTACATTACTCTCTCCAGAATATTAATGGAGTGGGCACATTGCAGGCTGATGTGCAACAGGGCTTTAAAGCCCTGCCAAATGGTTGCTCAGGACATTCTTTCTGTTGCCATCTCCCCCTGCTAGCAAGGCTGGGAAGAGTGGGAGGAAGGCAGGGGCACAACGCTGGCAGCCCACTGAGCTTGTCAGAGCCACGTGGGCACAGATAAAATAATGTCTGGTTAAAAGCAACATGGCTTTGACCTTCAGAACTGGTCCTGGACTCACTCAGGCTTTAGGATGCCCTGTGAAGTGCCAAGTAGCTAGAGGCGTGAACTTTGGTCACACTGAGTCGTGATGTGACTGAGTACGAGCCAGTGTGTGCCCAGGAGGCCGAGAAGGCCACCAGCATCCTGGCTTGGGTCAGTACTGGTGTGGCCAGCAGGACCAGGGCAGGGATCATCCCCTGGACTGGGCACTGGGGAGGCTGCACCTTGAATCCTGGGGTCAGGTTTGGGCCCCTCACTCCCAGCAGGACATTGAGGGGCTGGAACATGGCCAGAGAAGGGCAACGGAGCTGGGGAAGGGGCTGGAGCACACCCATGCTCACGCTGCCCCATCTCCACACCAACCCCCAATACCCTGTGACACCTCATGTGGGAAGGGACACTGAAATCCTGACAAGAGGGATGCACAGAGGATCACGGGAGATTGGTCCAACCCAAGCCCTGATTCTAAGAGTCCGCAGGACACCACATCCCAGCAGCCCTTCTAGCCTTAGCCAAATATTTCCACCTCTCAGGTTTAGTCCGGAAGTCGAGGTCATCCCTGGACACATCTTGCAAGAAATGTTTTCAAATTCTCCCCTGAAATAACCACTGAAAAAATAAATTTACAAAGTTATTTGTGTAATTTAATTTGAGCTGATGTGGGAGGGGAGAGAGGGTCCTTGCTTCACTGTGTGCTGGGCAGCTCCTGCAGTGCAGAATTGTAGCAGGAACTCTCACCAGGTCACACCAGGACTGGTGAGCAGGGTATCGTGGACTTGAAGGGACACTCTCTGAACTCTTCACCTCCAATGCAGCCACATCTCCGACCTGGTTCTAATGTATTCTCCACAGAGCAATAAAAGACTGCGAGGAAGAGCAAGTCCAACTGCTGGAGAGGCTTCATGGAGCCAAAAACTGCTTCATACCCTCCCAGTAACTGCGTTTCTCTGCCCTGGTCTCTGCATGCAGCTTTGCCCCCCAGGGACAGGCCCCTGCAGAGGCAGGGCAGGAGAAGAGACAGAGCTCAGTGCTGCTGCTGACCCTCGTGGCAGCCCTGGCAGGTCCTCACCAGCTGCGCGTGTCTCTGCCCTTGGCACGGGCACGGCTGAGTCGGGTCCTGCAGCTCCATGCCCACCCCATCCCAGATGCCCTGAGCCGTGGAGGTTGGAAGCACCTCTGAAGCTCCATGGCCCAACCTCCCGTGCAGCACTGCCTGTTCTCGGTGCAGAGGCGAGAGCAGTTGATGCCAAAAGAGCTTTCACCACCTGAGAGCTCACCTGGCACGGAGTCCTCCCAGTACTCGCAGGCAGTTTCAAACCCCGCTGGAGACCTGAAGCGCGTGAGGTGGCATGAGTGGAAGGGAGAATCCTCTCACCTGAGCACACGGGCTTAGGGCAGCACAGCTCAGGAGAAGATCTGCTGCTGGTGCTGATCTCAGAGGCTCGCTGATCTGGAAGGCTCGCTGCCCGGGGGGGATGGCAGGGAGCCCATTCTGCGGGCAGCCCAGCAGCATGCCCTGCCCAGGGCAAGCTCTGCCAGCCAGCAGGAGCCAGGCCAGGGGTCGACACATCTCCTCACACCTTCGGGGGCTAGCACACAGGGAAGAACCAACCTTTGCTGTCCTCTCTAGAGCCACCTCACCGCTGTCCTTGGCCCGAGTGTGGGCAGTGGGCCACTCTCACCTCCTGCTGCTACGGGGCAACTACAGCAGAGCCAGGGCTGGGATGCCCCGGGGAAGCTGCACAAGGGGCTGGAGCACTGAGCTGCCAGCTGTGCCAAACGCCCGCCATCCCGGAATGCTTCTGCTGCCGCTCCCACCGCACTGCTCCAGCCAGCTTCTCAAGAAAGAGCTCCTGAGCCTCCTGAAGCTATCGGGAAGCCTCCCACCTACAGGAACTAACTGGCTCTGCATCAAGGCACCATTGATTCTGAACCACTCTGAGACCACAGGCCAACCCGCACTGGCACTCCTGCCTCTCTGTGCCATGTGCCAGGGTCACAGCCTGACCCGGGAGTCAGCTACAGAGCACGGCTGCTGAGCCCTGGACTGTCTGCACATCTACCACCAGGGCAGGAGAAGCTCTAGCACACAGAGACATGATTCTGGAATCACAGCATCATTTGGGTTTGGCAGAGCCCTTTCAGATCAAGTCCAACCATTCCCCCAGCAGTGCCAGGGCAGCACTGCCCCCTGTCCCTCAGCACCACAGCTCCACGGCTTGGAAACCCCTCCAGGGGTCACGGGGACTCCACCCCTGCCCTGGGCAGCCTGGCACAGCCCTGGGGAACTCTTTCATGGAAGAAATTGTTCCTCAGCTCCAACCTAAACCTCCCCTGGGGCAACTTGAGGCTGGTTCCTCTTGTCCTGTCCCTTGTTCTTTGGGAGCAGAGCTCGACCCCCTGGCTCCAGCCTCCTGTCAGAGCCAGAAGGTCTCCCCTCAGCCTCCTTTGCTCCAGGCTCAACAAGCCCAGGTCCCTCAGCTGCTCCTCAGCACCCTTGTGCTCCAGAGTACTGAAGTAGCCACTCTCCCCCTGCCCGGGCCCAGGACACAGGGGCAAGTTGCCGCAGGCTCCTGGCCACGAGCCTCGCTGTTCCAGCAGCCCTTCCACCCCAGTCCCCCCTCTCCTCCCAGCACGGCACGTTCTGACACCAACGGTTCCTTCAAACGGCAGAGACCGAGTCCCAGAGCGTGATCTGCACGGGAGGCTTCACACGGGGACCTCTCAGCATCACCCCCATGTGAACTCAGGGTGACATCCAGAGGATGTCCCAGGTTCTCTCCCTTCTGGAGTCCCCACGTTTCTAACAGCTCCCTTCCCGGGGCTGCGTGCTCCATGCCCTGCCTGTGCCACCGGGCAACGGTCCCGGGGCTACCAACACACAGGGCAGAGCCCGGGCAGGCCGGGGGGTGTGAAGGCTGCAGACAAGCGTGCTCTGGGGCTGCTCCACACCTACCCCGGGGAACCCTCCAGCCAGAGCCTTCAGCAGCAGGCCAGCCAAAAACGAGCGCAGGAAGCAGACCAGAGAGTGGACTTCACCCCCTGCTATCAATCCTACGGGATTTGGTGGGGAAGAAGGCAGCAGACAACCCCGAGGACAGGATCTGCACCTGATGCCATGCAGTTTGAGATGAATTACCTAAACCAGGTACCAAGAAAGGATTAGCTAGCGAGCATTTCGGTGTGAGCCGGGCAGAGAGCACGACCCCAGCCCATGCCATGAGCTTGGCTATACCCAGTGACCAGAACATTTCAAGTTTCAGAGAGAAATCCTGAGCAGCGGTGAGCTCCTTCCCCTTGTCTGAGCTGGTGCCAGAGCAGGTGGCATCAGCTCCCCGAGCCCCAGCCCGCCCGTGCCAGTCCCAGCAGAGCAACGAGCTCCACGCCAGAGAAGCGGGGTCTGGGGCCGGCACAGCCGTGTGAGGGTTGACCTTGGGCTGCTTCTGAGGAAGATGAATCCGCTTACCGAGGTAGTCAAGTGGAAATCTGAGACTATCATTTGCCAAAGAGAGCCAAGGTAAAAAGCCTCAGGGACAATCTTTTGTCAGCTCCTGAGACTTGATTAACTGCCTTAATTCCACATGATTAATGGCTTTCGAATCCCAGGAGACCCAAGTCTCTGTACACACCCTATGACTGGAGTGTCTCCAAAAAAGCCTCTCTCCAAAGACCCCTTCAAGAGGGATCTGGCCAGGCTGGATCAATGGGCTGAGGTTCAACAAGGCCAAGGGCCAGGTCCTGCCCTTTGGTCGTAACAACCCCCTGCAACGCTCCAGGCTGGGGCAGAGCAGCTGGAAACTGGTAGAAATCAACCTGGGAGAACTGGTCAACAACTGGCTGAAGAGGACCAGTGTCTACACAGGTGGCCAAGAAGGCCAGCAGCATCCTGGCTGGTATCAGCACTGGGGGGGCCAGCAGGACCAGGGCAGGGATCGTCCTCCTGCACTGGGGAGGCCACCTCGAATCCTGGGATCAGTTTTGGGCCCCTCACTCCCAGCAGGACATTGAGGGGCTGGAGCGTGGCCAGAGAAGGGCAACGGAGCTGGGGAAGGGGCTGGAGCACAAGGGTGCTGAGGAGCAGCTGAGGGACCTGGGCTTGTTGAGCCTGGAGCAAAGGAGGTTCAGGGGAGACCTTCTGGCTCTGACAGCTCCTGACAGGAGGCTGGAGCCAGGGGGGTCGGGCTCTGCTCCCAAGGAACAAGAGACAGGACAAGAGGAACTGGCCTCAAGTTGTGTGAGAAGAGAGCCATGGAGATGTGGTGCTGAGGGACATGGCTTACTGGCAGCGCTGCATTAATGATGATCTTAAAGGTCTTTTCTGACCTAAATGATTCTATGACTCCATGATGCTAACGTGCTCAAGAGCCACAGCCACCAGCGTCCCCGACAGCCCATACAACCCTGTGATTTCCTTGCTCTCCCAGTGGCACATCAGGAGGAGGCTCTTCCACCTTGCACCCTGCCCCTGTGCCAGAGGTCAGCGACACAGAACAAATGGTGGAAAGAAACCCTAAGAAAGTTCTCAACACTACTGCAGAGCTACCAAGCCCCTGCTACCAGAGCTGCTGGCCACGTGTGTGATAATCATCAAGCCCAGGTCCATTCTCTCCAGTGATCACCAGCAGATGCTCCCCAGGGTCAGCAGGGAGGGGAAGCCCCAGAGCACGCTTCAGCCTTGCAACCCAAAACACAAACAGGAGGACACGAAAAGCAAGCAGCACTGGCCTTGCTGCCTCAAAGGAGCTGCCCCATCAGCAAGCGGTCTCCAGCTTCTCTCACAGCCCAAGGTAACGATGGGGATGTTGAACCACTGCACGTCTTATTCTAAAGAAAACCGAATGAATATGGGGGATGAGTACGAGGTGGGTAAGTTCATCTGCATCTATACCAGAGATCAGTACAACCCCAGCAGCTAAATCATTAATCACTTGTCAGGGGTTAACAGCAGAGAGCTGCCAAAGCTCAGCCCCTCTCCTGCAGCAGAGGGTCCATAACGGATAAAGGATTCCTCCCGCTTCTGCCCTCGATACCGGAACGCATCTCGAGGACCCATAAACAAACTGCCAAGGCTGACTGGCTGCTGCTGTGCTTCCTGGTAGGGAATGGCAGGGAAGAGCTGCCGGGGCAGGCAGCGACCTTGAGCAGCTGGTGTGAAGGGAATACAGACGGGCTGACAGCGCTCTCCCGAGGGGGCTGCGCAGGGAGGTTCTCACAGCAAGGGATCTGGGGGCGTTAGGGAAAGGCAGAACAGAGAGAGTCACAGAGGGACTGGCTGGTTACTGGTGTGTGTTTACCTTCATGGGAGGTTCTCACAGCAAGGGATCTGGGGGCGTTAGGGAAAGGCAGAACAGAGAGAGTCACAGAGGGACTGGCTGGTTACTGGTGTGTGTTTACCTTCACGGAACAGCAAAGCACGGCGGGATCAACAGGGGCTGTATCCTCCCAGCGAAACAGAACCTGGCTCTGTGGAAGCAGCTACTGAACCCCACCGGGCACCCACTCTCACACTCACCTGTCTGCACCGTGTCCATGTAAATGCCTCAGAGCTTTCTCTAGTACCCTGAATCCCCGCTGCCCCTGGCCAACAGCCAGGCTCATCTCCCCTGCTCCGCTGTCCCGGGCTCTGCCCACGTGCCCCGCACCAGACACGAACCCTGCACACTCGGGAGAAGAGCGTGGGGTTGAATTTACCACCCCGTCCCTGCTTCCTGCAGGGGAAACATCTGGTGAAAAGGGACCCTAGCACACCTCAGAGTCACTTGGTACCTCCCGGTAGCAGTCACTGGGCTTGTCTGCACTGCTCGTGCCTTGGACAAGGTTTTGGCATCTCAGTTCCCATTTCTGGGGTAGGTCAGTCCCCAGTTGATCTTTCTGGAACATTTCCACTTCAGTAAGTACGCTCACTTTAAGAAAGATAGCAAAGAAAAAGTGTTGCTCTATTTGAAATTCATTGTGCAGAAGGCTTTGCAGGGCAGAGGGAAATCCACTCAGCTTTGGCCAAAAACTGCTTTGGAAAATAGCAGTTCACAGATTTGCAGAGTCATAGAATCCTTTTGGTTGGAAGAGGCCTTTAATGTCATCAAATCCAACCCTTCCCCCAGCAGTGCCAGGGCACCACTGACCCCTGGCCCTCAGCACCACAGCTCCACGGCTTGGAAACCCCTCCAGGGATCACGGGGACTCCATCCCTGCCCTGGGCAGCCTCGGACAACCTTCAAGGGGAAGAAATCATCCCTCAGCTCCAACCTAAACCTGCCTTGGAGCAACCTGAGGCCATTTTCTCTTGTTCCCTGGGAGAGGAGACCAACCCCCACCCATGTGTTCTGGTGGGTTCAGGGGGACAGAGTGGATGAAAGCTGTCCTGCCGTGCCCATCGCAACGTTCAGGGATTCAGTTTTGCTACAATGCCAACCAGAAAAGTCACAGGAGCACCAACCAGAGCTGAAGGAGCAGGGACTGAAATGCCACTGCCTCACGGCCTCCAGAGATGAAGTTAAAAATGGCACTTGTTTCTGCGGGCTACCCGGACTCTGCCTGGGGTTGGCAAGTCAAGCTGGGTTCAGCTGCCTCCTGTACCTGCAGGGAAGCACCACTGCAAGTCAAGCTCTGCTGCTTCACCGGCAGAGTCCCAGCAGCCTGGAGACATCGGGGGCAGCTGACACAACACCTACTCTCCATTCCTCACTCCGGAAACGTTATTCCCACCTGCCTCCTGCCCAGCCGTGTCTGGGACACCAGTAACCAGGGACTGGTTCCGCTCTCCCTGCAGTGGGAAGGACACGGTGCTCCACGGACACCCAAAGAGGGAAAGCTGCTTTCCCCTGCAGCCCAGCGCTGAAGGAGCTCACAGCTCTGCCAGGCTCCTGCCCTCTCGGGGCACTGGCTAATGCCAGACCTCAGCTCCAGCTCCACAGCTGCCCCTTGAAACCAGCAAGACAAATGTTAACCCTTTGCTCAGCCTTAGCCCTTTAGTTCGGAGTGGAACCAGAATGCTCAAAATACCTTCTAATGGCCAGGGAAGGAAGCTTTTCCATGCTTTCGGGTGTAAAAAGTGCTGCAAATGCGTGGCAAACAACGACAGCCCCAAACACCAGCTGCCCCCATGAAGATGGCCAGAGTGCCATGGTGGGACGGGCAGTGCCACCTCTCCACACCTTGAGCACAGCGACGGCCCCGCTCGCAGAATACCTGTTTGTACAGCTGCTTCCCTGTCTGAAGGGAGGAACCTGCTTGTGACCCTGATTATCTTCCTACAGGTATCCCACCTGACTTAGGGACAGAGAATACACCGAGACGAGGAGCACGCAGGGAGGAAACAACCTCCCTATCGTGCCAGATGTCACTGTGAATAAAGACCTTGAAGAGAAAGTACCATCGGCGCCTGTTGGGCGATGCTGGGGCGATGCCCCAGCTCCAGGGAACACAGGCCAACAAAGGCTGGATTTCTCTGCTGAGGAAAGACCAGGAAGAGTTGGCACCAGATCCTGGGGCATTTCAAATGGGTCCCTTCCCGTGTGGTTTTAAAATGCCTGTGTCCTCAGGGGTGGTGCAGAGCCTGGCTCACACGCGCTGCTCAGACGAGCCGTAGCTCTGGAAGCTCACCGGACAAACAGAAAGGAAGGAGCTTGTCCCATCACCGTTCCACTCCAAAGCACGTTTACTGTCACCACAGCGATAGTTCAGCTCCCAGTTCTGCAGCACCCAAGGCTGTAAACACAAACTAAGAGCCTCCATGAGCAAAAGAAGTGATTCTTGCATGCATCTTACAGGGAGGGCTAGTGCAGAAAGCAGGGAGCCACCCAGGAGACACCTGCTTTGGTGTGCCAGGCTGCTGCCTCTGCCTCGCAGAGAGCCACGGAATCCTTCTGGCTGGAACAGCCCCTTCAGATCATCAACAACTAACCCAGCTCTGCCAGGGCACCACTGCCCCCTGGCCCTCAGCACCACAGCTCCACGGCTTGGAAACCCCTCCAGGGGTCACGGGGACTCCACCCCTGCCCTGGGCAGCCTGGCACAGCCCTGGGGAACCCTCCAGGGGAAGAAATTGTTCCTCAGTTCCAACCTAAACCTCCCCTGGGGCAACATGAGGCCGGTTCCTCTTGTCCTAGCACTTGTTACAAAAACTGTAGCAAACGGGTACCAAACTTGCTGTCCACTCTCACAGGAAGTCCTGCCAGGATGGAGTCCAAGACTCCGATGTCCCACACCAGCCCTGACCACGGTCCCATCCTTCCCCTGCTTCCAGGCTGCTCTGTTCCGAGGACACAGACTGGAGGGGCTGGCTGTAATTCCCTTTCTAACCTTGTGCAGAACAAGTCAGAAGGCACTCCCTATAGGCCTAGAAATTCTGCTGGGGCAGAGAAATGTCCCTCAAAAAGGCAGTGAGCTGTGGTGTGATGACAGCCAGGACAGGAGAGCTGCTGCAGACGGATGGTTCTGCGCAGCGGGACCCTCCCAGCAGGGCAGGCAGCCGCAGGTTCCCTCTCCTTGTCTCCCCTGGGGCACTCTCGGGGGGACCTGTGCCCGAGGACAGTGAGGACGCAGGTCCCCAGCAGCCCCTGGCACAGCAAAGGGTCTGTCACCTCCTCCTCCAGCACCAGATCTCCCAGGTACGTTGTCAGAGAGCAGTCCCCAGCAGTTCCCTTTCTGTGGTAGGTTTAAAATGTCATTTAACAAAGCAAACTTTAGCTTACAGCATAATTAATGTGAGGAGCCACCTTAGAGAATCAGCAGCATCCACCACGGTGCTAAATCCTGCTGCCAGCGAGCTGGGAAACGAGCTAAAAATAGCCTGGCTCCAGCAGCAGCCACCCCCTGCATCCTGGGGCTGGCAGCAGATCGAGATGGGCTATTTCTGCTTCCTCAGCCTCACTTGCACTGCTCCTTGTGTTTAAAAGGAATTCTGTGAGCGAGAGCCGAGGGAAATCGAGATTTCAGGGGGTTACAAAGCACTGACTTCAGAGAAATGCACGTACCATGAAGCTGTGGTGTCGGGAAATCTTTCCCAGCTGCCAAGGAAGGGAGCTGCTTGCCCAATTTAACTCAGCAGCACTGAGGAAAGATCTGACAAGGGATGCTCTCCTCTCGGTACGCAAACAGAGCTGATCCCTCAGCACCTGTACCAATCAAACGACAGTTCATGCCTTAATTCCATCAGAAGGGATCACTCCCAGTACCTGACACGGTACCACCAGGCAGGTTTTAAGCATCTGTGGAAAATGAAGGGCTCCTCTACTTCTCCTTAGTGCAAACACCACCTCTACAAAAGAAAACCACTTCCAAAGAAAAAAGCCCAACATATCATTCCTCACTTTCTTCACTGGAAGGGTTACCAACGACTGGAATGATCTGCCCAGGGCAGTGGTGGAGTCACCATCCCTGGAGGCACTTCAGCCATGGTGGAGCTGGTGCTCAGGGGCATGCTGCAGTGTCTTGGCTCGGGGGCTGGACTAGCTCAGCTTGTAGGTCTCTCCCAACCAAAGACATCCTGCGATTCCTAAAATAGAAACCTTCAGTTCTGCAGCATCTAAATCCCTAACATTTCAGAATCTCTACTGATACCTTTGCTAATTCTTTAAAAAGAAGTCTAAGAGGAATTCAAGAACTGTCTATAGTCCCCTGTGGCTGCTGGAAAGCTGCTAGCAGAGGGGTTTTCTCAGTCTCACCATACTCAGTGAGAGCCCTGCCTTTCTCCCCAGTGCTATGAGAAACAGCAGGATGGGTTTGTGAGCTGGACCCACACCTGGTGCTTTGCTGAGTTCTGTTTATGGGACATTGGAAAAATATTCTGCAGCGGGTGCTGTAGGACTGTAGCCACTCACCCTAGGAGATGGGTGATCACAGACCCATCACCCTGTGGGGCTGGGGGATAGAAAACGGGGTTAGAAATTAATAAAGAGACTTCTTCCTCTCCTGGCTCTCTCTTATTTTGTGTTGCTGCATCTCTCTGCTCCCAGGATAAAGAGCGACAGGCTACCACGCTGCATGGCATAGTGTGGCCAGTGACACCACTGAATCCCAGACTGCTTTGGGTTGGAAGGACCTTTCAAGGCCTTCCAGTCCAACCCCCTGCAGGGACAGGGCCATCTGCAGCTAGAGCAGGGTGCTCAGAGCCCTGGGCAACCTCCCCTGCAATGGTGCCAGGGATGGGGCAGCCACCACCTCTCTGGGCAAGGCTCTCGCCACCCTCCACACGAAAAATTTCATCCTCTGACAATCATGGTTAAATGGAATTTAGTTTCCTGAAACATGAGGGTTACAAAGGCCCGACCAGTTTCTCCCCTCCTGCCTTAGGGAGCCGTGTCCCTGAGCAGCAGCAGCCCCACCTCAGAAATCCTCCGAGAGCCCTGCCGAGCCCCACTGCCCAGCGCTGAGGTGCCACCTCCACGACAGCCTGGCACTCACAGACCACTGCCTGGCCCTGCAGGTAACACCCCCAGCCCAGCTGCAGGATCCCCACAGCCTGCTACGCGGGCTACTGGGGCACCAAGCCGTACCTGGAACCGGCCGTCTCACGCTCTCGGTGCCACCAGTGACCACAGCTCTGAAGGAATGCAGCCCAAGAGCAGAATGAAGACATCCAAAGGGACAGTGGAGCGAGAGGTACCGAGTAGCCATAGCAACCCACCGTGGCTATCTACTTTCCTTCTGACTGCATTAGTGCTTTCCTCCCGTGCCACTGATTTGCTGTCAGGCTGCGTAAGCCGCAGGCCCAGCCGATCTCCGGGCAGCCCAGACGCTCCTGCTCTTGGAAAATAATTTCATTAACAGGTTTTCTTATCACCGTAAGAGCGCTGCAGTCAACTTGGGGTTTATCTCAAAAGGAGAGAGAAAGGAAGGAAAAAAGAAGCCACTGGTGCTTAGCCTCACCAGACACAAACCTGGTACAACCATTTATGTCTCAGAGAATTGTTTTGTTTGGAAGAGACCTTTAAGATCATCAAGTGCAAGGTGCCTCAGTGAAAAGACCTTCACCAAGCAACTCCTCAAAGCAAGACACAAGAGAAGGCCATTTTACCAGTGGCACTGGTTCAGGAGCCTGTGACTCCCAACACCTTATGACTTCAGGGGAGCAGGAGCCTGAAACCTCTTCAAGCCGTGCCCCAGGGTGCAGGAGGGAGCAGGTTTACACCTCCCACCACACGGCCCCTACACCGGTGTCACCGCAAGGATGCAGGATGCCAGCCAGGCAACACTACTCCACTCAGGACACATTGGCAGTACCGATGGCAGCTCACCTCGAGGACTCCGACACCCCCCAGGAAAACCAAAGGCACAAAGCTATTTCCATCTCCCCCAGCAAGCTGCTTCCTGCAGAGAAAACTGCCACGCTCTCCTTTTAGAAAGGCTGCTCTGTGCCCTTTCCTTGAAGGAACGTTAACTTCTCCCTCCCCACGGCTCGGTGGGATTGCCACGGCATCCTGCGGACCCAGGCCATTTGCACAAATATGAAATACCCAATTAATAAGGCTCTGGCATATTTAAGCATGACATTGAAATGCTAAGGACCGCATTAACATTTATTATTCTCTCTCAAGGAAGGATCTCCAGCCCTCTGCCTGCTGCTGTTCTCTAATAGCTCCGTGGAGCTCGAGGTGGATTTTCGGTCTCTTTCCTAAACCGATGCTAAAAAGCAGCATTAATGCAGATTAAGCTGAATTTCAGAACCACTACAGTAACGCTCCGAGAGAGCAAAATGACTGCCTCTTGATTTAAAAATCTGAGAGAAACGACACTCTCCCCCCTCCCAATTAGCAGAGCTTAGAGGGCAGAGAACTATGCAGGAGAGTCTGTCCGTGGTTGGCTCAGGACACAGCAGAGTTGTGAGATGCCAAGACTGCACATCTCAGACAGGAATGTGCCAGAGAGACCAACAGCTCCAGAGAGGGATGGTCAATTGGGGACCCGACCCTGAAGGAACCCTTCTTCAGGGTGTCACACATCTGCACCACCTTCAGCCACCTGGCCTGCACTGGTTTGCTGCATTCCATCAGGTACTTGAGGTGAAGAATGAAAGTAGCAGATTCTTCACACACAGCTGCTCCATCACCTCATCTCACCCATCCCAAGCAGCCCAGTCATTAGACATTATCTACTGGGGAAGATACCTGACAGAGGAATCTTCCCCACCCTCATGGTTTAAGTGACCTAAAAGAAGACATCTCAAGGGGCTGGAGAAGAGATCCTATGAGGAGCATTTGAAGGAGCTGGGCCTGGTTAGTGTGAGGAAGAGGAGGCTGAGGGGAGCCCTCCTCACTCTCTCCAGCTCCCTGAAAGGACATTGCAGAGAGGCTGGTGCTGGGCTCTGCTCTCAGGGGATCAGGGACAGACCCAGAGGGAACGGCCTCAAGCTGAAACAAGGGAGGTTTAGACTGGACACTGGGAGAAAATTCTTCACGGAAAGAGTGGTGAGATCTTGGAATGGGCTGCCCAGGGAGGGGGGTGAGTCCCCATCCCTGGATGTGTTTCAGCATCGCTGAGATGTGGTGCTGGGGGAGATGGTCTAGGGGTGAACTTGTAGAGCAGGGCTGATGGTTGGACACGGTGATCCCAAGGGTCTTTTCCAACCTGAGTGATTCTGTGATCATTGGAGGTCCCTTCCAACTAAAATAGCCTATTCAATTGGAAGTGAAAGAGATTACAGATTACTCTAAACTACCTTTCTTAGAACAAACCTCAGATCTTTCCAGCAACAGTAGGGCTCAGACAGCACCTCGATATGTATCTGCACCACGCAACCAATGGAAATAAGAAGTGGTGATAATATTTCAACCTTGGTCTTGATAAAAATAAGAGTATGTCAAAGAAAACCTTGAGAGAAGAGAATGATCATGGGCTTCATTCCAGTGAAAAGGTCTGTAAATGTGGCTCTCGATTTCACAAGTTACTGCGAAGAGGAGACAACTGGACTGCGGAGTTCACCCCCACCAGGGAGATGGAAGGCTGAAGGTGTCAGAGCTTCTAATCCAGCAAGCTGAAAAACCAAGCAGGGCCATTTATAGGAACCAGCTTCTTCAAAAATGACATTTGGGAACAGAGCACCTACAGCTGCTGCTTTGAAAACCGGTGGGAAATACACAGAGCACCTGACATCTCGGAGACCATACAGGGAAAGGTCACAAGCACCCAAAGCGAAGCAAGCCAAGACACTGCAAGCAGCAGAAACCCAGCAGCAAACACATCAGATGGAGCACAGAACTAACCAGAGGTGGGGAAATTCTCAGGACCAGCCCTGGCCATATTCATGTGCTGATGCCAGGCTGGGTTTTTTTAGTGAAGGCTTTTGCCAGGTTTTTCAGCTCGGGGAGTGGTGCCACTCTGCAGCTGCCACCAGGTCAGCAAGAGCTCTGCTGGGTGAGAGGTTTCTGCTCCATGCTCACAGCATCACCCAAGCAGACCCTCACAGAGCTTGACTTATTCCAGCCAGGGAAAACACCAAAAAAACCCCTTTAAGAGCATTTTCTTCAGTGTAGGCAGGGATACAAACATCAGGGAGGGAGAAGAGTTGTTGAAACTAAAAGGTAAGAATGCTTGCACAGTAGTAAATGGTATAAACCAGTCATAAATCCAGGCTGGAAATCCAAAGATTTATAACCCTGATGGCAGAGAATTCCGAGCCAGGCTCCCAGCAGCAGAGAGAGGCAAACCAAAACCCAAAGCCTCTTCCTTGCTTGACGATGAAGCTTGCTCAGCCCGTGGGGGCGGTTACATGGGACAGGCTCGTTAAAACCCTCGGCCAGCACACAGAAACCAGAGCTGTCTCGCATCTGAGCGGTTTCGGAGAGGCCCCACCTGCTTGGCAGTTGGGTAGGTGCTTACCTGGGTGCTTCCAGGCAGTCCCAGAGTGGCAGAGCAGTTCAGGGGCGCCAGGCGAGGTGCCCGCTGACACCAGGTCGCCACCTCCGTGCAGAGCTCAGGGTCGCTGCCAGGAGCTCGAGGCCAGGAGGTTGGCTGCTTTTTGGCTCAAACAGCTCCCTGCACTTCCACCAGTTTACACTCTGAAAAGAGTGACTGACTGGGAAGGTGTCTCTGCTGCCTCCCACCTTCATGCCAAGCAGCCCCAAATGCTTATCAGCAATTCAGCTATGGAAAAGGCAAGAAAGAACTAAAATTCAGTAAAAAAAGCACTTAACCTAGGGCAAAGGGAGTCAGGAGAGACACCCTGTAACCCAGGCCTGCTGGTAGCCTGCCAGCTGACTCCAGGCATGTGCTTCTGCTGCTCATCTGTGCCTGCTCTGCCTCCTCAACCTGAGCTCCTCGGGGAAGGGGCTGTACCCCAAGGTCAGTGCTTAGGCCAGCACTGTTGATCACCTCCACTAACGACCCAGATGATGGCACAGAGCACAGCCTCAGCAAGCCTGCCAAAAGGGCTGCCCAGGGCTGTGCCAGGCTGCCCAGGGCAGGGGTGGAGTCCCCGTGACCCCTGGAGGGGTTTCCAAGCCGTGGAGCTGTGGTGCTGAGGGAGATGGGTCAGTGGTGCCCTGGCAGTGCAGGCTGGACTCAATCTTAAAGGTATTTTCCAATCCAAATGATTCTATGACACAGAACTGGGAAGGGAACTTGACAGACCAGATGGGTGTGCTGCCATTCAGGCAGGCTGGAGAAATGGGCTGAGCAGACCCTCATGGAGTTCAATGAAGAAAAAAGCAAAGTCCTGTAACTAGGGAGGAAACATCTCGAAGAGGACAAGGCAACGTGGCAGAGATGGTCACCAGCCTCCTGGGGTGCAACAGGCAGAGGTGGCCAGCAGGTCAAGGAAGGGAACTTCCATGGAGAGAGTTCAAAGGCTCACAAAGATGAAGGGCCTGGAGCACCTCACATGCAGAGAGGCAAGGGAGCTGGGACTGCGCAGCCTGGAGAGAAGGCTCTGGGGATCTCATCAATGCATAGGAATAACTGATGGGAGGTTGCAAAAGAGAGGTAGCCAAGCTCTTCTCAGAGGCACCCAGGACAAGGACAAAAGACAACAGGAACAAATTTCAATACAGGATCTATCATCTAAACATAAGAAAGCCTTTTTTTTAGAGCAGGGGTGGTTGAACACCAGAACAGGTTACCCTGACAGGTTTTGGAACATCCACCTTGAGACAGTGAAAACCCACCTGGACACAACCCAGAGCAACCACCTCCAACCAAGCCTGCTGTGGACAGGGAACATCTGCAGACATCCCTCCCACCCTCCGCTTCATCCAGGGCATGGCTCCAAAGCCCACTGGAAACTGCAGCAGGTGGGACTGGCCCCGTGAGGCATCTAACGACCACTCCAGTTGCTCAGAAAAGTCCATCTTCCCGCAGGGAGATGCTGCACAATTTTTTGAGGAAAACCAGGAAAAAAACAAACAAGCAACATAAAAAAAAATCCCAAAAAAACCAAAAAACCCAACACACAAAAGATCAGTCTGGAAACCTGGTCAGTCTGGTTAGAAGTGACCTTGAAGATCAAGTCCAACTGTTCCCCCAGCACTGCCAGGGCACCACGAACCCATGGCCCTCAGCACCACAGCTCCACAGAGGTCTGCTCCATATCCTCTTTCCATGACAGTGTAAAGAAGCTTTTTCTGTGCCCAGAGCTTCCATCTCACAGCCCAGGGCCACTAACTGGCTCACTGCCTCACCAGCAGCAACAGCCAGCCCGTCCACCCCAGCAAGCAGCGTGCCATGCTCCAGGCTGGTCATTCCCTGGACCCCACCAGTTTACCCAGTCATGCAAACATGCTTCTGGAGTTCTCTTCTGCTGGCAGCGCCTGTCAGGGCCACCCTGGTCTCTGGCTTCAGGGGGCTCCCCACCTCTCAAACTGGGACAGTTCCTCTGCTCCCACCATGCTCTCACCTGTTTTCCACTGTGTCCACTCTCACCCCTTCTCCTGACCCTCACTGCCTGCCCTGGGCATATCACTGCCCACTGGGAGCTGAGGTGATGAGGCAGCAGCAGATGCAATGCCAAGTGCAACGGGGCTTCCAGAGTTGTAGGAGAAGACTGAGCAATCAGAGAGGGTTCATCAAGGAGTCAGGAGAGGCACTGAAGACTGATTAAGCTAAACAGATCACCTCCTAAAGTCTCTAAGTGAGCTTCCAGAGACAAGGAAGGACCTGGTCACAGTCTGTACAAACCAGCCTGTGAATGAAGCCTGCAGGGCAAACTCTCCTGTGTGAGAGGGGAGGGAAGGACCATCTCTTGCACTGAAGGGACAGTCAGATAGCCTGACAGGAACTGCCCCTTTCTGCCCTCACCAGACATGTGAAAATACAGCCTGTTGTTCTATGCTCCTGGGGATTCAAAGCCTGAAGGCTCAAATTAGACAGCTTCAGGACATAAGTGACAAGAAAAATTTACTGGGGAGGAGGCAAGTAGTTTCTGGAGCAGCAGAAGCATGGCTGTGATGGAGTCAAGAACACGAGCACCGTCCTGCAGGTTGGACCTCAGCTACCCTTGTGCCCAAGCTCTGCTCTTACAGCAGCAGGGATAAATACTCTCCGGGGACAGCAAAATTTCTGTTGGGCATCCTCCTCCCACACCCCCCAGCACTGTCGCAGGGATGTCAGCAGGCTGGCTCCTGGGGCATCCTCCTCCCACACCCCCCAGCACTGTCACAGGGATGTCAGCAGGCTGGCTCCTGTGGCCCCTCTGGACCAGGGAGGTTTTAGCTCGGCCGGGTGCATTGCTAACTGGATAAAGCAGAAGAGAGGAATGGCTTTCATTACACGAGAGGCCTGACCCTGTGATCAGCCACCCCTCTCTGCCCCCAGCAGCAAGTGCTTCTCGGTGACACTGCCAAGCAGTTCCACACGGCAGGAGCAAAGTGACCCCAGCGATGCTGCTGCAGAGCTCACCCACCGGATCCTCCTCTGAAAGCCCCTCACACCCAAAACCCCTCTGGGCAGGTATTTCACAAGTGAACAGACTTCAAACCCCACAAAGCTAAGCCACAGCCATCATCTCCTCTCAGATTTCTCCAGTCCAACTCATGCCCTGGCCCACGCCACTGATGAAACCAGAACCACCCATCAGGACTGGTTCTGGAGAGGTAAATGAGCCTGTGTACCCAGATCAGACCGTACCCAGGAGCTCCCCTCAGTGCCTGCTCTCCCCCTGAGCCCCCAGCGACAGCTACGGGCAGAGCAAGGGCCCTACTGTGCCCCGACCCTCGGTGAGGCCACCGTGTCCCTCAGAAAACCCTGGCCTGGCATCCCCAGCTGGGTCCCAGCCCCAGGTCACTCACACTGACCTGCACCGTGGGGTCAGGAGGTTTCTTCTCCTCTCCAGTTCAGCAAGGCTGGAAACACTGTGGGCCAGGAACTCACTTAGTGGTCTTTGTTCAGCATCCTGGGCAAATCACCTTTACTACAGAAGGGTACAGGAGCCAAAGGGCTGTGTAGCTCAGCACCCTGGCTCTGATAAGAAAACCTGACAAGCCCAGGAAAAACAGGACTTTACCCAAGGCACTGTCCTAGTTTTCACCATTTTAGGTCGGGGACTTCTTCAGCTGCGCAAGTTTTGATATATTTCTTACTTGTGAGACGATTTCTCTTCCACGAAGGGCAGTACCACAATACAAATGGCTCTGCTGGGAAATGACTACCACAGCAAAACTCCCTGTCTATAAGAGAGCCCTAATTATAAGCCACACGAATTTGTCAACTCCTGCATTACTTTTGCAGGGCTTCTTGTGAAATCTTGGGATGTGCTGTGACACCCTGAAGCCATCTCTCCTCTCAGGGAAAAAAAGTGTCCCAACTTGGTAATCACAATGTGTTTCCTAATAAGAGGGACAACAGAGGTGTCTCTCCCTGGATAAAAATCAGGCATGCCTCTTCACAGTCAGTGGAGGGTAGTTCAGTGATCACTTGTCACTTGTCTTCTGTGTTGTGTGTATTTCACAAGCAGGAGTAGAAATAAACTTTTACCAACAAATAATAACAGGGGAAGCTGTAAAGCTTCCACCCATCACTGGCAATGGACACAGCAACTGTCAGTGCTAGAGAACACACAGCAAATATTTCTCTGTTGTGCTCCTAGAGACAGGGAGTGGGTATTTACTCAGTAACAACAATGCGTGCTCCAGTCATCAGTGACAGTTCAGCAACGCAGATTCTTAACCAACCACAACCAAAGCTAATCACAGACAATTTCCAAGACTTTTCTTCTGGCAGCAGGTTTTAAAAGCAGCCCCTCAGTTAATTCCAGGAAGGTTTAGCAAAGCTCAGCAGCCTCGGGGAAGGGCAGAGGGCTGGAGCCAGGGGGCTGAGCAGAGCGAGCTGGACATCCCCAACAGCTCCAGCATGGCTGGTATCAAGGGGCAGGCCAGACAGGCTGCCCACGATGGAGTTTGGATATGGCACTAATCAGCAGGAGGCTGTGAAACTGGTTGGGTTTTAGGAGAACTAGACCTGAATAAGCCCAAGGCCTTGCAGAACCATCTTATTCCAGCTGAGCACTGCACCAAGCACCAGAGGAGATGCAGAGAAGGGTGCTCCCGTAAGGACATGCAAGTTCTGTTGGTCCTGTGCAAGCAAAACACTGACCTCATCAGAGAGGAGCCAGGTCCAGCTCTGATCAGCTGCTCTAAAGCCACAGACCAACCAGACTAGACACAGCGACAGGGACCCAGCTCAGTGCTTCCAGCTGAGACAAACCAGGACTGCTCCCTGGAGCTACACCAGGGAGGGCACAGCAGAGAAAGGAGAATGCAGTGAGCAGGAGGGCTGGGCTGGCACTAGAACTGAGAGTTACAAATATGGTCTTGAGCACATTTTCACTGGAAGCCACTGGAGAAGAGCCAGTGAGGAATACACTCCAACAGCCACAGCATGGCAAAGGGAAAATAAATGGTTAAGCAATGAGCTCAGCTTGGGACAGCAGCAGGACTGAAAGCAAGGATCCAGGAGCCCATCACAGCAGATGTTCCTACAGCAAGGCTCCAGCTGATGGGTTAGCTCAGGAGTCCAGGAGGAGAACCTCACGTGCATGATTCAGTTTGGACAGTAGGAAGAATTTCTTCCCCAGGAGGGTGGTGAGACCCTGGGACAGGTTGCCCAGAGAGGAGGTGGAAGCCCCATCACTGGATGTGTTCAAGCCCAGGCTGGATGGGGCTGTGAGCAACCTGCTCTGGTGGGAGGTGTCCCTGCCCATGGCAGGGGGGTGGAACTGGGTGGTCTTGAAGGTCCCTTCCAACCCTGACCATTCTGTGGTTCTATGAGCAGAACTGAGAGGAGGGGCAGGGACTGGCACTGCTGATGTATCCATCACTGGAGACAATCTTTACAAAGGGGTTGGAGACCCAGGATTCAATCTCCAACTGGCCTCTCAAAGCAACAGGATGATCCAAGGTCTGGAAAGCCTGCTATGCATGGGGAGAAAAGAGAAGCTTCTCTTGCAGTTAACAGATGCAAGGGCCAACCTCTGCACAGGCTGGGGTTCTGCTCTTCATTCCAGCTCAGAAAGGAAGCATCTGGAAACTACAGCAAGGCAATTTCAGACAGGAGGTGAAGGACTCAGCTTTAACACTGAGGTGGCAGTCGTTGGAACACCTTAGTAAAGACTGTGATTGTCTTAATCAGACTGGAAGCAGAGCCCACAGAAGGTGCTGAGCTCCCCTACAAGCCAACAGGTCCGAGCAAAACTGGGGAAATGATTTCCACAGCCTGCCTGCCAGCAAAACTCAGACTGCAGCACCAAAACACCCCTCTGCCTGGGGATCCGCGAGGGGTGTGAGGAGCAGCAGCGCAGGGTGCAGGGAGCAGGCGCAGCTCCAGAGGAGCCTGGCAGAGCTGAGCACCCCACAGCCCATTTCCCTGAGCCCTCGCTCATCCCCGGGTTTCCGAGCCTCCCGGCTGGGGACCATGCTGCATCTCCAGCGCAGCGCAGGGCTGAGCTGTGCTGGCCCCGGGGAGGCAGAGCAGGCAGCTCCTGCCATCTGCTGGGCACAGCCCCTGCCATCTGCTGCTCGGGATGCCACCCCAGAGCCAACCCAGCGCTGCTCCCTCTCCCAGACCTGCTCCGGGGAACCCTGTCCAGCCCTGGTCCCCAGGGCTTCACTGTTTCTGCCTCTGCGCCTAGGACAGGGACTGCTTATGAGGAAATCCAACTCCGAAAGCTTTTTTGAAGTAGATAATCTCTAAGCAATAAAATATTTTAAAGACTCTTCTAACCTACTTACGTGAAGCGTTACAAGGGGCAGAGGAACTGTCGTTTCTCCTGCATCACTCAGAGGAGGCTTTGTAAAGCAGATTATGAAGTAGCTCCCGTTACAGTTTAAAAGGAGCATCTCGACAGCACTTGGCTAACAGCACTCCTTTGGTTTTAAACTTCTCTTTTTATATATGCTTGCCCAAATTAGCACATTAGCAGCTTAATGCTGTGGCTGAAGACAATTAGCTCATTAATAGGATCTCAACACACCAAACAGAACGGGATCACAGGCCATACTGGATACTTTTCTCTCATGGCAATGAATGGGCCTTAGGAATTTTAATTAGCATACTTCAGAAGGGCAATTTTAGGCTTTAAGTGCTTTTGCTTCCTCTGTAAGAAGTTAAGAGATTGCCACCCTCCCAAGTCTGCTCCTAAGCTACCAAACCTAGAGCTCTCCACACCAGCAGGGTCTGAATGGCAGCACATGCCCCTTCCCCATCAGTGAACCTTCCCTCCTCCTCCTCTGTCTTCTCAATGCCACCTGAGCCAAAACCCACCCATCCTCCAGGAGCTCTCTGCTGTCCCCAGCAGTCTTCTGTTGGTACTCCACCAGCCCTGCCCCAGCCCCTCCCTCACCCCTGGGCAGCACTGGCCGCCTTCCCAAGCCCCAGTTCAGCC
Organism: Todiramphus chloris collaris; assembly: GCA_025345505.1. NCBI lineage: Eukaryota > Metazoa > Chordata > Aves > Coraciiformes > Alcedinidae > Todiramphus > Todiramphus chloris. The sequence continues at coordinate 1,150,310 of JANVCC010000043.1, read as the reverse complement.
ATCACCCCGGTGTTGCTGGCTGGCAGATCAGACAGGAGCTGCCCATCTGTTACTGGGACAAACAGATCAGAGGAAGGTCCTTCTTCCCCCTGATCTGGTCACTGCTCTTTACGTCCTAAACCTGAGTTTCTCTACAACTGTGACTGACGCAAGCCAATGAACCCCAAAGTGTCTGGCCAGGAGTAGAGGGTGAGTGAGGAACAGCCAGTGCTCACCAGCACTGCCTGCTCCCCTGTGAAACCAGCTAAAAACCTTGAAACTTGCACCCTGGGGAAGCTGGAAACACTGCTCACCACCCTGACCAACGCTGCCTCATTGCTTTCCTCAACTCCATCCCATCCACCCACTGTCTTCTGCCCTGTACATGGCTTACATGCCCCTAGGGCACTTCTGCACAGAGCCTGGCATAAGCAATCCCACCGCCTGACCACGTTCTGAACAGAATCACAGAGCAAAACAAGCGTGCTCTGGCATTTCTGAGGAGGCATTCCCTCCTCACCCTGCTTTGCTGAGCAGATGTCCTGGAACAAGAGCACGTCTAGGTTCTCCAGCTCCTGGGTGGTGTAGTGGCAGCCACCCTGAGCACTCCTTGGGGGTCACCTTGGCTCCTCCATCACCTGAGTCACCAGAGAGAACCAGGGAAGTGACACCTGCCCTGCAAGCAGCACCCAGGAGTAACAACCCCCTGGCAAAAGCAAACCCAAGGCCAAGGCAGAAACGTGTTTCTGATCAGTGTGAGTGCCACCCGGGCAGCCTGCCCTAGAGCCTGGCTCTGAAACTCCTGCAGCAAGCTAAGGCCAGTCCCGGGGCTGTGCACGTCCCAGGCGAGGCAGGAAAATCCCCTGTAATGTCGGCTGTGCAGGCTTGCACCTGCAGCAGGAAAGAGAACTAAGACTCCTAAGAGGAAGCATTGGTGGGAAAGGTGTGAAATGGTGATAGACTGAAGCAGTCCAAACAAACTGTCACACCAGCAAAGGAACGCTCCGTGGCCATCGTACCATCAAACACAGCCCTGACACCACAGGGAGAACTGCTGTCTGGGATGGCAGATCCCACTGGTGGGAAAGCCAGGGAAGTTATAGCCCACTCCCCACATCACAAGTTCACACCGAGCTCTAAAAAATAAAAGCAGGAATTGGGAAGGGAAAAGGGTAGAGAATTCCACTGCAAGGCAGTGAGGAGAGGGGCGAGGTCTGCAACACTACACAACTTACAGCCAGAGCTCTGACCTTTCCTGTGCAACGCAGAGGGAGCACCCACAGGCATGGAGCAACTTTGCCATCTTCCCTTCTGCATGCTCCACTCCCTCCACCACCTTCCTCCTGCTCTTCCAGCTTTTCTCTTTACCCTGAGACCAGGATAAAGGGCAGCACTAACAGAACACAGCCAGAGAGCAGACCCAGCCCGGGCCAGAGGGGGATTCCTGGTGCTGGAGAAGCAGCAAGCCACAGGAGATGTGGCCCAGATCAGGGAAATGAGACACTCGTGAGCAGCAGCCTAGAGCTCTTGCCCTGCTTCCTGCCAGCACCATCAGAAAGCTGCAATTCTTTTTGTCCTCTTTTTCTGTTCTTCCCTAAGTGCTTGTTTCATCACAGCCCTGAAAGGCCTTTACTGGAAACTTCAGCAGAACCAAGCCCATCTGCCCTGCTAGGAGCTGGCTTCAGAGAGGAAATGGCTTCCACAAACAGCCTTGCTCAGAGGAAGGAGTAACTTGGTGTGCCTGAAGGCTGACTGCGTTTCTGGCCCAGGCTCTTTGCAGGATACTGTCTGGTCCAGTCCTGCCTCTTCTCTCTGTGACATTCCAGCTCTTCTCCACTTTTTTCAGGCTCTTATGAAGCAGCCATCACTCGGTGGTGTGGCCTTGAGCTACAGAACTCACTTCTTGCCTCCAGATATCAGCGCTCACACAGGATAAGCTCTCCTGTGAGCACAGCTGCTGCTCCAAGCACACACAGCCCCTCAGCTCACCCTGCTCCATCAAAACCAAATTCATCTCTATACCTTCACTGTACTTACACTGGACTATTCTTTCATCTCTGTATAATCAACATGTTCTCCCAGAAACAGAAAACAAGCTTGGAAAGTAACACAAGAGATGTGATTTAGGCAGTTCCACTGGAGTCTGAGTGTATGCACAAAGGGGACACGCTTTGCCTTGTCAGTGAAGTTTCTAACCAGCACGAGCAGCTACAGCTACCCAAACCACATCCCCCAAATCTCACAAGCCTTCTTTACAACTATGAAAACCACCACCCACTCAGCTTGCTGGGGATCCTATTTTTTTTTTTGTGAAAGGAAGAAAAAGTATGATGGCTTCTGCAAGTAACTGGATCAAAACAAGTTGTCTTTGCTTCTGATCACTTAGGCAACAGCTGACCTGGTAAGTATTTCAGGCACTATGGTAGCAATAAGGTAACATTAGAGAGAAGTAATAAATGGGGGGTTTTGCTTTTTTAGAGGAGCTGAACCACGACAGTGCAACACAGACCCTTGGATGCTATTGCAGTGCATTACACAGATCAGTCCCCTGGGCTTCAGCAGAGCTAGCAAGCCAGGCTGAGCCCAGGTGTCTCAGCCAGCCCCCGTCCAGGGCTGAACCACAGCAGCTGAGGGCCAACCTCCCCCTTTGTGCCCAGGGTGCTGTTTATGGGATGGGACACACCTGGAGCCAACGCAGGGCAGCTGTGCTGGCTGGCTCCCAACTGCCCACGGCCTGCAGAGCATGGCTGAACTGGGATCCCATCCCAGTGAAACCAGGACACCGAGCCAGCAGCATTCATTTCATACAATACCATCAGACACCTATCAACTCCTGTACAAGGTCATTCCTCTTTTGGAGTTTTGTCTTTCACCATTTTCCCCACCTGCCCTCCCCCCCAAGAGGGTCTGCCAGCTCCAAGCTCCCCTCAGAGGCCCAGCTCCACAAAGTGCTGCAGAAGGAACCACGCAGGGCACCAAGGCCAGCATAGACACCACAAGAGCTGGTCCAGCTTGCACAGATCCCTTCCATGCCTGAACACCTCTGAAACTCAGCTCTTGGCCCCCGAGTGTCCACCCACCAGTGGGTAACAGCAGTAATGGCCCAGTCTACTCACTGGCAGATTTTAATCTGCAGCAGATGTTCCTTCACTGCCCTACCTGGAGGGGCAGCTCAGAAACCTCACCAGGAGGCCACATAACCTGTTCTCATAAAACAGGCTTCTGGCAGCTACTGTCTCTGTAGCTCACGACCCCCCTCCCCCAGGCACACCTACCTTCCACTCCTCACACTGAGCTGGGCACTTGGCCGTTTCTCCTCTGCGTACGCGTTCTTACAGATTCTGGGTAGCAGCAGCCACAGGATCACTGTCTGCTCTCTAATCTGGGCCACTGATCTGCACATGCATTTCCTGTAAGAAGCCCAAAAACTTTCATTACTAAAAAAATACTAAGCTGCAAAACACCAGACAGGACTCCAAAATACCCACGATAAATACTTTTATTGGTTTTCTTTTTTAAACATAGCTATTCCTCATCAATAGGCATTTGGTCAGCTGCAGTGGACATGGAGATCATTTCTCTCACAGAACTGAATTTCCAAGCCTGCCTACTTGGGCTCATCTCAACACCAGGCACAGCCAATTCCCCAGGCTCTGCCCCCAGCAGCGAGGAGAGCCAGGCTGCAGGGCAGCCCCCTCCTCTCTGCTACGGCTACAACACAGATAACATTTCTCTTTCCTGCTTCAAATGTGAAACTCTTAACATTTAATCTTTTGGCCAAGACAGAGACAATAGCTTGCTTCTGTTTCCAGAGTCCTAATTACAGCCCTAGTTTAAGCGAGTGATAGTAGACTGGAACTGTTATCTTTAAAAAACTACTTGTAGTTACACAGAATCATTTTGGTTGGAAAAGACTTCGAAGATCATCGAGTCCAACCGTTCCCCCAGCACTGCCAGGGCACCACTGCCCCCTGTCCCTCAGCACCACAGCTCCACGGCTTGGAAACCCCTCCAGGGGTCACGGGGACTCCACCCCTGCCCTGGGCAGCCTGGCACAGCCCTGGACAACCCTCAAGGGGAAGAAATTGTTCCTCAGTTCCAACCTAAACCTGCCCTGGGGGAACTTGACAAGACTCTTGTCTTGTTCCTTGGGAGCAGAGCCCAACCCCCCTGGCTCCAACCTCCTGTCAGGAGCTGTCAGAGCCAGAAGGTCTCCCCTCAGCCTCCTTTGCTCCAGGCTCAACAAGCCCAGGTCCCTCAGCCGCTCCTCACCGCCCTGTGCCCCAGCCCCGCTGCCCCTCCCGCACACGCTTACAGCTCGGGGCACGCTGCAGACCGGGCCCTAGAGGTCTCTCCGCTGCTAAGCGGCCCAAAGCAGCTGCTGCCGCTGCTCTCCCCGGCCACGGCCATCCCGGAACGCAGGGGCCTCGCCGCACGCTCTCCGCAGCCCCCCTGCCAGGCGGACCCGGGGCCCGACACCGGCCCGGAGCCTCCGAACGCTGCTGGGCCCACGCTCCTGAAACAGGGCCGAGGAGCGCAGAGCCCTGGGCGGCAGAGTGCCCATTGCCCGGCTCCCCCCCGGCCGCAGCCTCCTCCACGCCGGGAAACCTCCGCGGAGCCGAGCCCGCCGAGCCGCCATCCCCGTCCCTCGCCGGGGCCGGCTCAGCCCCGAACGATCGCTGGGTGCCAGACACACCCCGGGACGGAGCCGAACCCCCCGGGCCGGGGCAGCGACCGCAGGGGGCGGTGCCGCCAGCTCCTTAAGTGGCGCCCTGGGCCCGCCCCCTGGGCCCGCCCCCGGCCCCGCCGTGATTGGCCCCGCCCCGGCGGGCGGGTGACGCCACGGGCCTCCTCCGCCAATCGGAGCGCGGCGGCCGCGCTCAAATCCTGTGGCGGCGATGGCGGGCTAAGGGCGCGCGCGGGCAGCGCTCGGCGCCGCTCGGGGACCGGGGCCGGCACCGGCACCGGGAGCATCGCGGGCGAGGGAGCGCGGCCGGGACCGGGAGCGGCACCGGGAGGATCGCGGGTGAGGGAGCACGGCCGGACGCGGCCTCCCGCGGCACGATGATCGTGACGCCCGCCCGCCGTCTGGGAGCGCTGCCGTTCCGCTCGGCGTACCTGAGCAGCATCCCCGACGGGACGCTGACGCCGCTGAAGGAGCTCGCCAGGTCCCACGGCACCTACGAGCTCGGGTCGGTCTCGGCCGACGAGGCCCCGTCGCCGGAGGACAGCCCCGCCCCGTGTCGGGCGGCCGAGGGCGGCGGGCGGGCGCAGCCGTTCGCGCTCAGCAAGGCGCTGCAGGAGGTCAGCGAGACCCTGGACAGCCTCCTCCCGCCGCACGAGCGGCCCCCGAAGCGCCAGGCCCCGGAGCCTCCCGCCACCGAGACGCCGGCCAAAATCTTCCAGCGGCTGAAGGCCAAGGCCGCGCTGCGGAAGCAGAACGGCCCGGGAGAGGGGCCGCGGAGCAGCTGCTGCCCCGACTCCATCCTGACCCCCACCGCCAAGCCCCTGGAGCAGGAGCGAAGGGGCAGAGGGCCCGTCCCGGCAGGAGCTCAGCAGGGGCCCGCTCAGCCCGCCCCGCCGGAGAAAGGTTTGTGTCCTCTCGTCTTCAGCAGCTCGGGGGGGCGCCCCCGGGGACTCTGCCGGGGTCTGGGCAAAGCAGCCAGTGTGTAAACCAGAAAGCCAGTACTGGTTTTCCCACCGATGGTTGGATTGGGTTTTTTTAATGCAGTCACAGACTGGTTTGGGTGGGAAGGGACCTTCAAGATCCCCCAGTTCCAACCCCTCCCACCAGAGCAGGTTGCTCACAGCCCCATCCAGCTTGGCCTTGAACACACCCAGGGATGGAGCATCCACAGCTCCCTGGGCAGCCTGTGCCAGGGTCTCACCACCTTCACAGGCTTTTCCTAAAGAAAAAAGTTTGGATGGTATTTTTTTTTAATGCTAAAATGCATCTTTACCATAGTTCTTTTCTCTTAATGAATCCTCCCTGTAGTATTTTCTCCCACTCTTGCTCACTCTGGTTTTAGCTGCTGCCTCTGTTGTGTTTGTGATCAGGATTGGCCCTTTGCAGCGACCTGAAAAAGAGAGAATCACGCTTTATAAGTAAAAAACAAAACAAAAAAACCCCAAACTAAACAACTACTTTAACTACTCTCTACAGCCAATATAGAAAAGAGAAATGCTTGTGGAGGAGTTCTCTGGGTTCTGAAATCCTTCTGGCCCCCCTGGCTGATTTATCAGAGGGGTTATGCTTCATCACTGCATCTGTGCCTGTCTGGAGTACAGGACTTACAAATCCCCTGTGCTATTGCCCAGCCTGGGGGGAGAGGGTGAGACCTACCCCGTTTGTCTGTGTCCCTTGTGAAGCAACTGCAGAATTAACACTTTCTTACCTGGCACCAGCAGCCTGGGCAGCTCTGTGATGTTTTCCCTGGGGGGTTCTCAAGTTGTTCTCAACAGAACTTGCAGGAACGGAGGTGGTTGTGCCCTCGTTTTATGGTTAGGTATGAAAAAGGTTTCCCTAAAGTTCGTTCTTGTAACGTAAACCCACTCGTTACTGTCAGTTTTCCTGTCAGAGACAATAAAAACAAGATGAAACCGTTATTAGGGTAACTGGAAAAGGGGATCATTGCACCCCTTTTACAAAAGGGTAGAAATGAGGGCCCTGGGAGCTCCTGAGCTGTCAGCATTCCCTCTGTGCCTGGGAAGGTCCTTCAACAGATCCTCCTCAAAGCTCTGCTAAGGCACATGGCGAGCAGGGGGGGTGACTGGAGACTGCCACCCTGGCTTCACCCAGCTCGAGTCCTGCCTGACCAACCTGGGAAGAGCAACTCCATCGGTGGGCAAGTGAAGAGCCATGGAAAGTTGTCTGTCTGGACTTGTGTAGTGCCTCTGACAAGGTGCCCCACAACAGCCTTCTCTCTAGATTGGAGAGATCTGGATTCGATGGGTGGGCTGTCTGGGGGATGAGGCTGAGGCTGTTTCTGCCGTGGGCACACACCTCCCAGAGTCAGGCTGCACGTCCACCTTGGGGCAGAGAAGATCCCAGAGTGGTGTTTAGTGTCTTATGATGCGCTTTGCTTCCCCCACCCCCCATGAAAGTGTCTTTCTTCACAGAATCACAGCGTTGCTGGGGCTGGAGAAGCCCTCTGAGATCACCAAGTCCAGCCTGTGACCCAGCACGGCCACATGGGCCAGACCAAGGCACCGAGTGCCCCATCCAGCCTGTCTTTAAACACAGCCAGGGACGGGGACCCCACCACCTCCCTGGGCAGCCCCTTCCAGTGGCTGATCACCCTCTCTGTCCGGGGTTTGTCTTCCCCATATCTGAAGGTGCTTTTGCATTGTTGTTTTCCAGCCTTACCCAAGAACCAAGCCACGAAGGACGTGGTCCCAGACCCTCTCTTGGTGGAATCCCCTCACAGCTGCTTCTTGCGCCTAAAGCAGAAGCTGCAGCACCAGCAACAAGGTACCTGCTTGTGTTCCTAAAGCCACTTCAAACGCTGCCTTGGCTTCGTGGTTTCTGTCCTTAGAACCTCCCATCTGCTTTGGCAGAGTCTCGTTCTTCTCTCTTTGAAGTCTGTCACGGTGGAGGACAGAGGAAGAAACCTGCAGCTCTGCCTTTGCACATCCGGTGCTGGCATCAGACTCGGCCTAACCGCGGTTCAGGGCTGTGGCCTCCTGACCTGGGAATTAGTCCCTGTGAGGACACTGCCTCCTCTGACAAGGGGAGGCACCTCCCTCCAGCCTCCTGATGTGCTCCCGAGTTCTTTAGGTGCAGCACTTGGCCGTTGATATGTGAAACTTGGTGGGAAAAATCCTAAACCTCTTATTTGCTGGCTGTCTTTTAATGTAATTTTTTTTGGTCCCCTTAGCTTTTAATATATAAAGAGAAACGTTTTGGTTCCTTGAGCAATTCTGTCGTAGTTGCTTTTTTCCACTTGATAGCAACCCTGTATATGCTTCTGTCCTGTGAAATCCAGTTTTACAAATGCAGGTCAAGAAAATGATTCAGGCCAAAGTCTTAGGAGTGATAAACTTCAAAAGTGAACTTAATGTCCCAAACATCACTGCTTTCTCTGTGTTTGTTTTTCCATGCGCAGATCCAGCACCGACCAAACCCTCTCCTTCCACCACTGCAGAAAAGCCATTGGTCAAATCTGCCCTCGCTGAGCAGCCCAGGGATGATTCTGCAGAGGATGTGGCCACTGATAAGGATGATCAGGATGATTTTATCGTGGAATCAATGGATGCTGATGATGAAATGTCTGAAAACACAGTGACAGACTTTGTCAATGTAACCTCCGCCCCTGTTAAAAATGGGGATCAGATAAAGGAAATGTGGGGAAATGGAAAAGCAAAATGCACTGAACTTCATCGAGACAGAAGAGAGTTGCAGCCAAATGATAAGGAGGCTGTTGAAGAAGAGAAGATACTGGAGACTGACTCTCCAAAGCACTCACAGTGCTCGGGTAGCATCGCGTTCTCTTCCCACAGAGTCCAGGTTCCCAGGAAGCAAAAGGCAAAAGACAACTGTAAGGTCCCGTTGGACAAGCCTCGTACGCATCAAGCTGCTGGCAAGGCAAACAAAGAGGTGGGAGAGCTTAATACTTTGGGGGAACTGATACAGTCCTGTGGGCTTGTAGCTCAGAGTTCTGATTTCTTTCTTTTTTTTTTTTTTTCCCCTCAACAAAAGTAATAAGCACTCAGAAAAGAATAAGCTTTTATTTTAATAGGCTCTACTAGTAAAGGTTTTCCCATCAGAAGGACTTATTTTTTCTCCATATCACTAAATCCCAGCATGGTGGGGTTGGCAGGGCCCTCTGGAGATGCTCTGGTGCCACCCCCTGCTCCATCCAGCAGGGGCACCCAGAGCAGGGGCCCAGCAGCGCAGGGTCCAGCCGGGGTGGGAATCTCTCCAGAGAAGGAGACTCCACAGCCTCTCTGGGCAGCCTGGCACAGCCTCCCACACCCTCACACCAAAGAACTTTCTCCTCCTGCTCTGGTGGAACCTCCTGGGTTCCAGTTTGTGCTCATTGCCCCTTGTCCTGTCCCTGGGCACCACTGAAAATCAGAGTCTGTCCCCATCCTCTTGCCCCCGGGGCCCTTTATCTCTTGCTCAGCATTGCTCAGCTCCCCTCTCAGGCTGCTCTTCTCCAGCTGCACAGCCCCAGGGCTCCAAAATGACAATGTTCAGTGTTGGGTTTTTTTTTTGGTTTGTTTTTTTTTAGTATAAAAAAGGCCTTTTGGTTTAGTATTCACAAGCCACAGTATGGGCTGTTAGAATTGCCCCCCTCCTCCATCAGCTCTTTAGTATGGTAGTTGCCATGTGTTGGCATGATGGGCATGAAACAAATCACTGGCTGACAGCTCTCAGCTGTCTGTGCAGAGCCAAGGAGGAGGGATCTTTCCTGTGGGCCAAGGATGGGGCTAAATTTACCTGAACTGGTACAGCTGATGGGGAGGTAAAAATCCTGCCTTTCCTATAGAATAGCCAAACTTGTGGTGCATTAAGTGGGACAGCAATTTTTCCCTAGGATTTTGGTCTGCAGATCTTGTTTTCCCATTCAGTACGTGCTTGGCAGCGTTTGCAACGTCTGAATCGATCTGGAGGAAAGCAGTGCCTTTTGAAGTGTGCTGCACTCCTCAGTGGCTCCCCTGGGAAGCTGGGGCAAGGAGATGGTGGAAGCATACCTCCCCAAGTGTGAGTGGCCTGCAGACATCTGGGGGATTGCTGCCCTCTTCAAGGCCAGCAACTTAATCGTTTCCTTCTCCCTCACCATTGTTGGCCATGTTTGATTCATTTTCCTGTATTAAAAACCAGATGTCACCTTTATGATGTATCACAGAATTGTTGTGGTTGGAAGAGACCTTTAAGATCATGGAGTCCAACCCTTCTCCTAGCTCTGCCAGGGCACCACTGCCCCCTGTCCCTCAGCACCACAGCTCCACGGGGGGCTTGGAAACCCCTCCAGGGATCACGGGGACTCCACCACTGCCCTGGGCAGCCTGGCACAGCCTTGGAGAGGGAGACATTTTTCCTACATAGACTTTGATTTAGATAAGAAACAGCTCTCTGTTAATACTAAAGGACTGTAGATGAGTAGAAGATGCTGGAGAAGGTGTTGTGATCAGACACTACTGATCTGAGCAGCAAGTACCTGTTGGGTTCCTCTCCTCAGTCAAGGGGTTACACCAGTGCTCAAATTTCCAGTGAACTCAAGGCTGATGGTCAAAATGTGACCATTAAAGAAATGATCTGGAGTTTGTTAACTGAACTTGTGAGGAGAAATAGTTTCAGGTGTTAAAAATATCATTTTCTGAGTAGCTTTTTTAAGACGAAGTCATATGCTTCACACAGAGCTTTCCAAACTGCAGCTGAAAGTCAACCTTAAATTACTCCAGAGTTTCTCCAGTTTAAGTTCCTGCCTCCACTTGTGCAGTAGAGTCCAGCTTCATTATGCTTCAGCATTTATAGGAATAATGGTTGCTTTCATTTTTGTGATCTGGAGGATGATGCCTAAATATCTTCTCAGTTGATAGAGGAGTTCACGTCTGTTTCCCTAATGCCTTAGTGATGCTGCATAGCTTAGTCTAACTTTAAAATGATGGGGTTTTTCTTTGTTTACGTCACAGAAAACGATCTGCCTAAGCAGCTGGATAATTAAAGCGATGGATGGTAACGCTGCCGTATGTGTTGAAGGAAAACGCAAGTAAGGAAAAGTTCCCTGATTGAAGTGCAACATAAAAGACGTCGGTGGGCTTTCGGCCCCGGAGCTGGGGCGGGGAGCAGGGGCTGTGGCTGTCCTGCCTTAGCTGGCCGTGGCAGCTGCACCTCGGTGGAACCTGCTCTGAGCCTCTGGTAGCTGCAGGCTGGTGGTGTTTGGCAGGAACTGATCCGCTGGCCCCGCACCCTTCGCCCCACCGGCTTCATGGGCCCTCTGAGCTGGCACCTGGTGTCTTCTGGCAAGGGACACGCGGAGCCTTTCGCTGCTGTCTTGGCTCTCAGGCCTTAGTGCTGTGCTGTAGTTTTGGTTGTTGGTTGCTGATGGAACAGTATACTAAAAAACCCAAACAAAACAAGGCAAAAAACAACCCCCCCAAAAAACCCCAACACTTTGTGTAGATTTTCTACTGTAATGCTTGGATCTGGTTTTTATTGCTCGCAGAGAAGTCCCTTAATAATTTCTTACCAACTCCAATTTTTGCCCATACGAGGGCTGCTTCTTCAGCTGTTCTTGTCTTTGTAGAAGAAGGTTGGAAATAAATGTGACAGTCCTGGGGCAGGCTGGCCTTCTGCGGGGAGTGTCTGCAGCAGCTGACACCTGTGTTTGCCCACAGCCCTCTGCCCACAGCCCTCTGCCCTCCGCCCCAGTCGAGCGCAGAAAGCCGAGCGTGTCCCGGCTGCGCTGCCAGGCTCCGCGGGAACGTCGCTGCTCTGGTTTTGAACACCTCTTTCTATGAACAGTGGTTTACTGCTGCTCTCCGTGCTCCCTGCCTTCCCGCAGAGACAAGAAAGACGTGGTGTGGCACAGCAGCGCCGTTGCGGAACGCCTCGCGTACAACCAGGTGAAGACGCTGTCTGGCAGTGTCTACGTGCTGCAGGGAAACATGGATTCAGCCGCTGTGGCAAAAGAAGGTAAGGAGATCATCACACAACAAGCTGAGAAGGGCTTTGGGTTTGTGATTGAACTTCCTGCTGGAGCGAGCCTTTGTCAGCGTGCCAACCGGGCTCGCTGGGGGCCCAGCACGTGCTGCCAAGTGACTCCAGCACCAGATTTCTAAGTACTGCCCAGTGTTAATTGGAGCTGGTGTTTTTAGGGTGCTGCAGGTATAGAAGGGGCTTTTGGAGCAGGAACTTGGCCAAAGGGCACGTTCTTCTAAAGAAACTGGGTTTTGCTAAGACTTCTGCACCAGTTCAGGTGAGAGATTGATTGAGCCCTTGGCTGACTTTTCTGTGAGGTTCTGCTGTCCTCCTAAAGCAGGGAAACCCATCTCTCTCCAGGGTGTAAAGATGCGGGGAGGTGCTGAGGGATACACAGCCCCATAGTTGTGCTGGGTATTTTCCTGCCCTTCCTGATTTGAAGTGTTGCTCAGCTGTTGTTGATGCTGCTTGTGTTCCAACCAGGCTTTCCCTACCACTTCATCAAGAGATTCACATTTGGGTTTCCCAGAAGGTGGAAGGAGTACGTTGAGGAGTTCCTGAAGGAAAGAAAGAGGTAATTTCTTTGGAGATCGTTTGATTGCAGAGTTCAGTATTTACTGAGGGTTTGCTGTTGCACAACGGTACACCAGAGGAGCAGAGCAGATTGCAGAGGTGTGCCCAAAGGCTGCGTTCCAGGCAAACACCCTCACCACCCTTTCACCTTTCTTTGTTACACTGCTTTGGTTCTGTCCCTCCTGTTTGTGTAGCCTGAGAGGAACGAGCAGTGAGGGGCCTTGTGAGTGTGGTGGCTCACAAGCCATTGATGGGTACAGCTTCACCATTAGTGGGTTTTCCCCCCTATAAGCTTATGTCAAGTTTACAGGTGTTAAGTTGTTGTTAAAGGACACGTCTTTCTTATTTCTTCTCTTAAACTCCAAATCACTAGGAAAGAATGCAAACAAAACAGTGGTGAGGATGAAGATGAAGAGAGTGACACGGTGGCGATTAGAGACATGTTGAAAAACCAGAAAGTTTCGGCAAGAAATGTAAAGAAACCTGAGGGCAGGACCACCACCTCTGAGGGCAGGACCACCGCCTCTGGGGGCAGAAACACCACCTATGAAGTACTGCCCAAGATGGACAAAAATGCTTGTGGGTATTCAAAAATCCTTTACTCTGGAAAAAAAAGCTGGGGTGTTTTTTCAAGCTGTTTTCCTCACCAGAAGACATCTACTGTCTGTCTGGTCTGTGTCCCCACAAGGAGTGAGCTGGCTGAAGTTGTTGGTGTTTCTTTAGACTGCCATGATCAGGAGTGTTGATTTGCTCCTTTCTTCCTGGTCTGCTGAGGCAGCAGCTACAAGTGTCTGGTGGCTGTCCCAGCAGGGACAGGTTGGTCCCAGCAGGGACAGGGACAGGTTGCTCTGTGGTAGCTGAAGGCAAGGACTCCAGAGCTGTTTATTCCAACAGCAACCTCGACTGGGCTTTTTTCTCCAGCCGCTCTTTTTGCATAAGGTCCTTTCTCCTTAGTCCTCCTGGGATGGCTCCATCCTCGGGACTCCTCCCTGCAGCACCCACCCTCCTTTGCAGCAGGGTTAGTTTAAACTCCTGCCAGGTCCTGAGCAGGTTTATTTTGTGGCACCAGTTGAGGCACAGTGATGGCAGCTGGGGCTGGGCAGGAAAATTCGTTATGCTGCCTTTGTTTCCGAGGGAAACGGCTGTTAAAGCCCCAACCTGATGATCCACTTAGAGGGTTTTCTGCCGTGTAACACGCTCCTGGCTTTGTAAGGGGCAGGAGGGCTTGGGTTTTTAACTTTCCTTTTAATATCTTGACATAGGTTCCAGCAGAGCTTTGGCCAGACTTCACTGAGCCAGCTGTTAATCCTATTTCCTTGCTAGCACTGTAAAGCTGTTTTAGTTTTCGTTCTCTCATTTGTTAGGAATTGTTTCACGTGACAACTGTTCTTTACCATTCTACTGCCCTTTACAGTATCTGTAACCTTTCAAACAAAGTAAAAAGTTGACAACAGTAAATTCAGTCACTTATGAATGATATTAAAGTAACATTTCTAAGCCAAGTACTTTCCAGAGAGCACCAAAACACTGCGTGCGTTGTGTGTTTTCCCCTGGTTTACACCCAGTACTGCTCCTGTGCTTGCCAAGTCTGCGGGGGTGGATTTTTTGATGCACTGTTTGGGAGAAAACTATACTGTTTGTTTCCCTCCCAGACACGACACCAACACACAGCGCCGTGCTGAAGGACTCGGACAGAGTTTACACTCGGAGCGGGCGTCTCGTTAAACCACCACTGAACTTCTGGTGTGGGCAGCGTGAGCTTGTGGACCAGAAACTGAATGTTACCATAGAGAAAGGTGGAGTAGATTATCTGAGCTTGGTAAGATTCTTTTGCCTGTTGTTCGTTAAATGTATCTTAAATTTAACTAATAAACGTGTCAAGATAGCTAACAGAAAGAGCCCAGCTCTGGGTCTTCAGATTTCACCTTGCCAGACAGAATATTGCAAGCAGAGGGAGCCTGGCTCTGGTGCTGTGGTTGCATCTATCTGCACAGACCCCTGTGTTCAGCAGGCAGCCTTTGGCAGGCACCAGACAACGGGGGTGGCTTTTAAACCTACTGATCCTGTAAACATTGGGCTTTTCCAGAGCTGGCGCCGGCAGGCTTAGCATGGGAACTCTTGCAGAAGTTTAGATTAAATTGTTTTATTTTGAAGATGTTTAGTGGTGAAAAAACCAAAAATAGCACCAGTTCCACCTCTGCGAGTAGAAGAATGGAAGTAACGAAGAGAACAGCAGAAACACCAAAAAGCCAAAGTAAAGGTAGAAAAATTACTATTTTTTTCCTTCTTCCCCCCTGTTTTTAGAGTTCCCGATTAGAATCCGTGGTGGGATCCTGAGCTGGGTGCCAGAGCACTATGGTGATGTTGTGTTAGTATGTATTTACTTCCATCCTCTCATAGGCGATTGCTGCTTCTGTGAAGAGTTACCAGAGGAGCATTAATTTCTTCAACTAGAAGCTCTGCTTGTAAATCACTTCTTTACTGACAGGAGGGGAACAGAAATGGAAATGAAAGGGTTCTGGGGCTTTGTGAAGTTGGATCTCTCCACAGAGCTGTTTGAGAGGGCCTGAAGAGGAGCAGAGTTCACCACTCCAGCAAACTATTCATCTGCCTTTCCTTTTTAAGCTGGATTAATTAAAATTAATTAAATGCCTATGGGAGGGGAGGGGGGAGGAGTGTATTAACAGAGTTTTAAAGCGTCTATTTTAAAGAAGATGTGGGAAATAATATATATGAATCCAATATAAACTGTAAAGCAGAAGTTTCTCTTTTAAAGCCACCGTAACGTTTTGCATCCCAAGGTGTGATACTATCCTGATGTCATCTCTTTCAGGGAAAACCAGTGAAAAACCAGTAAGGTCCAAAGGACAGCTGCAGTCTGCTGGAAGCAAGGAGGCCAGGCACCTCCTTTCGGATGAGGATGGAAGGGATTCCTCAGTTGTTACTACCAGGAGTAAAAAACAGTGTTCTGCTAAGATGACTCCCTTAAATACTAAGTTACTAAACAAGCCAAGCAGCAGAATGCCAGGAATGTCCAAGGGAAAGAGAGAGCCGGAAGGTGGAGGAGCGGCCGCGTGTCGGCAGGCCGACAGGTACTCCCTGCGGGCAGACAAACAGCTTCCTCAAGGCAAGCATTTCACAGAGGACTTGTCAAGCAAAGAGGAGGAAGAGGAATCCAGTGGAGATATCCAGCTGTTTATCAAAAGGAAAAATAAACCTTTATTAAAACCAGAGACTGTAAAAAGCTCCTCCTCCAACTGTCAGAGTTCACAGGACGATGCAAACAAGGCATCTGAGAAGAGGGGAAGAAGCAGAATCAACTCTCCGAGGTGTTTGCTTGAGTCTGACACTGAGCCCGAAACCGGCGAAGAGGAACTTTGTGCAAAAGAAGAGAGTTCAGGAGTACCTGACAAAAACCCAAACTGTAAAGTTCCTAACTCTGCCAAGACTTCAGCAGCAAAATCAAGAGACTGTGAGAGGGAAAAAGGGCAGAGATCTCTAGAACTGTTTCCAAGGGCAGCTGATGGTTGGTCTGAAAAGGAACTACAGAAGCTCTACAGGCAAGTGGTTGGCAGGACAAAGTTCTTCTCTACATTAGGAGGTTTAATAGACAGGAGGGTTTGGTCTGGGTTTGGATCTTTTGGATTCAGTCTCTTGGATGCTATTTTTAAAGGTTTCCTTTACATTTTAATTCCCGCTTCAAAAAGACTTTGTTGGATTAAAAGCTAGTGCAGTAAAGGAGACAGCTGAGTAGCTCCTAAGGTACCTGTAGATGTGGGAGCCTACACAGCCCCTGCTGTTACGGGGCAGGGCAAAAGGGGAAGGTAAAGCCCCAGGGCAAAGGGGGAGGACACAGAAATCAGGCAGAACTTGGCGAATCTGCTCCCCTACCTCTTTTACAAAAACACTTAATTAGTCCAGCTGAAAGTGATAACCATTCCTGTCAGTAAGTTAGAGCCACGTGTGTAATCAGCGCGTGGCCCAATTACTTAAACTACTGGGCAGTATTCCATGACTTAGATTAAGTAATAAAATGACCACGTCTGGGTTTGTTTCGTTTAAACCAGAAACCTGAAAAGGCACGAGCTGGTGTCTTGGGGAGCGGGGAGACCTGCTGCACATAGCAAGAAATTTCTCTTGGAATGGAGCTGTGCAGCTGAAACCGTTCAGAGTGTCAGGGCAAGAGGCCAGAGCCAAGCTGCTCTGCACCCGAGGCACAGCGTCCTGCCCAGGAGGGGCAGCTGGGCTCCAGCTGTCGTCCCCGGCGTGACGTGGGCCATGGTTTCTCCTCTTGGCAGGGCTGTGGCTTCCTTCCCAAAGCACAGGAACGGGTTCTGGGTGGACGTGGCCATGGCGGTGGGGTCTCGCTCGGCTGAGGAGTGCCATCAGAAGTACCTGGAGGAACAACAGGCGAAAGATTCCAAACCGCAGGCCAAGAAGAGCAGTGCCTCCAGGAAACCAGAGCTGAAAGGTACTGGTGTGTTGGCCCTGGCTGTTTTCCAGTTTAAACCATTTTACATTCAGTATTTGTTACAGGAGGAGATATACAGCTGTAGATGCACAGCAGAGTCCCAGAGCAAAGCAGCTTATCTTCTGTAGCATAAAGGTTTGCCGCAGAGCTTGGAGTGTGTCACAAATGACTGAAGTAAAAAGAAGAGAAAGAAAGAGAAAGAGGAGAGATTTAGAAGAGAAATTGGGAAGAAGCTCCTCACTCTGAGGGTGCTGAGACCCTGGCACAGGGTGCCCAGGGAAGCTGTGGATGCTCCATCCCTGGGTGTGCTCAAGCCCAGGCTGGATGGGGCTGTGAGCAACCTGCTCTGGTGGGAGGTGTCCCTGCCCATGGCAGGGGGGTTGGATGGGATGACCTTGAAAGGTCCCTTCCCACCCAAGCCAGTCTGGGATTCTGTGATAAGATGTAGCAGAGAAATTCTTTTTAAAAGCATAAATTGTACAAGAACTCAAAGGATCACAAGGAAGCTCTAAGAGATTTCCACAAAGGAGGCACCAGACTCCGTATCACAGCACTGATTGCAGCGAGTGAATTTTCAAAGCCTGCTACATCCCCAGTGTCTTACAACGTGACTGGTTTGATTCCTGTAGATAAGGAGCCAGTGACTATAACTGCCAGAGTGGGAACCTTCAAAAGAAAGCAGCAGATGAGAGAGTTCCTGGACCACTTGCCAAAGGATGACCACGATGACATTTTCACTGCGACACCCTTCCGCAACAGGAGAGTAAAGGTAAAGCTGGGAGAACAGTGTCTGTATGTGGGGGATGTTTTCCTGGTTGCCATTTCAAGGGTGTCTTACAAGACTCCTGGTTCAGTTCCATCGATAAAATCTTGTGGATCTGGGGGAAGAGGATTCGTTCCTTGATTTGTTATTCCAATACTCGGATTGGCAGCAGTGAGAGCGTCTGGAACGTGGATTGTGCAGCTCTGAACAGGAGAGTTAAACCTGTCTGTGGCAGGAGGGCCCTGTCTGTGAGGAAGGGCTGAGGCTCTGAAGTGCCGGTTGTGCAGCGATGGTGCTGGCAGGGATCCTTGTGCTGGGGAACCAGGCGCTCTCTACAGCCGTGCTGATGCTAAACAGGGTTTTGTCTCCTCTCAGAACACCTCACATTTAAAACCACCTCATCTCACAGAATCCCAGCGTGGTGGGGGCTGGCAGGGCCCTCTGGAGCTGCTCTGGTGCCACCCCCTGCTCCATCCAGCAGGGGCACCCAGAGCAGGGGCCCAGCAGCGCAGGGTCCAGCCGGGGTGGGAATCTCTCCAGAGAAGGAGACTCCACAGCCTCTCTGGGCAGCCTGGCACAGCCTCCCACACCCTCACACCAAACAACTTTCTCCTCCCAAGCAGTAACAGTCAGCTTTGAGCTTGTAATGTTAATCGCTTGTTAATCAATTTGTTTTGAATCTGTAGTAGCTACCAAAAAAGGCCAGCAAAATGTTGGGCTTCAGTGGGAGGAGCCCAATGGAGGCACCAATTGGCTGCTGTGCCCAGCCCGTGTGTACCTGCATGCTGAGTCCTGGCACTGCTCTGCCTTCTGTGCCTCAGTGGGGACAGAGGGGACTCTGAAATGCAGCTGAAGCAAGCCAGGGACTGGAGCGAGTGCCTGGCAAGATGAAGGAGAACGGGCCTGCTCCCGTTGCTGAACAAGCAAGGTTCACAGCCTGTGTCCCGTTTCCACCTCAAGACAGACCAGTGAGAAGCCTCTTCAGCAGACTTTTGTTAAGAAGAGCAGGTCAGTGATTGCTCTGATGTCCTTTTGTAGTTGCCAACGTTCCGGGGCAGTGAAGATGATGATGATGACTTTGCACTTACGGACCACCCCATCACACCCTCCTCCTCTGTCTTCCCCGTGGCGATAACCCCGCAGTGTGAGCACATCAGCCCCGGCATGCTGGAGCCCATCAACAGGTAGGACCTTCTGCTGCTCCTTTTCCTCTCTGACCTGTCCCCAGGATTGTTGTTTGCCTTCTGAGAAAGATCACTGCTGGAGCTGGGACACCAGTTCGCTTCCAGCCTTGGAGCGTGTGCAGGAGCCCCCGCGGTCCCGGAGGGGTTCGTTTGGAGGAAGCTCTTTCCTTTGGCAGAGGGTGCTGCTCCGCGTGGCTGGTGAAAGCAGTGCCCAGCGCCTGGCCTGCTCCTCTCCGAGAAGGGGGTGACTTGGGCTTCAGCCCCAGCAGAGGCTCCTCTGCTCCTTTTGAGCCCTGCTGCGTTAACCCAAGCGTGCCAGGCTCTGCTGAAGCGAACAGGGGTGGGCTGAGCCCTGCAGGGCGAGTGCTGCTTTCCCCAAGGGCCGAGAACGGAACTTCCTGGGAAACTGCTGCTGCTTTGGCCGATGCCGGCACTAAGGGCTGGAGCACGGCAGCTCATCAAACACCCCGGAGCCGCTGCGCTCCTGGAGCTGCTGTTACATTTCATTCACCAACAACTTTTTAATGGCCACGGGAATTTTGCTTCTGAATTAGAGCCACGTGTGTAATGCCTCTGCCTGGAGCTGCCGATTCCGCAGGCGGCACAGCGCCGACGCTGACGCGCTCCCTTCCCTCTGCAGGAAAGACTACGACAGGCACGTCTTCAGGATGCAGAAGAAGACACAGGGCAGCAGAGGCACCTGGGACAACGTCAAGAGGCTGCCGGTAACGCTGCTTTCCTTCAGTGTTCCCTAGTTCCACCTTGACCAGGCCAAGCTTTGCTAAGCAAAGGAGTCCCGGGATCACAGAGTAGTGTGTATAGCACGAGAGAAAACAGTATCCCAGCTTTTAGGAGTCTTAAGGCTGAAACCCCAGGAGCAGAAGAATCACAGTATAATGGTGGTTGGAAGAGACCTTTAAGGTAGAGTCCAAAGCCTTCCCCCAGCAGTGCCAGGGCACCACTGCCCCCTGTCCCTCAGCACCACAGCTCCACGGCTTGGAAACCCCTCCAGGGATCACGGGGACTCCACCCCTGCCCTGGGCAGCCTGGCACAGCCCTGGAAGGGAAGGAACAGCTTCTTCTTGTTTCATGAAAGGAGCTGCAGTAGCTGAACAGGTCTGAGTTTCTAGGGACAGTAGTGTAGTGTGGGGGTGATAATTGCAGTGCTGGTCTCCCCACCCCTGTGCTGGTGTGGCAGCAGCTGAGCAGAGCCTTTCTGTCCCCCACTCAGGCTGGAGGAGTCCTGGGAACACCAATTTCACACAGAAACAAGTTCAGCTTTGAGAAAAGTAAGTGCTCTTTGTTCCCCCTCCTTCATTTCGGGCTCCCTCCCTTACTTCTGCATCACCCATGGCTTCCCGGGGATCCACAGTCTGCACCTTGAATTTCTCCCCAGCCCATTTCTCAGGGAGCACCTCCCTTAGCTCCTTCTGACCTTCTCTGAGTGCCCTTGGGGCCACCCTCACCCCTGTTTTTCCCATTGCAGAAGTGAAGCAGGAAGCTGATGTGGGGAAGCTCTTTGTGCCAAAGGCAGTGACCGACTCCTCGGATCAAGAGCAGGATGATTCCTACTTATCCATTTAATGGAGTTTGGATTTAATGGAGTTTGGATTTCATTAGTTGGACACTCGTGCACCTTTTGTATCGTGTGTGCAGCTCTGCTCACCCCGTTCCTGTTGCGTTGAGTGTGGGGTTGGATCCCCAGCCCCACCCTGGTTTTAGGTGTTCTCTGCTTGCCGAGGCCCATGTGGGTGCAGAGGGGCACGTCCTTGCCTTGCTCCTCCTTCCCTTGGCCCCTTTCTCCTGGCAGAGGGGCAGATGTAGGTGCATCCCAAATCCTGGCAAGTCTGGGTTCGTGTTAAGACGCAGCATCTTTCTGAAGCAGGGCTGCACAATAAACGTGTAACAGTGCAGTCTGTCGCTGATGAGCACTGCTTTCTCATTTCCTCTCCTGAGGGTTTTAATTTTTTACATTGTTTTAGTGTAATAAAAAAGGCCAAGTTCATTTTACTCCCCCCTGAATCGGACTCGTGGTGGGGAGCAGCAGTGTCCACAAGCTGTCCATCCATCCATCCTGTCTCTCGCGTCCTGGGGCCGCTTCCCATCCTCATCCCGTTTGTAACGAGGCAGGAAGGGGGCTGCTCGGGGCCAGAGCCACACGCCTCCTGCCCCGGCGCGGGGACTCCTGCCCGCTTCCCTCCAGGCTTCATCTGGGGAAGGGGGAGAGCAGCGCTATCCTGCCGGCCAGCCACCGAGCGGCACCAGCGAGCTGCGGCCGGGGCCCGGGCACACAGGAACGCTGCTCGGGGGCAAGCCCTCCGCTGCGAATCCCATAAACACTCCCAGCTTCTGGGCAACGAAAAGATGGATCGCAAAAGTCTGAGTTGGCAGAGCCCTTTCAGATCACCCAGTCCAACCCTTCCCCCAGCAGTGCCAGGGCACCACTGCCCCCTGTCCCTCAGCACCACAGCTCCACGGCTTGGAAACCCCTCCAGGGGTCACGGGGACTCCACCCCTGCCCTGGGCAGCCTGGCACAGCCCTGGACAACCCTCAACGGGAAGAAATTGTTCCTCAGCTCCAACCTAAACCTCCCCTGGGGCAACTTGAGGCTGGTTCCTCTTGTCCTGTCCCTTGGGAGCAGAGCCCGACCCCCCCCTGGCTCCAACTTCCTTTCACATCGGGCAATTCCCGTTTTCCCTCGGAGATGTGGGTACCAATCCTGCAGTAAATAGAGGGCAGGTAGCTGCAGGTCAGCTCTGTCCTATCTGCCACCAATTTCTACCTTTACTTTCCCCAAACCCTTTGGCCATTATCCTCACTTTTTGAGGCCCTCTGGAATGATCGTACCCAGCAAAGAAACCCCCCCGGGTGCCCGAGCCCACGCTGCACCCTCCTGGTGCTGGCAGGCAGCAGCGGCACCGCTCAGTGCCCAGCGTGTGACCCGCGTGGAAGGAGAGGGACAAGAGCCTCCCTCCGCTGAAGGATGGAGGATGGCAGAAGCCCTGATGTTTCTGCGAGGGTTTATTTACATACTTTACACTGAATCAGCTCAGTAAAGTGCAGTTAAAAGAGCCTGGGGGGCCCAAAGCCCCCCTTCCTCCCCCTCAGTTCCTGGCGCTGCTTCTCCCCTTGGCGCAGAGGTCGTCGGGCAGCATCTGCGGGTCGAAGGCGTAGTGGAGGTAGCGGAAGATCTCCTCTGCCTTCTGGGGGCTGACCTGGGCGGCGGCAGCCATGGCCGAGGGGGAGCTGGAAGAGACCACAGCAGAGGACACCTCACCTGCAGCTCTTTGGAGCCCAGGGGAGGGAACGAAGACAAAAGGGGGAAGCACCCGTGGGCAAGAAGCATCCCGTGTGAGGAGAGCAACAAGAACACCAGCAGCTAGTGGCAATCAGCACTCTCTGGGGCCCTAAGGGCTGTGGCACAGCAGACAGAGTCTAAGAAAGCTGCAGAGAAAACGGAACGTCATGGAAGAGGAAGGAAAAAGTAGAAGTGGAGCCCATGTCATGGCCCTGGTCTGCCCAGCTTGAAGAGCCTGAGGAATACATGAAGAGCAGGACTGATGTGGAGACAAGAAACCTGGGAGCTCTGGCACTAACATGGAGCGTGGCCAGAGAAGGGCACCAGAGCTGGGGAAGGGTCCAGAGCACAGGTCTGGTGAGGAGCAGCTGAGGGACCTGGGGTTGTTGAGCCTGGAGCAAAGGAGGCTGAGGGGAGACCTTCTGGCTCTGACAGCTCCTGACAGGAGGCTGGAGCCAGGGGGGTCGGGCTCTGCTCCCAGGGAACAAGGGACAGCACAAGAGGAACCAGCCTCAAGCTGCCCCAGGGGTGGTTTAGGTTGGAGCTGAGGAACAATTTCTTCCCCTGGAGGGTTGTCCAGGGCTGTCCCAGGCTGCCCAGGGCAGGGGTGGAGTCCCTGTGATCCCTGGAGGGGATCCAAGCCATGGAGCTGTGGTGCTGAGGGACAGGGGGCAGTGGTGACCAGTGATCTTAAAGGTCTTTCTCAACTTAAACAATTTTCCCAACCTAAACAATTCTGTGACTCTGAAAGCATCTCCCTCAGCAGCTCCCCAGCAGGAGGACCCGGGTGAGACAGAGGAGCAGAAGTCAGGCCTCAGAGCACGTGTACATCTCAGCAGGTACCTGTTGACCATCTCCTTCACGGAGGCGAAGTGGTGGCACAAGTTGAGAGCAGCCAGGTAGCTGAGGTTGGGGATGCTCAGGTAGAAGAGCAGCATCTCCCGTTTGCGACCCTCCACCTCCGTCGGCACGCGAATGGCAGCGTTCTTCCTTCGCTCCACCAGAGCCAGGTCTTTCAGCAGCGTGGCAGTTTCTTCCTGGCAGGAGCTGAAAAGCAGGCGGACCCCAGCCTGCAGCAGGGCTGCGAGCACCCCGTCGTAGTACTGCGTCCTCTGCCAGAGCCGGGATGCTTCTCCTGCCCGGAGAAAATACAGCAGAGAAATCCAGGGAGCTCGAAAGGCTCACAGTGGGGAAAACATAAATAATCAAAAGGGAATCCCTGGCAAAGCCAAACAGCTCCAAGAGCCCCTGCTTTGAGAACTTCCAGCTGAAAAGGAGAGAAAACCTCTGGAGGGAAGGAGGGAGGGGAGTCCAGAGGAGCAGCATTTCCATGGTTATTTGAGAGGCAGAGTTTAGGAATTAACCCTGACGTTGCAAATTAAATGTCACTGGGAGAGAGGGTGGGGAGGGCCGCCCACGATCAGCGCTGACCGACAGGACAGAGCAAACCAGAGAGGTTTGGCAGAGACACAGAAGTGAGAACACAGTTGAACCCTGCCAGCCAAGGACCCAGCAGCTCTCCCCAAGCAGCCTGACGAGAGAACTGGACTAAACAGATGAACGACACCTTCAGCAGAGGGCTCAGAAGGGGGCTCAAACACAACCCACTTATCCACAGCCCCCCCGAGAAGCTGCTCCATCTTCAGCATCAGTTCTACCGTTGTTTCCACACCTGAACTCCCAGTAAATGAGATCTGTCACAAAAGCAGAGCTGCATCCACACCGATTGGATTTCACTAGTGCAGTTTTATATCCCAGAACATCTGTAATTTAATAGAGCTGTGAGCTCCAGCCCCAGCTGCCGCGATGCAGGCGCAGGCAAGACCTCTGCACCGTGTTCTCCGTGGCACCAACAATAGACAGCGTGAGGAAAACCGTTTAGATCGGATGATTTGGATCTTAGGATTAATACTAATGTTTTGTCTCAACTGCATAAATTAAAGAAACAGGCTTGAATTTTTCACAGGTCTTTAATCAAGCCAGGAGATGTCTTGGGCTCCACAATTCAGAGGCAGTACAGAGCTAACACGGGGACACTGTGCTCAGGCCATCTACTGCTCTCCCTGGTTCTGAACCCTCACGTTTCCTCTACAGCCTGACACACACTGCTCACTAAGTTACTGCTAGGAAAAAAACTTTTCTGGAGTTTATTATTTTCTCAGCACAGGAGAGACAGGGACCTGGTGGAGCAGGTCCAAAGGTGACCACAGAGGTGCTCCAAGGGCTGGAACCCCTCTGCTGGGAGCCAGGCTGGGAGAGCTGGGGGGGTGCAGCCTGCAGGGGAGAAGGCTCCCCAAGGGGAGACCTTCTGGGGGCCTTGCAGGACTTCAAGGGGCCTGTCAGAGAGATGGGGACAGACTTTGGAGCAGGGCCTCTTGGGACAGGACAAGGGGGGATGGTTTAAACTCCAAGAGGGAGATTCAGAGTGGAGAGAAGGAGAAATTGTTGGTGCTGAGGGTGGGGAGAGCCTGTGCCAGGCTGCCCAGAGAGGTGGTGGCTGCCCCATCCCTGGCACCATTGCAGGGGAGGTTGCCCAGGGCTCTGAGCACCCTGCTCTAGCTGCAGATGGCCCTGCTCCCTGCAGGGGGGTTGGACTGGATGACCTTTAAATGTCCCTTCCCACCCAAACCAGTCTGTGATGCTGACTTTAACGCTGAGCACAAATACGAACGTGCTTGTCCCTTTATTCTGCTGTTCTCACCTTGGTTGAAACCTCTCGGAGGTTTTTGCACGCATTAACGGGGTCAGTTCACGATGTCCGAGTTCACTGCCTCAGGAACCTGTGAGCACCGTACCCCTCTGCAGCCAGTCATCTATCACTGCCTGCATCAAACAGCCTCAAAAGCAGAACACACTCTACCATCCAGCTGCTGCCCTCGCCAATGCCCTCCTCCTACCAAGATGAAATCGCAGCTTTTCCACCCGCTTTCCATCCCACATCATGCACAAAGCCAGCGTGGCCAGTGCAAGCCTCGGGCAGAGCCCAGCAGGTCCCCGTGCCCGGGAGCACCCACCTGGTTTCAGCCTGTCCCTCTCCACAATCAGACATATCCTCTCAAAGGTGCCCTGCAGGCGCTGGACCCGCTGCGTGACTCTCTTCCTGCTGGCGGGGCTGAGCAGCTCGGAGAGAAACCTCCTGTCCACGGCCAAGCGGTTGCTCACGATGTAAGCGCCGCTGCCCAGCGGGCAAACCTGCACCTTCACGCCGTGAGCGGCCTTCAGGGAGGAAATCACCTCGGCTCCCGAGGAGATCTCTCGACTGTCTGCCAGGATGCAGAGGGGAAGGGTTTGCTCCGGAGGGTTACGTGGAAATGGAGCTGGAGCTGCTGAGGGGTTTGTGGAAGCAGGAGGAGGTGGAACTGAAGGCCTCCTACAGATGTTCTTCAAAGAACTTTCCACCTGTAAGCGCTGAAAAAAATCACACGGGATCTCTGAGACATCACAGAAGCCTGAGGCCAAAGAACCACACACCAATAAAAGCATCGTAGGATCACACAGTCATAGAATCGGTCTGGTTGGGAGAGACCTTTAAGACCAAGTCCAACCATCAACCCAGCACTGCCAAGTGATGCCCTGGCACCTCAGGGATGAGGACTCCACCCCTGCCCTGGGCAGCCTGGCACAGCCCTGGACAACCCTCAAGGGGAAGAAATTGTTCCTCAGCTCCAACCTAAACCTCCTCTGGGACAACCGAAGGCCGGTTCCTCTTGTCTTGTCACTTGTTCCTTGGGAGCAGAGCCTGACCACCCTGGCTCCAACCTCCTGTCCAGGCTCAACAAGCCCAGGTCCCTCAGCCTCTCCTCACCACCCTTGTGCTCCAGCCCCTTCCCCAGCTCCGTTGCCCTTCTCTGGCCACGCTCCAGCCCCTCAGTGTCAGTTTTTAAATACCGATGCTGAAGAGATGCACCTTGTTCCATGGAGTTTTTAATATCCAATTTATAAAATCCCTAATTAAAAAAAGCATGTTTTAGCATTGCAAAACATTAACACTTTCAGAGTAACACTTTAAGTCTCTAGGAACCATCTCCCAAATTAGTGGATCTAATTATTCAGCAGCTTGAATGACAAAAGCCTGCAGCCTTCACTGAGTACTGCAAGCCACAGGTCAGGCAGAAAAGGGCAAGAGAGCAGAAGTCCAGCCTCAGCTGATGAAGGGCCTGGGTTTAGGCCAGGGAACAAGGATTTTCTAACTACAAATCTCAGGGAATCAGTGGACACTCTGCTATTTGAAACGGGTTCCTGTTCCCCCATGCCTGTCAGGCTCGGGGCAGTAACTCATCCCCAGTTTCTATTCAGCAACTGCTCAAATGCTCTGCAGGTTGCCCTGGGAGTACAAGAGCTCCTGCCACCCGAGGAAAGGGCAGGGCCTGGCAGGGTGTGAGGCGAGAGGAAGGTCCTTGTGCTGCCCTGGCACCGACCTCCGTGGGAGCCTGGAGATCTTCCCTCCCTGGGCCAGCCCTTGGGCCGGCCGGTGAAGGGCGTGTGCTGCTGACGCGGCGCTCTGGGTGAAAATCCAGCCTTTCAGACACAGCAGCTTTCAAGCTGAGAAGCATCTCGCTCTTATCCTCCACACACTGATGAAGAAGGACGTCCTCAGCCATTCTGTTCTCAGAAGAGATGGAAGGCGGGGACTTGGGGGACACTGCATTTTCCCTCTCTGCCCCAGAACGGTCTGTTCTCATGGGCTTATTGCTGCCACTTGTTTCTTCCCCACTGGAGTCACTTAGAACAATAATTCGTGATGGTTTCTTCTTCTGTGCTGGGACAGAGCAGGCCTCTTGCACAGGAGCCTGGTTTAGCTTCCTCCTGCGGCGAGTGAGGTATTGCTTCCTCCCCCCAGGGAAACTCTCCTTATTTAGCAGATCAAAGTTCACACACACTTCCTCCTCGCTGGATTCGCTCTTATTGCAAGTTTCCTCTTCCTCCTCTCCAACACAGAAACTGTCCTCTGCGTAGGACTGGTCTGGCTCAGGAATCTGGGGTGGGGGCAGAAACACAAAGCCCAGTAAGTGCTGAAACACTGTGCTAGTCTTGCTCCAGGCACCGCAGGGCCCAAGCGGGGAGCGATGACAAATGGAAGCTCAGGCTTTGCTTTTCCAGCAAAACCTCAGCTGAATGTGCACAGAACGGACAGGAGGAGCAGAGGCTGCTTGGAAACTGAGCCCCCCCGTTCTTATTCTGAGGTGCTTGCAAAGAACCTGGGCACAATATGAATTTTTGTGTATTAACAACAACAAAGTGGTTTGGTGTTCTCATCAACTGTAGATCTCTTGTTTTGCTGAAGGTGATCACAGAATCATGGAATCATTTAGGTTGGAAGAGGACTGTAAAGTCATTGAGTCCAACCCTTCCCCCAGCAGTGCCAGGGCACCACTGCCCCCTGTCCCTCAGCACCACAGCTCCACGGCTTGGAAACCCCTCCAGGGGTCACAGGGACTCCACCCCTGCCCTGGGCAGCCTGGCACAGCCCTGGAGGGGAAGAAATTGTTCCTCAGCTCCAACCTAAACCTGCCCTGGGGCAACCAGAGAATATAAAAACCAGGAATATAGGAAACAGAAGGTAAAACCCTGAGGGGACACAAAGAATCACCCTGCACATCATTTTTTCCCAGTTCTGTGATTTCTTTGGTCACCATGAAATACCAAGAGAAGAGTCACTAAAACTGAGGGTACATGTGATTTATTTGATGTGATGTGCGAAGAGCTCAGAGTAAAGCAGAACCCAGAAGAGAGATGACATGGGGAAGGTCTCAGCTGAGCACGGGGCCACTTTCCCCCAGAGGGGGAACAGAGCTGGGTGCAACACAGACCGAGCCCAGGCGGCAGCAGCCAGGGGAAGAGGTCCACACTGAGAGAAGCTCCGTTACAATAACCCAGCAAAGCTTCCCTGGCACTTCCATGAGGGCACAGAACTAGTGCCCTGGGGACACTGGACAGAGGCACGCTGTCAGAGGGTGCTGAGGAACAGCAACGGCCACTGCTAAACACACTGCCTCGTTTCCTCGTGTTTCCAAACTTACATTTCAGGAACTAGACTGGTAATTAATAGAGAAAAAATGATCTCTTGGCACTGCACCTTGTCTGGCAGCAAAGCACAGGGCAAAGGGCTGCAAACTACACTTCAGAACAGGACTAGGACCTAAACACGGTCACACACAAGCAGAATTTCCCCAGGGCAGCAGCTGGTTCATCTCATACCTGTGAGAAAATGTCCATGCTGTTGAACTCACAATGGACCATTTTGTATCTACTGCCAAGAGCTGGACTACGCACAGATTTCAGGTAAACTCCTTTCATCTCACAGTCTGAAATAAAACAAGAAGGTAAAAGAGTACAGTCTTATTAAAGATACAATTTTTAATTCATTACTATTACATCATGTTTTCCATATAAAGTAACTGCTGACAGGAGGTTGGAGCCAGGTGGGTTGGGCTCTGCCCCCAAGGAACAAGCAACAGGACAAGAGGAAATGGCCTCAGGCTGTTCCAGGGGAGGTTTAGGTTGGAGCTGAGGAACAATTTCTTCCCCTCCAGGGTTCCCCAGGGCTGTGCCAGGATGCCCAGGGCAGGGGTGGAGTCCCTGTGATCCCTGGAGGGGTTTCCAAGCCGTGGAGCTGTGGTGCTGAGGGACAGGGGGCAGTGGTGCCCTGGCACTGCTGGGGGAATGGGTTGGACTCCATGATGTGAAAGGATTTTTTCCAACCAAAACGATTCTCTGGTTCTATGAAACACCACTGGGGAAGACAAGATCAAGAAGCACAGGGGTCAGTATTACCAGCAGTACCTTCTCAGCTCTCTCTCTGTTAACACTATAATTTTATCTATTGCTATTTCATGTCATGTTTTAAGTCTGTCTTTAAAAGAACACCTGAAAGTTTCAGGAATTACAGAGTGGAATAGGAAACTGTGTTTCTGTTCAGTGGTAATTGTGGGAGAAAGGGTGGTTGACTCAGCCAGAAGCCACCTCCTGACACAGTTTTCAAAGAACTGACTTCCCCCTGCCCAAAGCTATTGCACAGTAGAGACTCCAGAGAGGAACTCACGACGTAAGGAATCCTTGCAAATAAAATCAGAAAACGTACACTCAGATGACAGAAAGCATGGAGATTTACTGCCCCTGAAGAGGCTGCTGCTCATTAGCTGACATATTAGCTGGCCAAATGGCCATGCCTACCACAGACCACTCACTAAGCAGCACCTCTCATCTTAAAACCACAGCAGCTCTCCTCACTCACCGTTTAGCACTTGTGTGACATCACCATCATTCAGGAACTGAGCAAGTGAAGAGCTCAGCTCATTCTCTGCTTCATCGCTTTCATCAGATGAAACATCCTCTGCATCTTGCTGGGACAGCTCAGCTTCTTCATCTAAAAACTGTCTTGCTGCATGCTAAAAGAGAAAAAGAATCCAAAACTGTGGTTAGAAGCTGGCTCCCAACTGATTAAGGTTACCTGTGAGACCTCTGATTCAACCAGTCAGTGGCTTCAGAGCCCCTGCTGCAGCTTAGATGATGACAGACATTGAGCTCCTGGCTTTGCAAAGAGACCCCCCCAGCAGATGAGGCGACGAGGAGCCCACGGTGTTGGGCAGAGCTCAGTGCCCAGCACACAGAGCTGGAGCTGGCGCCCCTGTCGAAGCAGCAGCCAAAGGCAACTGCAGTGTGTGGCACTGCACCCAGGCTGCTTCAGAGTACAGGCAGAGCCTACTAACACCTTGTAGTTAAGCTACCCCAAAATATTAGGTTGCTTTGTAGCTTATAAATCTAGTTTTCCTCATTTTATTTGCTTTCAAAAATCTGTGTTCATTTAGAAGCGCTGGCTTACTCTGAATTGCAGCCCACTGGAAACTCCTGACACAGACTTCACGCTGGTTTGCCCTTTCCTGTGTAGCATTTAGGGTTAACCCTCATGCATGAATCTGTCAGAGAGTTACTGAGCTCGTTACTGAGAAGGTGCTCCTCTTTCGGGGAAGATGAGACACCTTCCACGTGAGCTGCCCAGGGGACACGATCCAAACCTCGGCACCAGGTTCCACCCGAAACAGCTGACAAAACATTCACAAGCATGTGCGTGGAAACAGAACAAGTGAGTTCAGGAAGATGTTTAGTCAGAGATACTTCTTATTAAACTAACTTTTTCTCCTCTTATCATTTCAGTTATAAAGTACTGGAATGTGAAGAAAAAAACACCCAAACCAAAACAACAAACCATTATGTATCCCAATTACTCCAAAAGAATCAACTGTTGCCTTCAAAATGCTTTGAATAAAAAGCACAGAGCTGTAGAGTTTAGTTTAGTTTAGCTGAATAGATGGCAGACTGGGGCTTCTTGTGCTTCCATAAGTGACCTCTGAGTTTCCAATTTTCCCAGCTCATTTCATTATTTGCTTACACCGCTTAGTAGACCCGACTGACAGGGGTTATTACAGCTCCTTTTCTAGAACAGTTTTGATTATTCTGAACCACGCTGGAGGTCACCTGTTTACAGGAAGGAACTCTCAATGTTGTTGCCAATTAGTCTTAATCCTTCTGACTTGTGAGGGACTACAGAGAGGACAAACCTGCAGCGTGAAAAGCACTGTGACACCAGGAACTAGCAGTCAAGAGCCTGCTCACACCTCAGAAACTGTTACAGGTTCTTAAATTATTTGTTGGATCTTTGAACTCGGTGCCAGTGGGTGTTTTGGTCACCTTGGACTTCTCACAACCTCACCTGGAGTACTGCATCCAGTTCTGGGCTCCCCAGTTCAAGAGGGACAGAGATCTGCTGGAGAGAGTGCAACAGAGGCTACGAGGATGGTGAAGGGGCTGGAACAGCTGCCTTACGAGGAAAGGATGAGAGCCCTGGGGCTGCTCAGTCTGGAGAGGAGACTGAGGGGATCTAATGAATGTCTATAAATACAGAAGGGCTGGGTGTCAAGAAGGCAGGGACAACCTCTTCTCACTTGTGTCCTGTGACAAGACAAAGGGCAATGGATTCAAGCTCAAGTGCAGGAAGTTCCACCTCAACATGAGGAAGAACTTCTTTCCTGTGAGAGTTACAGACACTGGAACAGACTCCCCAGAGAGTTGTGGAGTCTCCTTCTCTGGAGACTTTCCGGCCCTGTCTGGATGCATTTCTGAGTGATCTGCTCTAGTTCTGTCCTGCTCTGGCAGGGGGGTTGGACTCGATGATCTTGGGAGGTCCCTTCCATCCCTCACCATCCTGTGATTCCATCAATCTCACTGCAGATCTCGGATGCCCTTACAGCTCCATTGCCTCTGACCCAACACGCACCTACACGCACCCACACGTATGACACAGCACAGTGGTTATCTGTCTGCAACTTCCACACAAACTGCTCCAGACAGGACCCTCAGCACACAAGGAGAGGCGTGTGATGTCACATACCTTGTGTGTAACATTGCTCTTGACCTTCTGCCTCTTCCTGCTTCTTGGCTGGGTTTTGTTGCAGGCCGCTGAGTTGGCGTTCACGGTCCTCCTCCCGTTCTGCTGAAAATCCATGCTGTCATCACTGGACGCGTCTGACTGGAGGAAGATTTCACAAAGACTCCAGTAAATAAGACTAAAGCAAGCAGTATTTTCATTACACAGACATCCTTCAACGTCTGGGGCTTTGGAAGCAACACCTGCTTTTTTTGTGATTGATTTATTATGGCAAAACAATGCAGTAATGCTAATTATATTATTAAGGAACAGAAAAATATGCCCTTTGGGAGGAAAAATCTGGTCAGATGTAACATGAACTTTGTTTTTTTGACTCAAAGTTTTGCAGAAGAAAAGCTGTTTTCCCTCCTTTCACAAAGGGAGAGGCTCAGCTGTCCTGCCTCTAACAATATCTCACTGCAAAGCCAGCCCTGGAGCCCTCGGGAAAGAGCTGAGGGAAGGAAATCTGTTCTATTCTAATACACCTTAGGTCAGGTGGCAGCAAGTATTTTTTGCCTACTTGCCTACCGACTGGAGAGAGACTAAATGCATAAACACACCCTCCCTGAGTGAGTTCCTTTTTCATTTCCCTTCCACCCCACCCAAGCACGTACTAACCACGAGAAGTGGCAGTCGACGTTTCCTGGCGCCACGAATCGGCGATTCAAAGTCACGGTCACTCAGAACCTATGGAAACAGAAACAACAGCAAAGAGGGGGTTTGTCTGGGGCTTTGTCATTTTGCTTCTCTCTCTCTCTTGCCCCCCCCCCTTTTTTTGTTTTCTAAGACTTACATCCGGAGACTTCAAAACATTCATCTTTTTCCTATTTTTCCTCTGGAAAACAATCTCCTCTTCACTCTCGCTGCCGGTACCTACAGAAAAAGCAGGAAACAACATTCAGAAGGAAGGGCATTGTTCCCAATACAACATAATCCAGCTCGAACTGAGCAATCAAACTCTGTCTCGCTTATACAAGTACCTACAAAGGAGATTACTTATCGATCTGTGCAGCAAATATTGTTCTCTTTGGCCTTGTTAATGAAAATAAATAATCTCCAGCTGAGGCGTACAATAAATCCTGCTTCCCTGGAGAGGCTCTGAGTGGAAGTGATTACCTCAGGCAGCACAGGGAGAGAAAAAGAGAGGTGAAAAATGGAACCTGGAGCAGAAGCACTTACAAGTCAAGTAAGAGTTAGACTTCTGGAAGCGTTCTGTAACGCACATCCCTTTGGGGGCACTGAAACACCACCAAGACATCCTCTTTCCAATCCCTTCTCAAACAGCTGCAGCCTTTTCTGGTTTGGAAAGGACTGTCTTTATGGAGCCCCAGATCCTCCTCCAGGCCGCGTGGCAAAGCTCCAGCTGTGATGGAGGAACCCTGGGCTCGTGTGGTCGATGTGCTGCCTACGAACGAGCACCCGAGCCAGGGCCAGTGTTAGCCCTGTGCTTCTAAGCCCTCCCCTGATTTGGTTTGGGTTGGTTTTGGCTGGGGTTTTCCCGTTTGCGTTTTGTTGGGGGTTTAAGTTTGGGTTTTTTTGGTTTTTATTTTATTGGTGTATGGTTGGTTGGGTTTGGTTTGGTTTGTAATTGATTTTTATTCATTAGATTACAGGTTTTCAAGTCAGCAAATTAACACAGCAGTTTGAAGGTGTGATGAGTCAGGAAGAAAGGTGGCATTTGACAGCCAATTGCTTTCAGAAAATACAATGAGTATTAGACAAATTGAAAGAGAAGGGAAAAAAAAGATGCTTTCATCACCAAAAAGGACTCTTTATGCTTTGCTTCAGTGTTCAAGGACAGTAACAAAACCATTCTGAAAAAGTCAGTGTACCTGATGAATCAGAACAAGTGCTATTAAGCCTCGGGTTTCTGAAAGAAATTGAGGTTATTCAGAAATAAATATAATAAAAGGTGTGAACATGACCTGTAAGTGACCTACAAGAGAAGAACGAGGGCCGCTTATGTCTAATGGGCACCAACTGGGACCCAGGAGGTTCCAGCTGAGCAGGAGGAGAAAGTTGTTTGGTGTGAGGGTGTGGGAGGCTGTGCCAGGCTGCCCAGAGAGGCTGTGGAGTCTCCTTCTCTGGAGAGATTCCCACCCCGGCTGGACCCTGCGCTGCTGGGCCCCTGCTCTGGGTGCCCCTGCTGGATGGAGCAGGGGGTGCCACCAGAGCAGCTCCAGAGGGCACTGCCAGCCCCCACCATGCTGGGACTCTGGGATTGGCAATATCTGAATATGAAATATTTTTTTATGGTATATTGGTCCTAAAAAGACAGAAGGGGAGAGAGAAGGAAGGAAATAAAAATAGAACAGAGCCAAAAATGGTTGACATTTTTAAGTTAATCCATATTTGTTCTGAAGTTATAATCAGAAAATTGTAAATAGGAGACAGTTGTCATGCAACTGAACAGGAAGAAATCCACCAGCAGAGTTTCCACCCCTCAGGAACAACAACAGGGAAAGACAAAGGCAGGGATTCGGGCACTGAAGCACAACAGATCCAGGCGATCAGAAATTGGATACTGAGAAGATTAAGCAAGGGCTTCAAGGAGAGCTCAGCTCAGCCCGCGTTGCCTCGGCTGGTGAAGGGCTACGAGGTGTAACGCCGAGTGCTCCCTGCAGTGCCCACCCTCACCCTGCAGCCCCAAGCAGCTAAGCTCACGTGCCAGGTCAGGATTCTGCAAAGGCTCCTCGCTGACCCAACGTGTAGCATTGCAACCTTTTCCCGTCACCCTTCCCACCGAAGGGATAAAACCAAGATGAGGGTCCAAAAGACACTGGGTTCTGTTGCTTTAGACATGAAGGGATCAAGCAACCGCTCTGCCGAAACCCCTACCTTCAGCAGGAGAAGCATGTGGGCTAGGAAGGTTGGTGGCTTCCAGGTTTCCAGTTCTTCCTAAAGGGGAACCAAGTGTATCCACAGCTGGACTCCCAACATCCCGCCCACACGGGATTTGATTTGCTTTCTCGGGAATTTCCTCCCAGGCACTAGAGAAGACACTCATAGGAATCCTTCTGACAGCTTCAGTATTCATGACCTTTCTACTTGTTGAGGTAGCAAGTGCAGAAGCCAAAGCTTCAGGTGATCTACTTCCCATTCTTCTGTCTCCTGACTCCAAGAAAGGCACTGTGGTGGTGGCAGCCCTGGACCCTTCTCTGCCCTTCACGCTCCTGCTCTGGAACGGCAGTGGGGTGGAAATGTCTCTCCTCTCTAGGCTTTTGTGATCCCGTTTCAGCGATGGTTCAGGCCTGGAGCTATCATTCAGTACTTTGTTTTTATCTTTAGTGGATTTAATATCCACATGACTCCCTGAGGCACCCTTTAGTTTCCTGGTATTATTAGCCTTGAGATTGTCCTCAAAGATTTCACTCTCGGACTCTTCGATGGAAAATCCCAGATCAAAGTTAACAGCAAACAGTTCTTCAGCACTGTCACAAAGATCATGGGTATCCAGAAACTGCCTGGTCACACTAAGGTCACCCGGTACTTCCGTGGCTGTGCTGTGGCTGCTCCCTGGCTGCTCCTCGCAGGGTCTGTCCCGGTTCAGAGGGCTCAGCTCTGAAGGAAACCCCTCGGAGCCTCTCCGGGTAACACTGGCTCCTGACTCCGGCCTGACCAAGCACTTCCTGCTTGCAGAAAAGCTTCCATTATTTGGGTCACCAATGTGCTCTTCTTCAAATAAACGTATTTTCTTCTCTTCAGCAGTAATCACCCTTTTCTGGCTAACTCCAAGATCCTTCTGAGCAAAACACTCCCTGGAAGGGTCACTCGTCAGGGTGCGATTTGTTGGTGGAGTTCTGTTGTGAAGTTCAGCAAGTTCTTGGCTGTCGAACAGACCGTCAAAGCTGTCATCCCAGTGCAGGTCCTCTCCGGCTTTAACCCCCGCAGCCTCAGCAGGAGGAATGGTTTCTGAAGGACAGGTGTGGGCAGAGGCCCGTGGTACACTGGTGACTTTCTGTGCAGGGTTGTCGAAGAGCAGCAGCGAACAATCGGCTTCTGAGGACACAGGAAGGACCTTCTCCTGCAGTGTCTCTGAAACACCACCAGAAGTCACTTGCTGAAAGGGCCTTGTCGCCTCTGCATTTCTCACCGTGTTTTCCAAATCATAAAGTTCATTCAAAGGGGGGGGAGATTGTGCTAAAAGCCTTTTCACAGGGGAAAGTCTTTGTTTTAACCAAGGCAGCTCCTCAGCCGGTCTCAGAAGCGCGAATGAATCCACATATGGTTCGGGAAGGTAAAATAACTCGGAGGAGGCAGGGGATTTCTCAGCTGCGAAGCTGCTGTACCCCGAGTCTGCGTGGTTCATCCCCTGGGCCCTACGAGCTTTACCTGCAGCCGTGCATTCCGCTGCCGCTGCGCTTTCAGGACCTGCAGCACTTTCACTGTTGCCACTCAGGTCGATGGATTGGTTTAAGTCAAACGTCACCTCTAGTCCTTCATCCCTTGGGCTGCCCTGGTCAGTGTTCTCCACCAGAGCCAGCCCTCCGGCCAAGCAAGAGGCTGAGCTGTTGGTGTCTGTAGGCAACACGGGCTCTTCCAAATCAAACCCCAGAGTTCTTTTGGAAGATTTTGTTATTTTAAACGTGTTAAAGAACTCACTCCCATCATCATTGGTATCAGGTAGAAGCGGTTTTATTGCTGATCTTTGCACCATGTCCTTTCCAGACGAGTGTGCTTCCTGCTCGAGCGTGGAGCGGGCCGTGGAGAGGCGGCTTCTGGGCCTCCGAACAAGAACGTCTTCCAGACGTAAGTGAGGCCGAATCTCCAGGTCATAGCTGCAATCTCCCTGGTGACAAACACAGTGTAATATTTACTATAAATACACACAGGCTGACAAGGACTTGTCATAAAGATATTTAAAACAAGTGACAAAGGTTTTTATATCCTAAAGGTTATCATAAAGGAGAAGAAGACAACGAAAGAGAAGACAAAACCCAAACGAGGAAAGTGCTTTGCATGTAAGGTCACAGCTTTCAAAGAAAACGTTCTCTGGCAGCAACTGCAAACCCGTGCTTGGGCAGTCAAACTGGGATGTTGTGGAGAGACCAGAAGATCCAATGCATACATAAAGATGGCATTCAACAGAGTCAAACTGGGATGTTGCGGAGAGACCAGAAGATC
The DNA here is from genome assembly GCA_025345505.1 of Todiramphus chloris collaris. Lineage (NCBI taxonomy): Eukaryota > Metazoa > Chordata > Aves > Coraciiformes > Alcedinidae > Todiramphus > Todiramphus chloris. The sequence goes on along the minus strand of JANVCC010000043.1, from coordinate 1,113,846 downwards.
CAAGGAACAGATAAAGATGGCATTCAACAGAGTCAAACTGGGATGTTGTAGAGAGACCAGAAGATCCAACAAACAAGTAAAGATGGCATTTAACAGAGTCAAACTGGGATGTTGTGGAGAGACCAGAAGATTCAACAAACAAGTAAAGATGGCATTTAACAGAGCTCCAGCGCACAAGTCATGCGGTGAAGATGCAGCTCTCAGAACGTTAGCAGCAAGCAACTTTGCTTTGCCAATAACCGAGCAAGGGACGAGGTCTTTAGACCTCAGTTCTGGGAGGACTGGCAAATTGAGAGAGGTGTTGTGAGCAGAAGAAACCCTTGTTCAAGCCCAAGGGAGCCCAGCGTTCTCGGTTCCCCTTGTAGTAGAGTTTGTAATTTGCCTATTGTCCTTGAGAGCAGATGAAGAACTTCTCACTCACGCACTCTGAGCTTCTGTTTCTTTCACAAACACGGATTTATCAGCCTTCTGTTCAGACAGGCACTGACTCTTTCAAATATACACTTGAAAACAGCACGCTAGACTTTGACATTGCTCCCAGTAGGTATCTGTACAAGGACTGCCTGGATTGAAAAGCTATTTATCTACTCTCCTTTTCACTCTCTCTTTTAAATTAAGATTTCAAAATTAAGATGTGCAATCTCTAAAAGGAACAGTAAGGGTCAAATGAGGCTCTGAAAGCAATGGTTTCAAAGTTCATGTATTCAAAGTTCAAACCTGTTTTACTACTCAAAAATAGCTGCAGTTGTTCAGCCTGCAGAGGAGAAGGCTCCAGGGAGACCTTCTAGTGGCCTGCCAGAGACATGGGGAGAGGCTCTTGATCAGGGAGCATAGTGATAGGACAAGTGATGATGGTTTCAAACTGGAAGAGGGGAGATTTACATTAGATATTAGGAAGAAATTCTTCCCTGTGAGGGTGGTGAGACCCTGGCACAGGTTGCCCAGGGAGCTGTGGATGCTCCATCCCTGGGTGTGTTCAAGCCCAGGCTGGCTGGGGCTGTGAGCAACCTGCTCTGCTGGGAGGTGTCCCTGCCCATGGCAGGGGGATGGAATGAGATGATCTCGAAGGCCCCTTCCAAGCCAAACCATTCTACAATTCTACGACAGTGAGGATGTAAAATCTAAACAGAAGGTACCGTTATTTTTTGGCAGTTCAGTGAGATGGATCTCTAGAGTCACCAGTCTCTGAAATTAAACACAGTACCTGTACAGAACAAGGGGTGATAACACTGACTTTTACAGTAAGAGGTTACCTGCTTCCTATGCAAGTAACATGCTCTAAAAGTCTTATCATATATAAAAGGAGGAAAAACATAAGGTCTTCATAATCGCAATGTCATGAACCCACCTCTTTGTCCCATAAGAATATTATCAGAGCAGTTCTGCTTCAGCCATGCTGATGTTCACTGTTCAAACTCCAACAACACCTATGTCTTCCAGTAACCTCCCATCCCTCTCTAGCTCTTCAGAAGCCAGACCCTTCACTCCCTGTCCTATGTACTCAAACAACGCTCCTCTCCCACAGGCACAACCCTTGGCCTTCCTTCACAAGAGAACGTGACTTCTCGTCTCTACCACACTCAGTGTCTGCATCATTGAGTCGCTAAGGAAGTTTCCAGAGCTCTTCTAACCAGTCACACTGTGACAGTGACATCCTGATGAAACTGGGACCACTGGGGCATCTGTTGCAAACCAGACCGTGAAGAAAGGGAACAGGCAGGGACGGTACACCTGGAGCTGCCGGTAAAACCCGCCACTGCTGCAGCCCTTACGGAGCCTGAGCAGTCACTCATGGAAAACAAGGTTTGAGAAACACTCTGGGAAGTCACTGTACCCCACTGCACAAGGCAGAAAGAACCATCCCTGAAACGACTGCTGCCTGGCCTCTCTCAGGGTATTCCTGAAAGGGGATTCCAAGCTGTCTTCCATGTTCTACAAGACCGATCACAGCCTAACGTGGCTTGGGGTCCCCTCTGGTGCAGCAGCCAAAGCAGTATTAGCAGAACTTCTCCACTCTCAGTAATAGTGAAACCAGCATTTCCATTTGATCACTAACTGCATCCCGTGCCACAGGAAGGATGCATGCAGAAGAAAGCAGGAAGGGCCTGTGGCGAGGCTGTCTGGGGGAGGGCAGAGCTGGTTCCAAACCCTGCCTACAGCGAGGCCGCCTGTGTCCCAGCACAGCAGCGGGTAGAGCGAGGGCAGACAGCTCAGCTGCTGCAGGTTCATCCCTAAAGGGCTGTGAAACACCCACTTCATCACTCACCGGCAAAGATCCCACTCAGCTGCTACACACTTACTGCCCTAGGCTTACGCTAGGCCTTTAGAAACATAAAGTTAGGAGTTGTTTTAAAAAGAGATCTCCAGGGAGATGCTCAAACTGCACAGGCTGACTTATGAAAGCCTTAATACCAAAAGAGCGAAGAAAACAATTACCACGAAAGGGTGAACAGGTGATTTTGATATGAGCAGCTTCTAAATAATTAGTTTCCCCCTCAAGCTCAGTCAAAAAACAGAATCAAGATACGGAAGTCATTGTAATAAATCAAAGAGGAGCAACAAACAACAACCAACACAACCCGGTCCAATTAACTTCACAAATGTCATCTGAGAAGATTACACATTTGGCTGACAAGATAACAGTGTTGATAATTTTATGTTTAGATTTCCATAAGTAACAACTAAACATTGGGAAATATTGCAATTAAAGTACCCAAGCATCAGTAGGACACAACTTAAATTAAATGGATTAAAGATGGATTAGCTGCCAAACCACTAAACCTTATTGAAACAGAGGCAGGTGATGCTCTTGCCCACCCAACAAACATCTAAGAGGCACAGTGCAGACCATTCTCAGCCTGATATTTTCTGCTTTTTTTAAACACCCAAAGTAAAGCAACCCAAAACTAATCAAGCCTGCAGGAAAAGATCAGGGTTGTAAGTAAAAGGAGAAGTTAAATCACAACTGGACCAGAGGTAGAGCGGGCAACAGCAAATCCTTCATATTTTCACACAGCCTGAGAGGAAGTTGTATGTTTAGGATGATGAAAGGTAAGAGAACCATGTCACGTGGTCCAAAGGACCCAAGGAAACTCAAGGAGGAAGTTCCCGAATCGGTACTGGTAATCTCTAGATTACGTGGCTTGGGAACTAGGAGGTGGCAAACACAACACCAATTTTTAATGGTGAGAGAGGAAGCTAACAGGTTGTTAACCTCCTCTCCATACTGAATACATTCACAGAAGCTACAGCAGATAATGTCATTACTGGATGGCTCTTCTTCAGAAGGGGCAATATTGCCTTGGAAAAAAATAAATTAAAAAATAACAATCAGACCTTACAAACCTTTAGCATCGCTGAGATGTGGGGTGGGGGGAGATGGTCTAGGGGTGACCTTGTAGAGCAGGGCTAATGGTTGGACACGGTGATCCCAAGGGGCTTTTCCAACCTGAACGATTCTGTGATTCTGTGAAACCCACTGGATTTCTTCGAAGAGATCAGGCAGCAAAACCACTGAGATGCTCTCACACATACCATCTTCCCAGCTTTCTGCAGGGCTTTCAAAAAGCCCCTGCCAAAACCTTTAAAGAAACTCAAACAGAGAGCAAACCTGGGATGTTTCTTGCATGGATAAGTAACCAGGTACAACACAGAAACCAGGAGTGAGGAGTTGTTACACTGAAGAACCTCATCTGGCCACTGCATAGACCCCATTACTATGTTCTGATTTGGGAGGAAAAAAACCAAGCCAACAAAAACCCCAGCAAAATAACAAGAGAAAAGCCTGACAGAACCGCTGTGTGCCAGGACAACAGTCCAGGAGACAAATTTAGCATCTAGGACAAACTTTAGTAACCTAATTTCAGGCTTACACGGAGTTATATAACTGTTCTAGTTCAACCTAGTCGTTCAAAATACTTTCTCAAACAACATGCTTTCTTCCAGAGAGTCCAGTTAATGCTGATTGAGTGAAAGGGCAGAATTGTAATTATCACATCTGAGCCTGAACGTGTACAACTTGTAGAATCTGAAATTAGCTGATTAGCTCTTTCAGAACCTAGTATGCTCCAGTGTGTACCAGCTACTCAGGAAGTAGGTCATGCAGGAGCAGAAAAACAGGCATCTCTTATATTATTGTACTAAATCAATGACCTTGCTTAGAATTACTGATTCTGTTTTAAAAGTAACAGGTCTTTTAATGTAGAAAATAAGAAGGAAAAAGGAAACTTAAGATAGTAAAACTTTAGTTTTCAATATGTAACTATAGGTATAAATACACACACACACTCTGCTAGCATTTCAATTGAAGGCATCTACTATCAAAATTAAAATTAACCTCTCTGTCCTCATAAGCTGCTTTGGCTCTACATTTTCTAACGAGATTCAGATGGCTGCCAAAACCCTGGTGATTTTGCTATTTAAAAATGAAAAGATAAGTCTGTAAACAGCTTGTTGTGGTTTAACCCCAGCTGGCAACTAAGCACCACGGAGCCAGCTGCACAGCCAGCACCAGCCACGACCTAGATGGTTCTGCTTTAACTTCTCCTCTTCCTTACTCACAACCCCATCTTCTCCTGCAGGTCTGAGCAGTTTTGGGTTGCTTTACTTGAAAGCTGGATTGAAAGGGAGGTAACAGCAGCATTGACAACAGGCGGTTTTTGCTGACACGAACCAGGACCCGTTTCCAGAAGAGTTCTTCAGTTAGGCCTAGGGAAGAAAGGCTGTAGGATTCCCAGCTGTGGTAGGGCGAGTTAAACCCCATGGAGCCAGCACTGCCCCCGCTCAGGCACAGGGCTGGACCTTCCCCTCAGCTGCAGCTTTAGCACACACAGCAACACAGCTTCCACCGGCGAGGCTGGCGGTTTTCAGAGAGAGCAGCTGCCAAAGCAGCGTGTGCCAGCCTGTTCAGAGGACAGCTGGGTACGCTTCTGCCCTCCTAGGTGATCAGCCGGGCCCTTAGCAGGCCAGGGAAGCCCCTCCTGTTTGCCCTCACCCACGAACCCCTTCTGTGTGTTCTGGAGAGCCAAGTGCCGTGCCTCAAACTCTCTCAGCCACGGCCCAGCTCCCCATTCCAGGTCCACAGCTATCTCCTAGGCTGGAGTGCCTGCTTCTATCACGTTGCCAGGACTGGTTCAACGGCATCATCGATCCCTCCTCCTCCACCCCTGCTTAGTCTCCAGAGGAAGGAACACCACCAAAACCAGGGTTTTGGAAGTTCAAGTATAATATAGCAGGTGATTCTTAAAAATATGTTTAGCTGATTCCCGTGAGCAGCCCAAGGGGCACGGAAAGCACAAAGAGGCCCTGATATTTCCCCCGTTAACGACGGCTCTGCTCATCCTATTGCCTTTTGCCGTCGGGCAGCGTGCCTGGAATGCAGCACAGGCTGTGTCTCCTGCAGCCACCCGACATCCCGCTTCCAACGGCGGGTCAGCCTGACACCTCCTGCTCCCGCGGCACCCGGGCTGCCCCAAGGGCCTGGGAATTCTTGAAGAGCAACCATCTGCTCCCACTTAGCAGCAGTTGGCTGCTGGTCATGGATCTGCTCCCACTGACTCTGCTGGTGCTGGAATTTGAGAGGGGATCTGGCTAACCAGCAAACAGAGCCACACAATGACACACGCCAAAGGCCCCCAAAAAGAAAGGTTTCTCAGCAAACTACGGCGTACGCACCCCAGAACTCACGGGAACCAGCAGCATTTCGGAGGCTGCAGAGGCAAGAGGGAATGTTCAAGAACAACAGAAGTGTCAGAAAATAAATGGCTCTCCGGTTTAGATGAAAATGTGAATAGCAAAACATTCCTGAACCCCAGTGACCATGGTGATTTCTTAACCTTCCTGCATTCCCACGCCAGTGCTAAAGATAAAAGCAGCACCAGGTACAGTCAAAGCATCACAGAACCATCATGAGGTTCAACAAGGCCAAGGGCCGGGTCCTACCCTTGGGTCACAACAACCCCCTGCACTGATCCAGGCTGGGGCAGAGCAGCTGGAAACTGTCCAGCAGATGAGGACCTGGGGGGGTTGGTCAGCAGGCAGCTGGAGATACACCACCTCCCACCGACGCGGCAGATACACCACCTCCCACCAACACAGCTAGGCTCTCCCAGGTGCCACCCAACCCGCTCGGTCCCCTTGGCCCCTGCAGCATATCTGACACCCCAAAATCCTTTGCCTGATCACTTTTCTTCTCCCTGTGAGCACAAAACCCCGGAGGATCATTAGAGCCAGAAAGCACCTGCTGTTAAAGGTCTGCCCAGTCTGAACCAGGTCCCAACTAGCACTCAGATCCCAATCGTTTGCCAAGAAGATCAGAAGAATCAACACGGCACAAAGAAACTGTTTCAATTGGAGCTGAAGTTCTTGGTGTCACAGGTCCTCCCTGGCAGCCTCACTGTCCAAGAAGAAGCCCCATGTGTGTCCATCTCCACGCATGGAAGCGTGGGCCTGTCTCAGGACTTCCCTGAGATAAAGCAGCAGCTGGGCCACCTCTGCACAGCTCCCTTTGAGAACCTCAGCACAGAGCACTGCCCTTCATTATCTGTTCTCTGCTGTTGAAGCCAAATCCAGTGCCCCGGAGTGCCAACCAGCAGTTCCACAGATGCACCAGTACTCCCGTCATAAACGCCACAACTAATTGTCATTAATAACTTTTCATTAATAACATTTCATTATTTGAATCATCTTTAACTCTGCATTCAGAGTCTCCTGGAAAAAGAGACAGCTGGCTGGAAACACTGTGTTTCCCCCCAGAACGTGCCTGACTTCACACTGCAAGATCACAGCGAGCCTTTGCAGGCTCTTTGGAATGCTAGGGTGTCCTGGGAACATCTTCCCTGCTGTCACACATTTCATCCAAAGAACCATCACAGAACAGCTAGAGTTGGAAGGAACCTTAGAGATCATCTCCTTCCGACCCCCTGCCATGGGTAGAGACACCTCCCACCAGAGCAGGTTCCACAGAGCCTCATCCAAACTGGTCTTGGCCACTTCCCAGGGATGGAGCATCCACAGCTTCCCTGGGCAACTTGCTCTAGGGTCTCACCACCCTCAGAGTGAAGAACTGCTTCCTGATGTCTAATCTAAACCTACCCTGTTTTAGTTTAAAACCATCACTCCTCATCCTATCACCACATGCCCTTATGCCCTTCTCCAGCTTTCTTGTAGGACCCTTTCAAGTACTGGAAGCTCCTAGGAGGAGAGGTCCCAGGAACCTTCTCTTTTCCAGGCTGAACAACCCCAACTCTCTCAGCCTGGCCTCGGAGGAGAGGTGCTGCAGCGCTTTGATCATCCTTGTGGCCTCCCCTGGACCCTCTCCAATAGTTTCAATCCTTCAAGGCAACCTAAACCAGATGATTTTAGTGCCAGTGGGTCCAGGTTCATCTTCTAGATGCCGTTTCCTGAGGTGTTTGGTGTCAGAGACTGACAAAGAAAAAAGCAAGCCCTCTAAAGGAAGGCTTTGGGTTTTCTTGGTCTTTCTAGAGAGAATAATTAATCTGACTGCAACTTAACACTTCGAGGTGGGAAACGGACCCCCACAGCCACCATCTCACACCTAACAACGTTCCAGCTTTTATAAAGTCACAAAGAATTGCCTCCCTCCCAGGAAAAATAAAAAAGCACTTCAATATTTCCTGTTCCCTACCCTCAGAAACTTGGACAAATCTCATTTCAATAACAATGATTATTTTGCCCTGACCTTGTTTCCAAACAGCACACTTTAATTTCCAAAAAAAATGCTTAAAAGCTATTGAATTATTTTGTGGAAGGACAACTTGATTTGTTACCATGTCACACAAAAAATCCCTGCTCGTAGCTAGGGGAAAATCCAATCCCATCTGCCTGCTTCTTGTTGCTGTAGCAATAAAGCGCGCAGGCATTAAAGGCTTTCCTGCAGAGTTCCTACTGGAGACTTCTGCTTTTTTATCCAGTTGGGCCAACGTCTTCTCTCAGTTTTTAAGAGCATACAAATACAATATGCAGAACTCTTTTCCAGGTGTTTTCACTTCATCTGTTTGAAAACATCTAAGCTTTTTAAATTACTCTTTTATTTTTTTTAACCTGGTATGCTGAACACAACCACACAGGAGGCTTCCTGGAACCACTGTCTGAGTGCAGGGAAAGGAAAGCTACACAGCAGTGAATTCTTGAGTCTCTAACAGAAAAGAAAACACCCATGGAGAACACACTAGTACCTCCCGAGCTGGCTTGTGTTAAGTTATTCCTAACCCCTGAAAGAGATTCTTTCAAAGAAATAATTAGTTCCACCAGAAACTTCCAGATGATTTGATTATTCATTGTAAAATAGCGATTTGCCTGTTTTTACATTCTATCACTCGTCAAGAAACCAATCAGCAGGGCTGTGCTTTGAAGTTTAATATCTTAGTTAAGGAAAAAGGTTTGACTGTTATTTGTCTTAAATCCCCCTGCTATTACAAATTGGAAGGCAGGCAGACAAGGAGGGGTATATTTGGCAATGGAACATCTATAGTAGGAACTTGGATGCAGGGTGCACTCATTCAAAACCCTTCGAGCCGCTGCTAAACCAATGATTGCTTCCATCCACTTATTTCCATCTAAGACTAACTGTCTAGGTAGATTTTACAGGCTTAGTTCCTGCTCAAGGTAGATTTCAAGGAGGCCTTCTCCAGGTTGAACCACCCCAGGTTCAGCTGTTCCTCATGCATGTAACTGTGTGGCATGAGCATGCCAAAGGAACATGATATTTATCCTGGTTTTATGTTTACAGAACAAACTTCAAGTCAAACGTGTAAGAAAACACTCAAGCTTCCAAGAGACCATCCCAACGAGCATGGAGAACACGCAGGGATGAAGATGTACCCAGCTCCGTGGGCAAGGGCAAGGCAGTGGATGCCGTTCACCTCGAGTTTCGCAAGGCTTCTGACACAATCTCACGGCTCAGCTCGTGAGGTGTGGTTTGAACCCCACGACAAGAAGGGCAGGTGGAAAACTGGCTGGAGCACCCTGATGAAAGTGCTTTGAGGGCTGGTCTAAGTCCAGCCAAGGGGCGCTTCCCAGAGGTTTCTAGGGTTTCACAGTTTTATTACTGACCTCGACCACAGCCCAAAGCGCACCTTCGGTACGTCTGCAGATGGTAGCAGGTGAGGGGAAGTGGGTGACACACTTGAGGGCAGGGCTGCTGTCCAGAGGGTCCTCAGCAGGGTGACAGAAACCTCAGGACAGAAAAATGAGACAGCAGTGTGCCCTTGTGGCAACACGGACGATCGCACCCGGGCTCCCTGCACGAGACAGTCACCAGCCGGGCCAGGGAAGAGATTCTTTTCCTCTCTTCATCAGCTCTGAGGCCACATCTGCAGCACTTTGCTAGAGCTTTAGGTCTCCAGTACAGGAAACAGCTCAGACTGGACCAAGTCCAGCAGAGTCAGCCAAGACTGCCACAGGGCTGGAGCACGAGGATGTACAAGGGAAGACAAGGGAACTCTGTCCAGTCTGAAGAAGAGAGGACCTTATCCCCATCGTTGTCTCGTGTCAGGGCAGGGGGAAGACAGGCAGGCTTCCTGGAGCTACGCCGACGCCAGACTCGAAGGGCACAACATGAAACAAGGGAACGTTTAGATATTAGGAGACATTTTTTCACCATCAGGGTGATCAAACACTGAACCAGGGACCAAGAGAAGCTGTGGGACTCCAGACCTGGAGATCCTGAGGGCTTGAATTATGGAGGTCCCAGCCTCCTGATCTACAGAGGGCCTGGACCAGACCAGATTGCTCCACAGATCCACACTGGACTGCTCTGTGGTAACAGTGACGGCCTCAGAGCAGCGTTTGCTAACAGAAATGGCGTAGAAGAGAAATATTTATATATATATTACACTGAAAGGTTCTTTGGCCTGATGCACAGCACAATTATAGCCATCTTTCTCAGTACGTGTTTTCCGATCCACCAGGATTGAAGCTGTAGGACAAGCATGGTGGGAACAGGGAACCCCAGCCACCTCTCCCACATTCCCACGTGCTCTCACGGCAGCAATAGCGAAGGCTGCTGTCTTCTGAAACACGGGGCAACAAGTTTCTGCTGGTGAACCCCCGGGATGAGTAAGGACTGCCACGGGTCAGCGACTGCTCCCCGGGGATCCCACTGCAAAGATAAACGCAGGCCAGGTGCTGCCAGGGGACCTGCCCTGTCTCGGGAGGAGGGTCCCTGCCTTGCAGAGAAGGCGAGGACGACTTCGGAAGATACGAACAACTCTCCCATACAAGGAATCACTGCCAGGGCTGCCAAGATACACATCGAACCTTTGCTTTTTGTGAAACACTGGTGGTGAAGCTTTGATGTCCTTGAAGCCTGCCACGTTGGTTTAGATAGAAGAAAGAGGCCAACAGCCACTGAAATTGAAAGCTGGATGTCAGCGTCGATGACAGCCTCTGCCTTGCCAACCTTGTCAGAGCTACGGCTAGAGCCTTGTTTTTCCCTAGAAGAATTCAACAGGGTGGAGTGATGCATCATGGTGTAACCACTTGTATTCAGGGGAGTCATTACGAGGTGTTTCCAGCACGCCAGTGACATCCAATTATGATTTCTCTGCTAACTGATGAGAAAGTTCAGCATCTCCACCTCTGAGTCGTTAAGACAGAGAGCTGGCTGGAAATCAATCCAGATAACGCCTGAAACTTTGAGCTGGGAGAGAGCTGAAGGAGATAACAGGCAGCCCCTGTCTTTCAACTGCGAAAGCTTTACCTACAGCACATCACAATCCGTTCTGCCCCTCTGCTCCCAGGGCTCTGGGCAGAGAGAGAGACCCCCCTGCAGTGCTGGGGCAGCTCGGGAGTGCTCAGCACAGCAGAGACAGGGACCTGGTGGAGCGGGGCCAGAGGAGCCCCAGCGATGCTGGGAGGGCTGGAACCCCTCTGCTGGGAGCCAGGCTGGGAGAGCTGGGGGGGTGCAGCCTGCAGAGGAGAAGGCTCCCCAAGGGGAGACCTTCTGGGGGCCATCCAGTACATGAGGGGAACTGTCTCATTCTTCTATAATTGATGGCACCTACGTTGGCAGAGTCAGGGGGACAACACTGAAGATTCCCTCAGTGAGTAACAAATTTGTTCTGTACGTTTTTTTAAGGGTACCAGGTGTTGGTTTATCATCTACAACTCTGAAGGCACTTGGGAACCTGAACAGACTTCTGCTCTAAAACACTTCCACAAAAGGAGCTTAAGTCACAGATACTTCACGTGCCTGGTTTGGTGGTGGGAAGTCCTCAGCCAGAAAAGCAATTCTCAGTGTTTTAACCATTTCTTTGCCTCTTGACTTCCTTCTGCTCTCTGTACCCGAACTGTCCCCAAAGTCCTCTCTCTCTGGCACTACGTTCTCGACCCTCGTTTGGGAACACAGGCTCTCAAAGAAGTCAAGAATGCCATTGTTCTGTGATGGAGAAGCTTATCTTAGCTCTGAAAATCTATTTACAACTTGCCATTAATAAACTTTCTTAGCAAGGAGTAAACTACAATGTTCCATTCTCTTTCTTGATTAGCCCGCTTATTCAGGAAGCTCTGGCAGCTTAGCAACAGACTCTGATGACCTAGAAAACTTCAGCAAACTAAAATGCAATGTGTGGAACATGGAAGAGATAAACTGGAGGGAAAAACAGTGTGGTGAACAACTGAAGTCTTCAAGTACTGTCAAGAGGCGCAGCCCTAGGCACCTTTCCTTAGCTGCCATCCAGAACTGTCAGCAAGCAAGTCTCACCTCCCAGAGGGTTTTAATTCATGTTTGCTTGGCTGCCCTCCTCTTATCCTTTAATTCTCTGGAGCAATTAGGTTTTAAATTAAAGCTTTCACAGAAAACAAACAGAAAACCTCAAAAAACACAATCATCTTAAAACACGCAAGACATTCCTAGGTCATTTTTATGGGATCCATTTGATGTACATATTAATACGAATTTATTTACCACTCCTATGACACTCTGGAATAGTTACAGTATCATGCTTGGTGACATTGTTCCTTGACATACATAGCTGTTTTATTTAATGCTTTTTTTTGGTAAAATACTGACACTTGGATCTATTAAAAAAACCCAAACCAATGATTTATGGGTGAGGCTTTTTTGCTACATAGGGAAACACTAACTGTTTTTAAACAGCTTCTGCAGGAAAGATTAAGAATTAAAAACAAACCAGTGGGAGAGATTTTGAAACTAATTAAATCCACATTAGCCATTTCACAATGCTCACATTAGCCCCACGCCAACACTTCCCTGCACTTTGTTTCAGCTGACCAGACGGGACTGGAGCACTGGTTGTTTTTCAGGTATTCTAATTGCACAATAAATACCTGTGCAAGCTGAACGTGAGCACCTTACCTGCTCACTTCTCAGCAGCTCTATCATTTCCATGACACTGATGAAATGGTGGCAGCGAGCCGAGTGATCCACCATGGATGTAGGGAAAGGACGATTCTGCCAAAGGCTCCACTCAGTCAAGGAAAGTTCACGAGTTGCCTCCTCTTTGTGTTTCTGCAGCTTGAAATTAAGAGTGGCGAGATTTTAGTCAATGAATTGTTTAGGAAAACTCACGTCCACTTCTCTGGCAGGGACCACATATAGTCTGAGTGCAGAGAAGTGGTTAAACATTATCACAAAGCTTTAAGTCTGGTCTAAAATAAAACCAATTCCATGTATTGTCACAGCTTTTGATGGAAGACAGGTTGGTTTCAGTGTTGAAATGAGACAAAAGCTCCATTTATTTTTTTCCCCTGAAACAGAAAAGAGCTTGTAAAACCTGAGCTTTTCTTTCAGTAACGCTTTCATAGCTACATAAACAAGGGAATGAGAAAGCGTGGCTGCAATACCGACATCCAGCACAGAATTCTGAGAAACAGGAAAAGAACTTCATGGTTACTGACAGACTTTGTGATGTATGTTTAATTTACAGACCTAACCTCAAAGACCCATTTCAAACATCTAATTCCTAAATTCTGAACCTCAAAAACTTACGTATAATTCTCAAAACTGCATTTTTAGTGTAGACTCCCTCCAAATTCACCGTTAGCTTTTTTACTTGAGGTATCCTTCAGGAGCCCTGTCAAAGGACACACTTCATTTAGGTTAAACTCACTAGTATTTCTTCCTGGTTTCCCAAGGTCTCAAAGCGGACAGGAGGCAGTATGGGTTCCTTCAGTCCATCACTCTCCTTAATCCGGTAAAGCCTGTCCCACAGCTCAAATTCCTCAGGTGACAGAGACCACTTCTCGTGGCAGTGTGCTTGCTCTTGGGCTACGGGAGGGGAAAAACAACAGGGAAGTTTTACAAAAAAGGAGACATGGAATAGAAATAACTTTGCATGATACCAGTCCAAAAATAAAACACCTTCTCCGTGCCACAGACAAAACTGAGGAGAAACAAGAAATGTCAGAAACAAGCATTGGAACTGGTGTTCTAATTATGGATAAATTCATCTATTAAACGGTTGCTGTGGGGGAAGGCAACATAAAAGCAAAGATCTAGACAGACAGATGTAAAGAGAGAGATACACATCTACCAAATACCTACACAGAAAACAGGGAAAGCATATGGCTTGGATTTCAAAGCAGGTGTCTTGTTTTTCTCCCCCTGCCCTCACCCCTTTTTTTTTAAGTTATTCTTTAAATACTGGCCAGCAACATTAATTGGCTATGAAAAAACTATTTGACTTATTTTCCTAATCAAGCTCCTCTACTAAAGGCATGCAGATGATTCAGAGAACAGAAACAGTACTGTGACAATTCTCCAGGAGCAGGGCAAGGGGAAAAAAGAAAAAACAAAGAAAGAGGCTGACAAGTTTTATTTCGATTCCTAAGTGCAAGGGGCAGGCACAGGGCAGCCGTGAGCACCGGAGCAAGAGCTCCCGAGGACAAGGCGCCGGTGCCGTTCGGCGCTGAGCGAGGCCATGGCAGTGCCCGGGGGGCAGGCTGACAGGAAGGCTCCATGCCACTGCCAGCCCCCTCCAACCAGCCATCAGCACCAACACCAAAGGAACAGCCAAAAAGCAGCGCTGAGAGTCTAAGGAGGGGGGTTGCTTTCAGCCCAGACGTGTGAAGCTTGGAGGAAAAGAACTCGGTTAAGATGCCAGTGGCTCTGCAGACAGGACTGGGGCTGAGTCTGCAGCCAGCCACCCTATTCCGACGCAGTGGCAGGCAAGAACGGGCCCGTATCTCTCAGTCCTCTCGAGTTCCATCTGCAGGGCCGGGGCGCCCCGGGACGGCGTGGCGATGTTTCTCAGAAGCTCAGAACCAGCTGGCAGCGAGCTCTCAGCACAAGGTTCCAGTCCTGCTCAGAAACAGGCTCTCTCAGCTGGGAAAACTAATCGACACCGGAGGGGTTTCGCAGGCCACTGTTAAACAAACCCAGAAAGTCAATATAGCTGCTAAAATACTTTTGGCTCGGATCTAGGAGTTGTGAAACTCCTATATAGCTAATGCACAGTCCAAGGATCCAGCAGAGGAGGGAAAAAGAGAGTTGAAGAAGAACAAAATCAGAAACCCTTTCCTGCAGGTTCTAAGAACAGCTAAGTATTAGTTCTGCTGCAGCACCCACGGACCAAGATGGAATATGTCAGCCTTGGAGTAGCTGGAGGTCTGGACAGGGGAGAAAGGCAAGGCCAAAAGGAGTCCTCAGTTGTAACCACAGCCTAACACCCTTGGTCAGCCCAAAGTGACTTCTGCTGCCTCACTTAAGATGTCTATCTTCATAACCAAGGAGGAAAAGGATGGCCTAGAATGCACGTTCCAAAAGCAAGCTGTTAGAAAGGGAAAAGGAGGCTCCAGGATAAAACTCAGTAAGCCAAGAGAGCTAGTCTGGGTCCCTCTTGCTCTTGAGGATGCTTCTCCAAACAGTGCACCGGAACCTTCCCCAGCAGCTCAGGTGATGAATGTTCAGGCACATCCAGGGCAGCACCAAGAACAGCAAATGGCTTCAGCCCTGTGTTACAGCTCCAGAGGACAACTGCTTTGAGAGAGATGAGGGGATCCTGTGATCTTCCCAAGTAGTAACCTGGTGCGACCCTACCCAGGCATGCAGGCTGCCAGCAGCATGCGGAGCAGACACTTCCCGAGCTCTGGGCTGTCTGTGCCTGAGCAGAGACAGCAGGCACGGCTGTCAGGAGAACAGACTCAGCACGTGAAGAGAGCCCGAGAGAGGGGAACAGAAGGGAATTCCCCGTGGCTGGGGAAGAGTTTCAGGCACTGAAGTACCCGTGCAGAAGCAAATCCTTGATTAACTGGGATTTTTCAAAGAAAATAAGCATTGAAAGCAGCAGTTTTCTGCAGTATTGCCACAATTTTCTGACAACCACTTCACAAGGTAATGTGCTTTATTATTCACATTTAATTCCAACAGGAGATGAACTCAGAAATGAACTCAGCCATCCAAAGGCTTTGCCATAATTATATGAAAAGGCACAGGTAATTGGAATGGCACAAAAACTCCACATGGGTCTAAAGAGGCACTTGTTTATTTTAGAAAAACCAAAACAAACCAACAGAAGATTGCATCATTAAGATAAAACCACTAATTAAAGAAATAATGTGATTTTGTAATACCAAACCCACGGCTGTAGACAGCCCAAAGCTGATACCATCTGAAAAGGGGAGAGTGGCACGATTGTGAAGAACCAGGAGAAGAAGAATGAGCAAAACGAGTTTTCACGGCGACAAACACAACGTGAAAAGAAACCCGTAAGGCATTACTGACAGCTGAAGAGGAAGGACATTCAGCCATCGGGAACACCAGGGATGGGATGGCCACAGGGACATCTTTTGCCCTGCCTGTTGTGGTGTCGTACCTCTCCCAGTGGTGGGAGATTGGCAGAGAACTGGAAAAGATAACAACAGTCAAGATGATTACCCAGATCTTTCAGCACTTTCACCTTTTCAATTACCTTGTGGGATGGTTGTTCTCATTTCATAAAGTAAAACAAGATGAGCATAAAAAACATGAGCTGTCTCCAAAGGTATCCGTGCAGAGATTTTCCCTCTGATGAGTCCAAGCCATTTTAAGTGCAAAACTATTCTTCCTTAAATGCTTTTTGATTTTACTGCACTTACTAATAATGCTACTCAGTTTTAGCAAACTCTTTAAAAAAAAGAAGAACAAAAAAAAAAAAAAAAAAAAAAAGAAGCAAATCAGAGAGAAACTAATCTCACATTAGAAGAAATAATATAAGAGGACTGCCAAGTAATGGGAATTTTGCTCTCCTTGCTGTACTTCTTGAAGAACAGCTCACACAGCTGAAGAACACACTTGGTTGGCCATGGGGCATGTCCTTCTGGGGCTGACAAACGGATAAAATTCATGAAAGAAGATGTGCAATTTAAGGATAGTGTAAAATTAATAAAAATAGAATTAAATTAAGGACAGGAAATATTTATTTTGACTAGAAAAGGAGAATGCTTTAAATTCTGATGCTACTTCTGCCCACGACACTTCAATTTCTGTGCACTGGCATTCCTCCATGGACAAACACGAAGATCAAGTGAACCTCAGGGACAAATCAGAGGTAAGAGAGCACGGGTAAGAACACAGACAGCTTCTTCAGCGCATGGTTTAGCGGTCAGGACAATGTCAGATTGATGGGTGGGCTTGATGATATTAGAGGTGTTTTCCAACCTTCACGGTTCTTTGCATTCACCAAAATAAGGAGGAGAAAATGGAACAAAATAAAGCCTCTCCTCTTCTCTTCTCTTCACTTTCAAGTGAAGCCACTTGCTGCACGCAGTAACAAAGGGGACTTCAGGAGGAAGCAGGGGCTCAGTCACTCACCGCGTGCCGCCCCCGCTAACCTACTTCCCACAAAGGCCACCTGCTGATCGCAGCCTCTGAGGTGCGAGTCCCGCAGCGGCAAAAGCGTCCAGCACACAACCTTCTTCACGCACTCAGTGCCTCTCCTTGCTGTTTTCTAGGACAGATTTCCAAGCCTTCTAAAGCAAATTATTTTCATTCCGTATTTCGCTCTGCTGATTGCCTTGCAAGTTGTGTCTGGTTGAGTCCACCCTTGGTTTTCCTCGCCGGCCACCACGGGGGTTGAGCACAAAGCCCAGGGCTGGAGAAGGCCCCAGGGGCATAAGAGGCCACGCCATGGTCAGGAGGCTGGCCCAGCAGCACTGGCTCATGTGCACAGAGTTCGGGCTGGGGGCGGCACGGCCTCGTTGAGCTATCGACAGGAACTCTGCTCGGTTCCACTGCTGCCCTGCAGAAGAGGAGGCAGCGGGAGCTGTTCTGACGGCTGCAGGGGAAGCTGGCTTTTTCCTGCCTGATTCTGTAGCTTGCTTCCCCGTTCTGTGTCCAGCCTTTTGTTTGCCCCGGATGGTGCTTGGAAAGAGATCAGATGTCGATTTTGATAGTAAGAACTTTTGCGCCTAGAAGCCCTGAAAGGCCACTAACTCCAAAGCCTATGACTCAGATACTGCAACAGGAAGGTCCCCAAGGCTTTCAGGAGTTTGCTCCTTCAGGAAGTTGCTATTGGTCTTTACAGAAAAGACTTAACCAAAGAGATCGAGCACAGTTTCCAAGTATTTACAAAACTTAGCTCTTTCTTACTGTCTTATAACATTGTTCAGCTTACTGAGCATTTCAGTGCCAGGTAACAGCTCCAGATGAAGAGCCACTTCTGCTTTTAGATTAATTTTCCTCTAAGGATGTGTGCAATTCATAAATATTCTACCCTTGATCCCTCCTTTTCCTCAAAATCCTTTAGTTTTCAAGCATTTGTGTTTTATTGTCATTTACAGAGGTACAAGACACGCTTTTCTTATATTAATCAAAACATGAAGCCTAACTGTTCAAGGCCAAAACCAGATTTGCTATTGAATCATCACTAAACACTGAAGTGACAATGCTGTCACCTGCCACAGGGGTATCAGAAGCCTGCAGAAGACAGCATTTGCCTCTTCTTTTTGTAGCTGGATTTTCTGACCCTCAGTCACTTACTCCAGGAGATAAGTAAGGATATTCAAGGGGAGAACTGTGATTTGAGGATGTCCCAGGAAAAGGCTGAGGCATCAAAGCAGCAGGCAGCACAGGCTAGAGCTGACGGAAATGACACTCCTGCTACCCCCAGCACTGAGGTGAGCAGGAGGTTTGGGCAGGCTGCGACGTCACAACGCGAGACAGCGGCTTACGCGCTGCTTAGGAAAACACCGTAATCCTCTTACCCGTGACACAGGAGAAGAGAGCAGATTTCTGCTGGAGGGAACTGGATCTTCTCTCTTTGGAAAGCGTTCTTGAATTGCTTGCTTCATATTTTTCAGTAGTAATAAACATTTTATGCAACTTTGGATTTACGCCTTCTGGAATCATTCGTGGGCTGTGCTGGTAGAAATGCAGCATTTTGTTTCCTGAAATAGCTTTGTGGATGCTCCTCTTGTTAGACTGGCTTTGGTTGTAGGTCTGTAAGAGAAAAGGTAAATCATATGTCATTGTTGGATTGTTTTCTCACAGGACTCGATCGAAAGTAAAAGCACAACTGAGTGTCTGTGGGGCTTCTTGTTATTTTATGTTCTGCCATCAAGGTGGGGTTTGTTTGGCTTTGTCTTTCCTTCCCAAAACACACTTAAAATAAAACACAATGCCAGGCCCTAAGAGCTATCCACATTCCCTGCTCTGTGAATATCACCAGTGAGCTCAACATACCTGCTTGCTCTGGAACTGCAAGGTCAAGGTTTGCAGAACCTCTTCCCATGACGGGGACCAGAGCAGAGGGGAAAGGAACAGGAGGGGACAGATGGAAACAACAAAGCGACAAGGTTGCATTGAAAAAAATCAAAATGTTTATGTGTTTATGTAAAACATTAAAAGCAAACATAACAAAAAGGAAGGAAGCACCGAAGAGCAGTGACAGTTAGGTTGTGAGTAATACAAACGATGGAACAAGGTACAGCTTTTCACACCCCATCCATAGATCAGAAGCAGGCACAGCACCCAAGAGAAAAAGAAGCACAGCCCTTGCCTGGGGGAGTTTACAATCTGCAATAGATACCGGGATGATGTAAATGATATTACATCAGAAACCAAGACAGGAGGTCAAGTGAAGAGGGAAAAAACAAAACAAAAGGCCTAAGATTATTTGTTAACATCATACAGGCTCCAAGGCCTTTAATTCCACTGCATTTTTACGGTGGAAGAGAGACACCGAGACAAAGATGCAGAAACTAAGGAAAGAACCTGGTCGCCCCTCCGAACATCTCTTGTCCTAATACTCTTCCCGTGTCTCCGTGAGAGGTCATGCTGGAGACAGAGAGCCCAGGCAGGCAGGCTAAGAGCTCCGAGTGTGACAGCATGGCAGCTGTGCTCTTCTAGAGAGAGTTTCTTTGGAAGCCAGGATTCCAGGCAACTGGCACAAGAAGATGCTCTCTGAATGCAACTGGAAGAGGTTAACAGATAGCTCTAATAAACTGTCTCTCTGGCACAACAGTAAATACCTTTTTAATCCTAGGACAGGCAAAAAAAGTCTCTTTATGGAAAAAAAAAATTGCTGTACCAAATTCCTTGCTTGATAGAATTGTTACTGTCCTGTTCCTTTGTTCACAGGCAGCGTGAGCTGGGCCTGAGAGGAGGCCGCGAGCTCCCGGTGCCCGTTTCAGCTGGCAGCCAACAGCTCCCTTCCAGGCTGCTGCACAGGCAGCTGAGCTGTCACAAGACATGAAAGGCGCCTGAGCAAAAGGCGGCACATCTGGGCACCCAGCCCAGCTGGGGAGCTGCAGGATCCCGAGGCCCGGCGGCTGCAGGAGCCCAGGGCACCCGCGGGGTTCAACGCTGCGACGTGGGACAGGACCCCGCAGCAAAACCACTCTGGGGACACAAACTCGGGTCAAACACCAACATTCCAGAACTGCACTCACCAATCTCTCCCCAGTACAATCTCTTCAGAAGCTTTATAGTTGAATTGCTTTGATTTATTAAAATAAATGACCAACCAACCCAACAAACTGCCTGAGACACAAAGACAAACTCTCACAAATTAATGTGAGATCATTAATTACTTAGCTGCAAGTTATTTGACGGGGAAGAATCTCCACGTTAACAGCTCTGGAAGGGCACTCAATCAGGAAAGCAAAGCAAAACAAACAAGTGAAAAGGAAACAAAACCCCCAGAGACAATACTGGTCAGGAATTAAATTTATTTTGTGATCTCAAAACAAAGCAAAAAATCATGTAAAATTACTGTCTGACCTGGGGGAAGGTTCTGCTTCAAAGATTTCCGAGGAAATGTGAAGAACTGGGTAATCCAGCTGCTTAAGGGTAACTCCAGGGAATTTAAGGGACCGTTTTAACTTCCCATTACAGAGCAGACCTTTCAGTACTAACCAGGCTTCATAAGCAGCCTGAGAAGATGCCTATTTACAAACACCATTCACTTTCATCATTTTTAAGTCTCATCCCTTCAAAGTAGCTTATTTCTTTTTCGTCAGGCAGGATTCTTTGGAATTAAATCTCTTCTGTCTACACATTTAAACCAGAGGCACAATATTGTCTGGAATAAATGAAGTAAGAGCACAACTGAAATTTTGGGTTTACAATTAGCTTACACAGATCTCAGACTTCTGTCATGAAACCCGACCCAGCTGAGAACCAGTCAAAACCCAGTGAAGAACAAAAATCAGTTTGCAGCTAGAACAGTAAGATGCACTATGAAAAAGCTTCACATTCCAACAGCGGTTGCACAGTGAAACTCTAAAGGTGCAAGTTCATATTACTCTGCAGCCAATCTCATCAACGAGTGATGCCAAAGGGGCACTGCCTCACCTCCTCCTACTAAATCCTGCCCTGCCAGATTCCTTGGATCAGCCCTGCACGTGGTGTGGCTGTGGGATGGAGCTGTGCACTTCAAGGGTCCTGGCAGAAAGATGGGGAGCAACTTTTGAGCAGGGCCTGTTGGGACAGGACAAGGGGGGATGGTTTGAAACTAAAAGAGGGAGATTCAGACTGGAGAGAAGGAGAAATTGTTGTTGCTGAGGGTGTGAGAGCCTGTGCCAGGCTGCCCAGAGAGGTGGTGGCTGCCCCATCCCTGGCACCATTGCAGGGGAGGTTGCCCGGGGCTCTGAGCACCCTGCTCTAGCTGCAGATGGCCCTGTTCCTGCAGGGGGTTGGACTGGATGAGCTTGGAAGGTCCCTTCCCACCCAAAGCAGTCTGGGATGATTCTACGGGCAGTGTGCTGGTGCAGCTGAAGATTGGATCCCCCCCTCACCGCTCGGGGCTCAGATCTCCTCTGGTATGCTGCTTTCCCGAGGGGCGGCCCGCGCTCAGAGACAATTAATTATCCTGCGAGTCGAGTGCTGAGGTTCAGGAATTCAGCAAAAGTAGCTTTCCACTTAAGCTGATCTGTTCAGCCCTCACACGCAAGACTGCCACCGCTAAGCGCTCCTCTGCAAGCGCGGTGTCGTCAGCAGCCCAGAGCCAGACGCTTCCGCTCCTCCCGCTGAGCTCCGCCCCGATCCCTTCTGCAGGTTGCTCTGTCCCCTTGGCACAGACCCCATTTAATACCTTTCAGTTTCTCATTTACACAGCAAGGGTTATGGAGCAGAAGGGCTGGAAGCCCTTCTCATGGAGGGAGCGCATCTGTGTTGAGGATACTGTGGGCTGGGATAGCTCCCTGGATGGTATTGTGCAGGGAACTCTCGGGGCAGCTCTGACGGTGCTCAGCGCTGCTGTCAATCCAGAAGCACAGCACAAAGTTCCCCCGAAGAGACAAAACAAGCCCCTTCTTCCTCCCAGCCCCACACTCACCCGCTCCTCCCGCCCTTCGGCCAGGATGACGACGATCCTGCCCTGCCGCCTGCGCCCCGTGCGGCCCATCCTCTGCACCAGCCGGATCGGGCTCTTCTGAGCGTCGAAGCAGATGATGAGATCGACCTCCCCGATGTCCAAACCTTCCTCCCCGACGCAGGTGGAGACCAGGGTGTTGTACCCGCCCGCACGAAAGCGTCTCACCACCTGAACAAGAGGTTGGAAGCAGGGTTTGGATTTTAGCCACACACTTGGCAGCTTTTCGAGGTTCAGACAGAAATTGAAAGACAATTAGTTTATAGATTAAAGCACAAAACCTCATCTTTCTGAATTCGTCAGTGCTGCATCGCGATTGAGTACCACACAGCGACGTTAGCCACACGTCAACTCTGAATGAAGACAAAAGTTTTCTGACTCCAGCCATGGCAGTCGTCGAAAACTGATCTTCCCACCTTTGCAACTAAACATTTTGGGAGGTTTAGTGGCTGGTTTTTTGTCTGGGGGTTGTGTGCGTGGATTTTTGTTTGTTTGCTTGGTGGTTTTTGTTTGTGTTTTGGTTTTGTTTCTTTTTGTTTGTTTTGGTTTGGTTCTTTTTGTTTGTGGTTTTGGGGTTTGTGGCTTTGTTTTGTGGCTTTGATTGCTTTTGTTTCTTTTGTGTGTGTGTTTTTGTTTAGCTTTGCTAGATCAAAATTTAAGGATATATCTTATTTTTTCTACCTGCAAGAAAAAAAAAATCCCCATAGCAAGTATTCCTCAGATTTTCAAATGTATAGAAGTTAGTAGTTGCTAATATAATGTACATATATAAACTACCCCTACTTACACATCCTGTTCAGTGCCTGTCATTGTGGACATGCCAAAAAGCGACCGACCCACAGAGCAGGTTAATGACAACGCTTTAAAGCTCAGCGGCTGCCACACAGTCTAGAAGGACCCTCTCGTAGCTATTTCCACACTGACACTCTTTGGAGCTCTTTCCTAACACGAGTCGTGTCTTTTCTTTACCTCAAGTTGTTCTTTCTGTGTGAAGCCCTTTGTGCTCTTGCCCGCGGAGTGGCCCACAAAGGGCATCACCTTAACCACCGGCCTGAGCCGGGCCAGCATCTCGGCGATTTCCTGCACGCTATCTCGGAAGGATGAGAAGATCATCACTCTGGTGTCCACAGACATGCCTTCCGTCGTGACCTCATCTGCTGAATCTGAAAAGCCAGAAAAAGATTTTTATTACTGATTAAATAATTGGGGGGGGGGGGGGGGGGAAAAAAAAAAAAAAAAGAAAAAAAAAAGAAAAAAAAAGTAAGGACAGGTCCATCCCACAAGCTGCACGTTCACAGCTCTCATCTCAATGGGAAGAATTTTGTCCACATATTTGGCATTTTAGGGTTTTTTTTAAGTAGTTTTATTTAGAAGAAAATTCATTAAAAAAAACTAAGTAAACAAATAAATAATAATAAAAAAAAAAAAGTAGAGAAAAATGACAATTAGAAGCTTCCACCTGTTTAGACCAACTCCCAGAAAAATCATAGAATCCCAGACTGGTTTGGGTGGGAAGGGACCTTTCAAGGCCATCCGGTCCAACCCCTTTGGCAGGGAGCAGGGCCATTTGCAGCTAGAGCAGGGTGCTCAGAGCCCCGGGCAACCTCCCCTGCAATGGTGCCAGGGATGGGGCAGCCACCACCTCTCTGGGCAACTTGTCAATGCCAGAAGATGCCTTCTTCCAAAGAGCTTACCATGTAACTTTTAAATGTGCTACTTCAATGCCCAGAGTCAGATGAGGTTGGCAATATAGGGCAATAAAACCACTGTTAGCATCACCCTGGGATGCAGTGCAGCAGGGTAGAAGAGACATATCAGCTTTCTGGGATTTGCAACAGCAAGTTGTGTGTAGTTCTAGAGTTTACGATCCCCATGACAGCAGAAAAGAGCAAAAGCTGCCTTTAATACCATAATCTCCTGCTTCTGACTCACCCCAACTGGTTACATCTCTCATTTCAGCAGAGAGAGCTTCCCCCTTCTCAAAGGAAAGGGAAAGATAATGCCATTGATACACCGTTTCTTAGCAAGGTGCCTTTGACCAAACCCATATTTCTTACATTATACAAACACAGATTTTTGCCTTTTGGGTATTCAGCTTGGGGTTTTTTTCATTCTTTTTTTGAAACATATAAAGGCACCTGCCCTCATGAACACAAACTCAAGTTAACTAAGCAACCTGCAAGTCTTGAACCATCAGCTTCTCTTTATTCTATCCAAATGCTAAACCAACACACCCACCACTGTGTACCACGCAGCAAACACCTAATACGTTAGAAAAGAGAC
The DNA here is from genome assembly GCA_025345505.1 of Todiramphus chloris collaris. Lineage (NCBI taxonomy): Eukaryota > Metazoa > Chordata > Aves > Coraciiformes > Alcedinidae > Todiramphus > Todiramphus chloris. The sequence goes on along the minus strand of JANVCC010000043.1, from coordinate 1,089,793 downwards.
TCTCTACAAAGACATACGGAATTCCTGACAGGGACACAGCTCGTGAGCACTGCCTGGGCACAGCCCACAGATGAACCCAAACAGACGTCCAGGGATCAAGACCTCCTTTCACCCAGTTCTCCCCAGAACACCTTGATCTCATTAAAAGAAAGGAATTATCATTCTCAAACTGAATGTGTAAAAAAGATGTTTCCCTGAAGACAGGAAGAAGAGTCACCGGGTGCTTGACACCCGTTTCAAGCTCTGCCTGCAATTCCAGTATCAAGCTGTTTCTTGAAATTAAAGCAGTAAGTGTAACAGATCACTATATATATATATATAAAATCAGTATATATGTATCTCTATCAGAAATTCCAGTATAGTTTTCTGTTGCACATATCTCCAGAGATATGGCTTCAGCAGCTTCAGTGAAAAAGGAGAAGCTGAAGTGAACCATTTTGCCCACCTCCTTCGAAGACGAGCCCTGAATTCACAGGTAGATTATGAAGGTGGCAGCCTCCGGCCAAAACAAATTTCACTCTTGAGCCTGACAGCCACGGAGGTCAGACAAGAGGATCTCCAGAGGTCCCTTCCAATCAGTCCGAATTATTCTATGGGATTCTACAGTTGGACTCATAGATCTTAAAATTCTCTGCCAATCAAACCAACTGTATGAGCGCACTGCAGTTTCAGGGAGTTGCAGGCAATACAGGAGGTCATCTGTCAAGTACAGAAACCAGTCCCAAGTGAAGGCCTAGAAAGGAAACTGTGATCACAATTCAGTATTTTTAGCCAGAAAGATACTGAATTGCAACACTGATATGTGTTCCGCATCGTTTGCCAGCCCGAGCAGACTGACAGGCTATATCCAACCTGCACTTACTCTGAAATACATCTTACATATATACGTATTATTCTCCTCCACTATTCTGAACAACATTATTCTATTTTTTTTTAGCATATTCTCATGACTTGAATAGAAATAATGCTCAGTAGAATCTGTCCCTGTACTGTAAAAAGAGTTGTACTGCTGCCATTACCTCCTTGGGCTTGTCCAAAACCAGACTTGGACATCTCACCAGTAACCCACGTGTGGAAGATTAGCTGGGAGAAGCTCATTATGCTCAGCCAGCAGTTCTTAAAGGCAGGCAGAATTTTGTCTGGCACTTACCTGAATTGCTGCTAAGTGCATCTCACACAGCAGGGGCAATAGCTACGTGGTCAGGGAGCTCCAGCTGAACCGGGTTTAGAAAGGGGTCAGAGTTTGCATGGGCAACGTGGCACCACTTCAGTAAGTTCTCATACAAGAGGTTTCATTTCAAATGGAGGGAGAAAAACTGGTGCTGCTCCCGATAGGAATGACCTAGGTTACTCATACTCTCCTTTTCTGTCTCAAGAGCAGGGCTCTTCAAGGAAAATGCTTCACTGAAGTAGTTATTCATTTAAAAAATTGCACAGTAAATTACGACTCGGAGTAGCTCAGTAACGCATAACTGGAACAAGGCAAAATTACGTTCAGTGGTTTTGTTTGCTTCTGGTTTTCTTCCTTAGAGGTACTTGCCCAAGTTCCTGAAGCAAATGCTGAATGTATGTTCCACTGCTCACATAATGAGTCAGGCTTTTATTTCAGAGCCTTCTGATGGACCAAAGATACACAGATACGATTTATGTTTGCAATCTTAATAAGCACTCGAGTTTTTATTGACAGACTCATGACAAGTTCTTGTCTGGAGGGAGAAATCAGGACACGGGTGTGTACACTCCTCAGTCAGAGTCCAAAACCAGGATTTGGCATGTAGCTACTTGTGCACGTGTGAATTTAGAAGTTACTTCCAAGAAACAGGGAGTAAGGGTAGAAATACGGGTTTCAGGTATTGCTCAAAAGGTATCATCAGAGACACTGTGACACAATGAACAACAAGGCAAATATGAAATTCTCACTCCTTCAGTCAGCTGCCCTGTGCGTTTGGGCTACAGATGCATAAACTCAGCAGATACAAGCTGGAGCTTACTAGAGTCCCTAAGCTAGGAGAACACCTCCAGCTTAGGGATCAGACTGTGAACTGTGCACAGTTCTGGCCTTGCTTTCTAGACAAAGCTTTCAGTACCGGTTGTTTGTACTTACTTTAAATTTCATCACGTGCAGCCAGAGAACTGTGTCGAGGACACGGCTTTGTATTCCCCGTGGCCTCGGCTTGTACGTTACTGATGAGGATAAAGGAGGTTACAGGGATCAGGAGTGAGGAAGGACAGCAAGAAAATCTAACAGCCCTAGCTCAAGGTACCAAGGTATCAGGCTGGATATCAGAGCTTCTATCCTTGAGTTCCACAAACGTGGCATCTAACCTTGCAGGAGGTAATGGCAGCACTGCACTGGGATGGTTTCCAGAGGAAACCTGGTGACCACGACAATCATGAGACAGAGCAGCACGAGGAATGAGTTTACTGACACTGTTTTACTAAGCTGTTAGAACCATCTGTAACTTGGAGAATGTTTTAGTTAAGGAAATACCATGGTATAGCTCTTCTAAAGAGGACATTGCCCCACGCAGGACACACAAAGCAATAAAGAAGCACTTGAACAAATCAGGAAACCAACCAGCAGGACATTACTCGTTCCCACCCACGGGTTCAACTGTTCAGATACCTTTCCTGTGAGTTGTTGGTACCTACCAGAGCAGCCCCTCTTCCACGATTTGAAGTGTTCTATTACAATTTCCTCCAATTTTCTTAATTTTGGATGGCTGTAGATAAACTCTTTTTTATTCTCAAGCTCTGAGAAGGAAACAAAGCCATTACAGATGGAAGTAAACAACAGGTATGAAGGTTTAGTCAGCTCCATTTCCTCCCATTACAATTCTCTGAGTCAGACATACAAATTCCTGACACTAGTTCTGATGGAATCCTAACCCAATTAGTAAACTACTTACAGAAGCACATTTGTTAAACACAGTTTTTGAGAAATTGTTGCTAATTTTGTTACATTCATGTGGTAAAAGATATCTAGTAAACTAGTAATATTTTAACCTTTTGTTTTCAATCAAACTCAAAACTCCAAACATAGAAAGCTTGTTGGAAGGTAGATAAACCAACTGAGAGAAGATTAGGTAGATAGGTAGGTAGATAAAGAGTCTGGAGTAAACAACCTGGACTAAAGAACAGCCACATGTATCACAGACAGCATCTTCCTGCATCTGCAAGCTACGCAGAGGTACCTACTTTTTCATTTAACCAGAACATTAACTGTTGGGTCCCTCCCCAGGAAATACTGACCTGCTTTACTCTTGTAAACATTTCCAGTCGCTGAAGCCAGAGATGTGTCTGGAAACATGTCTCTAAGCTTCTGATAGAGGTTCATGAAGTCCTCGTTACGACCGAGTTCATTCTTCGTACGGGTTAACCCTTTGGAAGAAGTGGAAATACCTTAGTGTTTCACCCTTGTTATCCAACAGACAAGCCTGCTCAGAATCAGCCAGCTCCTTTCAAGAGCTAAAGGACACATGCTAGCTTTAGAAAATGGAATAAACGCTGAATGGCATCAACATTTTTTCAGGGAAGATGCCATTGTAGAATTCAAACACAAAAACCATACAGAAGGTATATAGTATAGACAGAAGTCTGGGCCTGAGAGTAAACTGAGAAGTTTTACACCAAGCACTTAGCGCTAGCAAAGCCATCAAACACAGAAACACTGAGGGTGTGAGAGCCTGTGCCAGGCTGCCCAGAGAGGTGGTGGCTGCCCCATCCCTGGCACCATTGCAGGGGAGGTTGCCTGGGGCTCTGAGCACCCTGCTCTCGCTGCAGATGGCCCTGTCCCTGCAGGGGGGTTGGACTGGATGACCTTGAAAGATCATTCCCAACCCATTCTATGAAATGCTGCCAGTTACTCAAGGAAAAGGGAATGTAGACTAAAAGCTAAAATTACAAAGTTTCTTGAATAATTTTACATCAATGTTGAAAAGAATTTTTGCTGGTTGCCTTCTTGGCCACCTGGGCACATTCCGGCTCATCTTCAGATGGCTGTTGACCAGAATCCCCAGGTCTTTTTCCACTGGGAAGCAGAAGAATGAAGCAGAAAATCCACACCATAAGTTAACCTGTCCCCTCCTACATCTGGTGTGCAAAAGAAACTTGCCGTTGGATGTGACAGTGCCAGGTTGAAACTTGTCCCCTCAAAAATGATGTCAGTGTGCAGCCAGATCTTCCAGTAGCAACGACAACCCAACAGGTCCAAAAATGACTGTGGGGAGTTGCAAAAGACTCACAACAGCCAGTGATGGGATTAGGAAAATAAACTGAGCCCAGAACAGAAAAAGCTATTGTGCCCCAATATGAACTCATGCTGGGGTGCACAGTTCTTATCCTCTCCTTTGAGAAGATGAGAGCAGCTTCAGAGAAAGACAATAACAACTTTCTATTTTGCTTGCTGAGCCGGGAAGATGTTGAACAGCTGGGACAGATATTCCACTGCAGTGTGTCCATATCTGCAATCTCTTGGCAAAGACATGTAAAACTGACACATACCTCAGCTTTGCTGCAGGGGAGGAACTGCTTTACAAGGCCAGACGATTTCTCAGTTTCAGTTATTTAATGGTGATTCCCTGTCTCTCCAGAGATATTACTGCCACTCACTCTGAGTTCTGTTTGTGCCTTAGTTTTTTCATACCTGTTGCCATACACCCAAATTTGCTTTCCCAAATATACTCTGTCTCTCACATTGTGCTGACGTTTTTCCAACAGGGACAAAGGGGAACAAAATACCCATTCCATTTGCAGCCCATCTGTTATACGAGCTGTTTTGTGCAAACCCAGCCATATAGATGAGGGAAATCAAATGAGAAGGAGTGGAGGCAAAAGGAAGGGTGTTTCTGAAGACATTTCACCTTTTGATCCGTCCATAATTCCACAAAGGTAGATAAATAACGAGCGCAATCCCATTTGCAGCAGCAGCTCATAGCCATGATATAAACTGATGCAAAGTGCAAAATCTCCTTCAATTACACCTTGATGTATTCCCTGCAAAAACAAAACAGACTCACCATTAAATTAGGATGTTGAGAAGCATTCCTGAGAATCATACTGTGATTCTTCTGACAAAAACCAGATTGACAGCCAGGAAATAGAGACAAAGCACAAAGTAATGCACAGCAAGTACTCTGTCTATCAAACCCCCCAGGAAAACAAATTGAAAAAAATTAAATTAATTCAATAAAGACAATCTTTGCCCACCTCCAAAATGATCTCTAAAACACTTGTATTATCTTCCAAGATCAGCTCATTTCTTTCTGATGCAACAACACTCGAAATCTGACAGCTAAACCATCCACCAGTGTTTGGCGACACAAGGGATTTCCAGCACGTGCACCCAGCCTACAAAATCTGTCAGGAAAGTTGGCGTGCCCACTGTGAGGGGTATTTCCCAACGTTGGTTTTAATGAACACAGTCTATATGATTATTATAATTATTATTATATTCAGGTTATATTCCTTTGCTAAGTCTGAAAAATTGGAACACTCCATGACAATTTACAGAAAGACAGAAGCAGTAATGTCATTTGACGAATGATTACAATCAAAGTTCTCGAAACAATTTCAGTTTGGAAATTGAGTTCTTCATCTTTTCCTTAACTTTCCTAGATGAGCATCAAGAAATGCGGAACAAGTAGATATATTTTATTCCAGGGCTAAAACCAGAATGTTACAAAGGAAATCGAACTTAAACTGTATGAGTAATGTAAAATGTATGTTATGGAGTATTACTATTTACTCACCACTTTAACACCCTGCAATAAATAAAGGCATTTACCATATTTTGTGAAGAAGGGTTCTTTCGATACTGATCCCTGGCGAGAATGATCTGGTACTTGGTAAGGCTGGGGACGTCCCGCCTTGCTAACACTCCGACTTTAATCAGGCGGCCAGCAAATGTTTCTAGCACCTGCAAACAAAGCACAGCAGCAGACAGAAGATGTCAAGGGATGTACGCTTAGCCCTTGGAAGGAGTTTTACTTCGACACAGCAGAACGCAGGCAGACTATTTATTTTGTCTGAAACAGACTTTTTCTAAAGCCATCTGTATACTGATTCCTGAATAACTTGTTGCTGTACCAGATGACAACCTGGTGCCTGGCCTCACCGTAAGGTTCTCCGCTATCAGGACATTTCTAGACTAAGTTACACATTGTTTATTTATTTTCTAAACCCAGCAGAACCATTACAACTTGTTTTCCTAAGGATTTGTGACCTCCACCCTACAAACACCCTCCTGCCCCCGAGACAGCCCCATACCCATCGAACATCATAGCTGTGGTGCTGAGGGCCATGGGTCAGTGGTGCCCTGGCAGTGCTGGGGAAGGGTTGGACTCCGTGAGCTGAAAGGGCTCTGCCAAGCAGCAGAATCCTGTGAAGTAACCGAGAAGTGGAAACGCACACTGCGCTTCAGTCATTGCACCAGTACTGACCGAACAGAGGGGAAACAGGACAGGTAAGCAGAGGGGAAACAGGACAGGTAAGCAGAGGGGAAACAGGACAGGTAAGCAGCTACTTCAGTCTCGGGAAAACTTGTGTTTGAAAAGCTGAAATCACCACAGGCAAAGGACTACCAGTGGGACAGAAAGCTGTGTGTGGAAGGGCTGGGAGTCAGGAGATGTGAGCAGAGAAGATCAAGTGCCCAGCAGAAGGGGCCAGCACAGCAGCGTGCCCCATTTCCTTCAGAAACCACGCTAAAGGGCAAGTTGTTTTTCTACATCACATGTACCTGTTTTCCACGTTGGTGAAACAAGGGAACTGACCTGCACTAATTCATCATAATCCTGTTTTTCCTCTTTGTTTTTCAGCCTTAGGTGGTCAGGATTTCTTTTTTCCACAGACTTAGTTTTGCATGAGCGCTAACTCTGTCATAATCGGAGTAATCAGATTTGTTCTGCAAAAAAAATCACTTGCAATCCGTTGGCCCACTTGGCCGGTAACACCAAGAACATCTCCGTGCACAAAAACAAGCTTCTCCAAAGGCCACCTCGCCGTCATTTGACAGCAGACAGTTCCCAGTGGCTACTGACGTGCAGCTGGAGCGTTCCAGGCGCGCGAGCAGCAGCTCAGCCGGGCTGCACGAAGCGGCCTGATCGCTCTCCTTCCAGCCCGCTGAGAATCGAGTCCAACCGAGACAACAAGGACAGGCCTCAAACACGGCTGGTCTAGGTACATCTTCAGCTAGCGAGGAGAAGCTGCCCTAGCAGGGGAGGGGAGTGAGCTGCACGAGCACGGGGCACGTTGGCACACCAATATCCACGCCCCGTTCCTCCTCTTGAGGCGTGCAGCGTACGCTGGGTTTTCAGGGCCTGTCGGGACGCACAGGTATTGTTAACAGGCACACTCACACCCTACCCGTGCAGGGGCAGCTTCCTCCGACTCCTCTCCTCCTGCTGGGATTTCTTGCACGGGTCGGTATTCCTTTAGCCTCTTACACGGCGCCTGCACGGCACTAAGCGGGAAATCCTGCCGAGTGGGGTGGGGTGGGGATCACCGCTGCCGTCAGCCACAGCAGCATTAATCCCCCGAGGATTCAAAACCAGGGCGAGACCTCTGGAAGGGCAAAGGGAGCCTTGTGAGAGCCCCGGCCAAACTGGGCAAGCAGCGAGCTGGGGCCTGGCCGCAGCAGCCAGCCCATGCCCGCGGGTCTCCCACCAGCTAGCGGGAGCTGGCGGGCTGAGATCGGAACGGGGAACGGCTGCTCAGGAAGAACAGAAACGAGGCCCCAGCACCAAACGCTCTGGTGCAGCTCTGGTTGCTCCTCTGGTTGCTCCTCCTCCCCACCCTGGGCCTTCAGCCTGGGTACCACGGGCAGCCCAGGGCAGCTCAGCTCATCTGCTCCTAGCGGGGGGGAGCAAAGCATAGTCAAGAGACTACATACCAAAGCACTCCTGCTAATTAACACTAGTGGGTTAATTAGACCAGTGAAACCACTAGCACTACAACAAATAAACACCAGCTGGAAACTATGCTATTGCTAGGAATTTCCAGAGGAAAGGTGAAAAAAAAAATAAATTAAATGATCTCTTCTTAAAACACAGTCAAAACCATTCAACAAAGCTCCTGGAAGTCGAAACGCACAAGAAATTAATTCTTTATATTTGCTTTAATTTGAAGAGTTTAAAATTCAAAACTTTGTCTTTTACCAAACCGTTTGTTGTTGTTCTGTTGTTTTCAAACCTGGCCTGTGTTTCAGAGGATGGAGACAGAAATGTCTCTGCCACCTTGTAGAGAAAGGTATTCACAGAAATAAATAAGAAGGTTGCCCACGCGAGGCATAACTCAGTGCTTTTTGTTTGAATGGGATACCACTGAGACAGCTCTCCACCCTCCCACCAAGCCCTCAGCAGCTGGACACAAGGACACTTGAAATGTTGAAGATCAAGCTTAAACTATGTCTCAAGTAGTGGAAATGGAGTCTGTGTCTGAACACAAAGGTCTCTCTAGAAAAGAAATTCATGTTTCCATTAAAACATAATGCCCACCTAAGCCTACTATCTCAGCCCTGGTTTATTATTTCCTAGACTTGTTGCATAACTTAATTTTAAAGGAAATTTCCATTACACATCCTTTTAGATTTCATCCCTTGACCTAGTTCATAGCACATAAGAAAATGATAGTCACTCTTCGCTCAATGTACACCCCTGTCTGACTTAATCATCTGCTGCAAAACAAACCGAGGAAGACTATTATGAGAGACAGCAGGATCCAGGCACCTGGAGCTTCAAAACTAATAAGGAACAGTAAACATAACCTACTTCGAAGAGATACAGAAACAAGCACGACTCGGGGCGATTACACTTATCTTGCCTCCATACCTTTATTTTTAATTAAAAAGATATTACTTCTGGAAAGCCTCCTCAGTCTTTCCAAAACATGCAAGAGTTATGTTACCCACACAAAAACAGGGCTGTAAAAATAATTTCAATTAATTGCTTACTAGCACTCACGGCCTTTTCGAGCTCCCGACTTTGAGTCCAAAAAGCCACCAGCTCTGCTACCAGTATACAAGAGACAACTGGTACAGTTACTGGACTCGCCAAGGACAGGAAGGGTTTTGCTGAGCGAGGGAAATCACCCTGGCCTTTGAGGCTTGCACCCGAGGGAGCTGAGCGCTCCCGTGTGTGTGACAGGTCTCCCGAGGCAGAGAGCCGCTCCACCTCGCTGAAAACTGCTATTAACCTGCTTTCCCCTGGCACAGCGAAGAAAACCAGAGAGGCTCTAAACAAACAATCCGGCCTAATTATTTTACTGCAGATTTGCCAGTGTTCTCTGCTGGTGAAAAGCAAGAGATGTGCCCCAGCTAAAGAGGGGTTTGCGTGGCGTTTCTTCCAGAGGAGGGGCTGGAGCCGGGCGAGTCAGGGCAGCTTACGGACACCCTTTGCCCGACTGCAGAGAAACTGCTCACCCACGCAGCGCGCAGCTTACGCGGAGAGCCACAACAGCTGGCTGGAACACTTGGCAGAGCCTCTCGAGACATAGCGTAGCACAAAGAAGGGAAGGAGGACAGCTATTGACAGGAAAAAATGTGGCTTTATGAGAGAAGGCAACTGATGAAGGCATCTGGGGCCGTCACTCCTGCTCACTTGTAGCTGTTCTCCCTGTAAAACCTCAGAGTCACGACAAGCAAACTCTCAACAGGAGAAGAAAGTGCTATTTTGTGTAAGCTTTCTACTGACCTTTTCTTACCTTTCCAGTGCTGAAAATAAAGCAACAAGGACACAGCGGGGGACAGTGGTTTTAAGCTGATCTTCTAATTCTCCAAACCCTGTGCTGATCAATCTGGTAATGATCTCAGCACCTCTGAAAGTTCAGCTGCCAAGTTGTTATGAACTCGCTCAGAGACTTCACAGGCTGCCCGCTCTCCAGGGATCCGTTACACATCCAATACATACCGTTCTTCCCTGGAAGCTGGAAAAGCTACAATACTTTGTTCTCTTCCAACATCTTGGTTTTCTCCCATTACAGCATTTCCTCATTTCTTCAATGCCATACAAAAAGAAAGCCTACAGTTTATACTTTTCAGCTCCTTTCACCAGGAACATTTGTACACTTTTACTTGAGAAGTCAGAAGAAAGAAGTGGCTTTTCTCTATCAGTCTGCCTTGCACCAAGGGTCAACATCATCACTGTGTCACAGGACAGAAAGAAGCATCCTACTGAGGATGCTTCACATCCTCAATTTGCAAGGCTGAGTATTAGTTTTTCTTCTAGATTCAGCAATACACCCTGCTAGGAAAGCACCAGCAACACAGCACTGCCAAAACCATACTGTCTCAAGAGTGCCTGCTTATTAGCCAGCAATCACACACAAAATTAACAGCTCGAGGGTGAAAACCAAATATAACAAAAATCGTCCTTGTTCCACTCTAGCAGCAACCAGTGACTCCATGCTCTGAACTGACAGCAGCGTCTAGACACCTAGCATGAGGCATCCTCAGTGCCCTCCCAGACAGAGCCCTCTGTGCACATCAGGAAGACCAAGATGCAGTAATCTGTGCTGGTGCAACAGGACCTTAACTCCTCCCAGCCTGTCTCTCACAAGCAGCAGTCAATGCTCAGTGGCATTTCTCACAAATAGAGAAATTTAGCTGTAATTTTAGACAGTTTCTCTGGGTGATTGGTTTTTTTTTTGGGGGGGTGGAGGTTGTGGGGTTTTTCCCATCTCCAGCAGCAACGATGCTTGGCCATCCTCTAAACAGAAATAATCTCATTTCAGCAACTACTCGTTCTCATAATTAAGGCTTGAACAAAAGAGCTAGGACTGTTTTCTCTGAGAAAAATATGAGAATTATCTATGCAGGGTAGACAGAGCAAGTGCCTCTACGCGTTGCCTCAGCTCTCCTCCAGAACAACAGCTTCCTGGGAGCAATCCCCAAGAGCCAGGATGCCCTCACTTGGTAGGAGTAACACACCTTCCAAACCTCCTTCCCCACAGAGCTGCAGTCAGTGCTGGGGCTGCCCTAAAGGGCAGTTTCAGATGCTACCTGTGACACGGATCCGTTCACACCCTGCCTTACTTCAAGGTACCTGCCCATGAAAAAAGTTCAAAAGTACCTTTGGGAGGGAAATGGCCAGAAAATAGCGTCCAGCTAAGCACGTTTCCAGTGACTGTTGCTACTCGGTACATTAGGTAGCTTACCACAGAAAGACCAAATTATCAGACAAGCAAACCCTTAAGCAAGCGTCAACTCCAAAATCTGTCAAGGATTTGCCTTCTCAGTGAACTCAGATCAGAGGAGAGTCTGTGACCCTGATAGATTGCCAGGTCAAACATCCTCACGGCAGAACCGGCTGCTTCACTGCAACCATTCCACTTTTCTGCGAGGAAAGACACAGATACTAAGTTCACTGGGAAAGAGCTGTTCTCTCAGGACATTCCCACATGTGCAAACTCTCCAAGAACCAACCGTCCCTGGCTGGTCGGCTTTGACTGACAGAAGGAACACTTCACAGGAACAGCACCATTTCAGTCTGTAGTGTCAGAAGAACTCTGAAGAACTCTCTGGCTTCTAAGGCAATTAGTACTTCATTGTCACACCAAGAGAAGGCCCTGGGAGCAGGTAACCAAAGCCAGGCCTGGAAGAACCATACTAATCAGAAGAAACAAAGGTGAAGGAAGGATTAAGCATCAAATCCCAGAGTCAATAGTCCCCTCCTGCAAGCATCTCAGCAGGGTATGGGAGAGGACCATTTTCCCATTACTGTAAAATTCTGAAAGCCCAGCAGTTCTCCTTTCCTGCCTGTGCAGAAAGGACCACACCACTTACTTTGCATCACAGTTGGAAGGACAGGTGACTACAGACAGAAGCACATGCTGCACACGGGCCCAGTTCAGACCCTGCTGTAACGCTCACAGCCACCCTCGCGCCAGGTCTGCTCATCAGCCCCAGGGATGGCAAAACCGTGCAGCTCTCACCTTCCCCAGCTGGACTTCTATAACAAAATCACCCGTGGTTTTTGCACTGTGCCAGTTTGCAACGACCTCACAGGCACTCCTGAGCAGAACGGATCTGTCTTTCAAAGACAAATATTTATAAAGTATATTTTATAAATACTAGTAGGTATGTTTCATCCTTTTGTCAAACATCCGATCGATAACTGCAGCGCAAAGCATGGGTGAGGATGTTTGGTGCTTCAGTAAGAGAAGCCATTTGCCAAGTTTTACATGGAAACTTTATAGATTTTAATGATAAATTTTCTACCTTTTATAGACTTTATTTGCTCGTTTCTGCAGAAACACAAACAGACCCCAAAGACCAGAGCTTGATGAACTGAGGAAAAAAGGCAGTTTAAAATTGTTATTAATAAAATGTCAAGTCCCTTAGTACGCATAAACTATTTTAATAATTACCAATTTCAGAAAGTGTATAAGAAGTGAAGGAGACAGAAATCTACCCACAAATCCCAGAGCAATCATTGTAGGGGTGGTATCACAGCTAATAAAGAAGGACTAACAGGAGAAGAGCAGAGGGGGGAAAGGATGATGAAGAGCTAGGGGAGAGAGCACGAGTGGATCCCTACAAAATAACTTCTTTCAGAGCGACAGGGCTTGGATCACACCACAGCGGGTGAGGCTACAGAGCACCAGGAGCACGAGTAGAGGAGCTCTGCTCTGCTCAGCTCCAGCAGCCCTGCCCTCGGAGCTGGGCTCCCTCCCTCCCTCCCCGGGCAGAGGCGGGGGCCGGCACCCGCTGCCCCCCCGCCCTCAAATCCCTGGGCAGGGCAGGTCCGTGCCGTGCCGTGCCGAGCCGGGCGAGCCCTTCATAAAGCGGCGCGGCGGTGGCAGCAGCGCGCCCAGCCCGCTCGGCTCGGCTCCGCTCGGCAGCGCAGCCCGGCCCGGCGCGATGGAGACGGGCGGGTGCCGCATGAGCGGCGCGGAACCGGCCGGCCCGGCCGTGATCACGCTGGAGGACCTGGACGGGATGGCGGAGGAGAGCCCGGACTCCGCGTACCACAGCAACGGCAGCAGCCTGGAGGAGGAGGCCGAGCGCATGGAGGACGAGGAGCAGGAGCGGCTGCTGAGCTACTGGCAGAGCGTGGGCCGGGGGCACCAGGTGGACGTGCCCCGGGGTAAGAGCCGGGCCGGGGACGCGCTAAGCCGCTTACGCCCGCGGCAGCCCGCCGAGCTGCGGGGGATTAGGGAGGCGGGAGCTCCCGCGGTACCGGCCGGCACCGCAGCCTCCCCGCTTCCCGCTGACCTTCGGCTGCCGGGTGCCCGTCCCGTCAGCGCTGCCGGCGTTCCGGGGGCGGGGACCGGAGAGGGGCCCCGGCGAAGCTCCGACACCGGCAAGGTTCCCCCTTGCGCAGAGAGCCCGCAGGGAGCCTGCCCTCGGGGCTGGGACCCGGCTGCGCCGGGGCATCTGCCACCCCTGCCCGCACAGCAGCGCTGGGGAGCCCGGGGCCGCAGGAGACAGGGGCGATGCAGCGGGGAACACCCACGCTGCCGGTAGACAACGTCTGAGCTAAAGCTTTGCACAGGGCAAGAAAGATGTCTCAAACGCGGAGGCTGCCGTAGTAGCAGATTGAGCTATTTATACCACAAAGGGCTGATGCGAGTTTTCAGTCTTCATACAATATTAAGCTGACTACCTGCCAAAGCATCCCTCTTAAGGGTATCTCCTGTGCCTACCCAGAGGTCAGTTCTTTACAGAAAGATGGTTGAATGGGAAGGTGGCACAGAGTAAACAAGTCAAAGAAACTATTTTGCTTTCTGACAGTAAGCCTCCCAGGCTTATCTTATTAAGAAATTGTTTGTTTTCAATTTTAAGAAAGACTTATGAGCCTGAAAGACTGTAACAAGGCAAATAACTCATAACGAGCAGCAGAGAGTAGCTGCAAACTTGGCGCATTCAGAAGCTTTAACTGCTCTGCACTGTCCTGCGTAGAGAGCAGACAGAGATTGTTAGCATCTCCACAAGTAAATCACCTTCTAAAAGGATGGGAAGGAGCAAAACCTTGAACAACAGACTGCACTAGACACTGCCAAAATGAAACGACTCATTTCAAAACCTTCTTCTCCGTTCCAAAACAGCAAAGAGGGTGCAACTTCTCCTCTCAATGCACGCGTGAGTGAGGTGTGCACACACAGGGGCCAAGCTGCTCCTTAACAAGAGTCGCTCTTCGTAGCGGCAAACAAGATCCCTTCCCACAGAATTATCTGGTACTCTGAGCCGTAGTGAAACAAGGCACTGAAATTCCTAAGACTTATGAGGCAGGATGTCAAGTCTAGGAAATAGCTCAGAAGTAGCTTTTAGCACATTTCAGGTACTGTACTGGAAGAGATTTACTTTGTAACACTAAGCAAGTGTTACAGAAATCTAGATTTTTCTTCAGATGCTGTCCAGGGCTCCGTGACAGGAGACAACTGCATCTCAGCTAGAGACCAACTGCAGGCTAGTGGTAAAGTCTTCCCAGTGAGAACCTCACCATCCCTCCTGTCAGTGGCTCTAGACTGCCAGGAGCTTTGACACCTCTCTTGTTTTCTGGTGGCAATGCACCTTTCAAAAAGGTGACTTGCTCTGTAGCTTTTGTTAGTACCTTTTAAGGGAAACTGGAACACTAAGCACTCCAAGCAAAAAAATCTGAGCTGAACTAGAGCTATCCATGCAGCTGGCACTGTTATTTAGCACTGTTAACACGATCTTAGTCCTGCAGACTGACTGGACAAAACTAAAACTTGCAACACAAAGGAAAAAAAGAATGTAAAGGTGTCAAAATGTATAACCTAACTTTGCTGTCTTGAAAACTCCATTCCACCTGCTTGCAGTAGAAGCAGGAAACATGCTACAGCAGTTGTCTTTACATTTCTCAATTCTAATTTCAATATAAGAACAGTCATTAACAAGCAAGCTCAGGAAAGTCCCTGCCCATCAAAGCCATCTACCTGCTAAAGCTGTCTGAAGACACTCAGCATACCCAGCAGCACGCTCCACGGCCAAGCATTCAGTCTGAACTGCTGGCAGACACCTGCCAGAGCTGTTCCCTCGTTGCTGTCTCCAAGGGGCACATCTAGTGGTTCTTCCAGCGTGCAGATTTGGGGTGCCAGCATGCCAGAGGCTGTCTCCCCAGCTGAGGAGCACATCTCACCTAGCAGGTCCCGTCAGGCATAATCCAGGACATGCCACAACCGAAACAGTGTTCAATCTTCCTGCTGTGAGCAAGCCTCCTCACATGGGCCTCACCTGTGTCAGTCCCTGGGTAAAGATTTGCCTCTTCCCCAGTACCTACCTGTAGGAGCAACCGTAATCCCAACTCGGAAGTGAGTTAAAGCCAGCCTTTCCCCAGCTACGCTGCCACCACTCATCTCCCCCGGGGTGGGCACGCTGGAGGTTGCAGGCTGGGGCTGACAGATGACATGCAAACAGCAAGCAGCTCCCTTGTTCTTGGGCAGTATGATCTTCAGCACTGCACAGGTTACAGTATTTATAGTCCCAATGTTAGACTGTTGTGCCAGACAGCCGTGGATTCACAAATCACAGAATAAAATTCCTGAACGGACTTCTAGTGGTAATCCCTATCCTGGGCATTAATATGGAAGGAAAAAGGTAAAGGAAAACCAACCCACATTTATCAATAGAGGAATCCAAACCCAGAGTTAACTTTTCCAGAGTTAATGTTTCCTATTTCTTCAATGCTCTGTGGAAAACTCCATGCTGGACTCTAATCTACTTCTGTGTTTCTCTCGGCCTCCAAAGTGATCAATTTTACACGTCCGTTACTGCTTAGGCTTTGTTTTAAAAAAACTGTTTAAAATTAACTGCTTTCTCCCCTTTATTAAAAGGATCCTTACCAGACCAAATAGTCTTAAAGCTAAAACCCCTGCACTGGATGCCAGGAGATGTAGCTTTGATTCCCAGCTCAGCTACAGATTTACTAAGTGACCTCGGCTAAGTTAATTCTCCTGCATCTTAATTCTCCTCTTCTCTGAAACACAGATAATACTCCCTTCCCCCATCATCCTGCCTTTGCCACTTAAGACACCGAGGCACTTAAAACACCCAAGAGAAAGGCTCTTAGTCCTTTCCACACACATACCACGGGGCAGTAAGGCACAAAATCACACCCGCGCTTTCAAGCGTGGCACATAAAACATGAAGTTTCTCATCCTCTCTCGCAAGTACAGAAATGCCTGGTTCAGTGCAACTTTGAAAGGAAGGGACTAACTCTTTCAGAAGAGCAGCTTTCAGACCGTGCCTGAAGCCCTTCTTACTCCAAAGAGCAAGACAACCGAGAGCAGCAGACGTAAGCAGCGTGCGAAACCCGTGGTGCCCTGTTAGTCACAGAACGCTGACGTCTCCCCTCTCATCTCTGCTGGTGCTTTCCGGCCATCAGGACAGAGAGAACACTGAATCACTCCTCTTCTCTCTGCTGCCTGTGATGGAACCTGACAAGCAGAACAGCGAGACTCGCTTTGCTCCGCTCCCACCTTTATCGAAGCGACATTTCAGTTTTGCTAGAATGTTAATATTCACTCTGCATCGATGGTTTCTGCCCCTGCCAAACGGAAATACAATCTTCCATCACACGCTAAAGTAAAGTACTAGACATAAAACATCTTCTGGAAATGACATATTCCCTTGAACCTGTGAGGAAAAGCAGGCAGCACGATCTACTTCTCCCTGCAGATGCACGTCAGTCCGGCACTGGAAGAGCTGCTGGAATTGGCAACATCATCTGAACGGAGCCCGAAAACTGGGCCCACCAAAGCCTTTCTGTAGGGGCTGCTGCCACTGCAGTACCTGAGGGGTGGGAGGGCGAAAGCTGCTCTAGCAGTACAGACACAGAAGTCAGTTAATCTTTCCTGTTCATAGTGAAGAGCAACCTTAACTTCTCCCACAACCAGAGTCCCCAGAGTTCTTCCTACAGCCCCCCGTCTAAAACTGGCCTGTGCTATTCGTTGCAGACATGGCAGAGCCGATTCAGCAGCTGACTAGGAACAACAGCCCCCAGGAGAGGCAGACCATCCCCTTCACTCTGATCCAGCGCAAGGAAAAGGTACCGCTCCCCGGCCCCGCTGAGGTTGTGGCAGCCTTCTCAGTACTCGTACCCAGCTGCCAAAAACAAGTTTTGGTATAAAATCATTTTAACCGTTCAGGGTTTTTAGCCTCCTAAGTGCAAAGCATTCTAACTGGTAACTGCATTTCATATCTAACATCTCACCACTTTTACATGTGTGATTTTTTTCTTTTTTCTAAGGTAAAACTATTAGGAAAGTCAGAAGATGGCCAGGAATTACTGTCTTTGTGGCATTTGATGATTAATTTAACAAAAACCCCCTCATAGTTTGACACTGAAATAAAAATACATATTTTCTTCATTTCAGTCAATGCCTTTGCTTCTTTACGTAATGATGTTAATAAAACCTTAGCAACAAATACTTGGAAGAGATCAGTATCTGAATTTAAAACCAAACACGAACTTATCATGGGTGATTATCAAACAAAGCAGCACTTTTCAAACCCATATTATCAAAACATCTTCTCCTCTAATGACAAACTGAAACTGATGGCCAGCAAACTGTTTATAGCTCCAAGTGTGCAAACAGGAGTCTAACCTTAAACACATGGCAAATCAAGAAATCCTTTACTAACCATGTATGAAGATTTCTTGTCACGTTTCTTTTAATTAAATCTATATAATTCAAATTTATAAATGTCACTATTCAACTGAGTGTACCTCAGCTAAACAATTTGGGACCCCTACTTATTTATGTTGTAATTAAACACTTGAAAGCAATTTCTCAGTACTACTGTAATAATAACTGCAGATTAAAAAATAAGTTTGTTCAGCCTTAACTGCAACTAAAAGTTTACTTCTGCAATACTCCAAAAGCTGACAGTTCCTTCTTTTAAAGGAAAACTACCTAAAAGTCTGCTGAAGTAAGTTCTGGTCTGAGACTGGCAGTGTATTTGTTCGTGATTTATATGAGGAAGGATTGAAATTCAGGTATTCCTTTCAAGATCATTTCACAGACAGCTGAAAAAAAAGATGCAGTTCTTCTGGTACTCAAGCAAAATGCACAGACTGAACTGGTTTTGGATATCTACTTACCACATGCCAGCTTGGACCTCAGAACAAAGCATGTGTGAACTAAGTGTTAAACAGAATGCACTGAAGTACAGCTGATGCTTAGACTGAAAATCATCCCTCATCTATTCTCCTGGTCATACACCTAGAGAAGTTGATTTCTTTGTGCTTTAGGTGTAACACTGAAATATGTTTGACTTCTGCCTGTTTGCTTGGGGTGTTTTAGGGGATTAATAATTATCTTGCTGTGTTTGCAGCTTGGAGACCTGCTTTACGAAAAACGTCAGTATGGAAAAGCCAAGTGGGCTTGTATAAAAATGAAAGAAAAACAGTATGAACAGAGCATATGCCTTGGATTCATGAAGCTCATGAGGTACATCTGCGAGCAGAATTCCTCAGGTAACTGGTGCCCAGTTCTACATTACAGTCAAAAGGTTGTATTTATGCAGTAGCTCCTCCTAGTAGCTTTTTCCCCAGTACTCCACCCTGCCTACAGGGACATTTTCCTGTCCTTCAGCCCTGCCAGCAGAGCTTGTGGGCTGGAAGGGCACATCTGCCGGAAGCCTCCCTGTTTCCAGAGGCACTGACACCGGTACAGCTATTGGGAATGCACACTGGCTATTTTTGTAGGCTGTCAGACACAAATGGGGCTTTTGCTACAGAATTTTAGTGCTTTAGTTTTCACAGCAGCACTGAAATTGCCCGTTCCAAGAACCTGCTCCTAGTGTAATGCCAAAAGAGCCCATAATGTTTTGCCTCCTTCACTTGAGTTCGTGGTTCTCAACCTGTGCACATCTGGATACCAAAAAGCACGTGTGGTTGAAGTGTATTTTCCAGAAAGATCATCCAGTTTTAACTCCAGTACTTTAAAATAACTGCATGTCCACCGTGGCCTTGATAGCTTGTGCCTGCATGAAAACGTGCTCTGAGCTTCCAGCCCAGTTTCATCTGGTTCAGCTTCCAGGTGTGAGCTCTCATGGTTTTCATTCTCCAGCTGATTAAAAAGGCACTGCGATGCCCGGTGTCTGTTTTCTACTGGTGCATCTGTTGTCATCAAGCCAACCCTTAGTTTTTCTTTCCAAGAAACTACAAACACTGATCACAAAAGCCTTTCCTTAGGTATTTTCCCTGCTTTCCGCGTTCTTTTAACACTTTCAAAGTAATCCTGATTCCAGAATAGCACAGCTTTGTTTTCCAGCTGTGTGCAGAAGCAAAGCTCCCACTCGCCAGCACTACCTGCCCAGTCAAATCACCACCTTTTCCTGCAGCGCTGCCAACACAGAGCAATGTTGGCTAGCAGCAGATCCCAAATGAAGACACAGTGCAGCCCCCTTGTCTCGCCTCCGTTGCTTATTCCCCAACACTGAAACCACGATGCAAGGTCCACTCACGAGATAAACAGGGGGGAAGGAGTCAAGTCAAACTCCATGCCCCACATGGAGATGGGGGGGCTCAGCAAACACCACATTTTAGACACAGCCGCACACATCTCTGCACGTGTAGGGTTTAGATGTATGTAAACACGCACACACAAACTACAAGGCACAGTGATACCCTAATTCCAGGTGGAATGCACAGCCCCGTTTTGTAAAATACGCCAGCGAGTTCCTTTCGGTACCGGAACTCTGCTCTCTGGTACTCGCTCGTTGTTACTCAGGCTGAGCTGGGAAGCCGAGCACAGTACGCAGACACCCTTCAGTATTTTCTCAAAGTCACCTCTGTCTCCTCAGGGCTGTACTTGGGGATAACCATCCCCATCGTGACCATCGTGCACACGAACGAATCTCAGTCGGAGATGACGCAGTCGGTGACGGTGGCATACTACCTGCCTGAAGTGCTGCAGGACGAGCCACCTCATCCTTTCGACTCGGACATCATCATTGAAGAATGGCCTTCTACTATTGTCTACAGTAGGTAAGAAACACGTTCGTTTTCTCCTAGTAAAAATGGGTAAAATAATTTAGGAGGAATTTCTAGGCTCCTGGAAAAACTGTGTATTTCAAGAGATTTCAAGATTTCAAAAGAACTTGATTGTTACAGGAGCTTCAGAGGGATCACCAATGAAGACTCTATAATGAGAGAAATAAACCTGCTGGCAGAAGTCCTGGAGAGCCCGGAGTTATGCTTGCAGGATACCTTCATCATTGCAGGATACACAAACCCGGCCGCTGCCAATCGACACAACGAGATC
Source organism: Todiramphus chloris collaris (assembly GCA_025345505.1). NCBI lineage: Eukaryota > Metazoa > Chordata > Aves > Coraciiformes > Alcedinidae > Todiramphus > Todiramphus chloris. The sequence goes on along the minus strand of JANVCC010000043.1, from coordinate 1,069,567 downwards.
TGGTTCCTCCAAAGACCGTAGCCTCCCGCTCCTGGTGCTTGCCAGTCCCAGGAACCAGTTCCCCCGTGCTGGCAGAACCATGCAGGTGAATCTCACCAGACTAGATGGCAAACCCCCAAAGAGTTTAGAAACGTGGCTTGTAGCCAGTTTAGCAAGGCAATTGCTCCAGCTTCAGCATCAGAGGTAACACCTGACACAGTTTCCTGTGCTCACTTTTACAGTCTTTACGTCATTTTTATGGAGATTTTTAGCACTTTAGCAGTTAGTTCACCTTATCCTTTTTTATTTTGTTTTATTTACAAGATAGGGGAGACAGAGACCTCCCTCCTCATCCCCTTACTAGCATCTGTAGCCTGCTTGGGAGGTTGTAGAGGTGATCCTGGAGGCCCCGTCCTGGCCTGCTCTGGCACCTAGTGGTGCCCCAGCCACACAAAGACCCTTTGTGTGGGGGTGCTTCTGGTGGAACATGCTTCTAAACCACCTCACACATGCAGGTCAGGCATCAGAAAAAGAATGTTCAGGTCTTCATTTCTGAAGAGAACCACCAGATTTAGGCCACTGGGATTAAAGCAAGGAGCAAGAGCAGGCCAGTACTGACTGCATTTACTGTCCTCATCTGTGCAGCAGAGATTCTTAACGCTTACCTCAAAAAGCAATCAACCAAAGCACTCCTAACCCTGACAAGAGACCAAGAATGCAGAACAGTCCTAATGCTCGTTAACGTTTTGATGGCAAAAGTTACAGGGCACCTTAATCACACATTTGTAGTAACCCCAGGACTGTATTTGCCATTCCTAAGTAGAAAGGGGTTACTCTTAACTCTGAACGCTTTCTTCTTACAGCTTTGCTGAGTGTTAAAACACTGCAGCAGAAGTAATTTATTCAGTACTTTTTACACTCTTCTGGCAGTACCACACTATTGATGTTATAAATGATACAAGTATTTCACAGAATCACAAAACAAGAAATCAGCTAAAGCGAGCTCTGGCAGAGCAGACTGCTCAGGGGCCTCCCTACTGGAGTTTGAGCATCTCCAGGGATAAGGAGCCCATAACCCCCCTGGGCCCTGTTCTAGCGTTTGATCACCCTCACTGTGGGAATTTTTCTTCCTGATATCTAATTTTCTGTGTGGCAGCTTGTTTCCTGCACCTTTCATCCGTATGGTAATACTCCAAGTAGACAACTGCCTAGTCTAGCACACTGAAAGCCGAGCTCACATAGTTCCACACACATCTGAAGGTCTGGGAGCAGCTCCTGCTGTGCTGTTTACTCCAGCTAAAGAGCACCTACTGCACTTTAGAACTGGGGTAGCAAACAAAAAATCCATTCTTAACGCCTCCCCTTACAGATGTGATGGTAGAGCTTAGATAAAAAGACTTCTGTTAAGATTAAAGTTTCATCAAGTACATCAGCAGCATTATTTATGAATTACAGGATGTAGGCTTTAACTAGAGCTTTTGGGTTCTTCAGTTCCAACAGGCAGAAGGGCAAGCAGAGCCCACGTCTGCTATCTTATGGTAGAGTTAATCAGCCAACCGAATGGATTTATATAGCACTTGTGACTAAATAAGCATCCGGGGCTCAAGGACTTTAAGGCTCCTGGTTCCACAAGGCTCTCTGCTGCACAAAACTGACTTTAAGCTCCCACCTAAAGCCTCTTGCCGAGCAGTAGGGTCAGGGAGCGCTGCCCTTGAGCGGGACTAAAGTGCCCTCCGATGGCTGCTGCCTGCAGCAATTCCTTGGGAGACGGGGAAGGGAGGGGAAAAAGGATAAAAGGAGAGGGAGAAAAAAGCCTTTAACGCAAACTCATAGTCTTTGTGGACAGAAAAAGAAATAAAAACCACAGAAAAGAAAGCAGTCCTCAGTTTGTCCTTCTGGCCGTGGGCCTGCCCCAAGCAGGGCGGCCAGCCTGCGCTAGTCCAGCACGGACGCTCTGTTGCCACAGATGATTTGGATGGTACACTGACAGGGGGATCACTACAAAGACTGTGAGTTTGGGGGTCTTTCTTCCTCCCAGCAGCAAGCTATCGAGTCCAGATTGCCAGGTGACAGCACCCATGCCTGGCCACAGCCAGGAGCAGCTTTGTTTGCCGGGTCAGTTTAAATGAACGGCAGAGCATTCCTTGTTTCGCCGAACAAACGATGAAGGCACCCATGAGGTCTGTTACTCCTCTCAATTTGGTCAAGATCCAGCATCATATCCCAGGGAGAAAGAAAGAAAGAAAATCAGACATAGCATCGTAGGCTGCTTTGGGTGGGAAGGGACCTTTTGAGGTCAGCTAGTCCAACCCCCTGCAGGGAGCAGGGCCACCTGCAGCTAGAGTGGGTTCCTAATCAGGCTGCAATACACTGTATTGTTTTCTGATTGATTTTAATTTATTTTGCTTGTTATTTATTTTTAACATTTCCTCGGATCGCAGGAAATAGCAGCCAGTATTAAAGTGAAAGCTAACAAATTAATGGAGAACAAAAAGTCCTGAAAAACTGAGCTGAGTAGAGTAATGCCCAGAGAGGCATTAAAGTGTTTGTTTTGGTCTCAACCTCCCCCCTCACATTTTTTAAGTGCAAATAAAACCAATTTTCCCCTGTGACAAGATTTTATGACAAATTAAAGAAGTTTCTGCAATTTGCTTTTGCCATTTATAGAGATTATTTTCATGCTTTGACACAACTAATGTCAAAAGGTTATTGATGTAGTTAAATCCTCTCACCATCAAGCACCAGTGTGTACGTACTTTACATTCCCAACGCCTGTTGCAAAAAGCATTTGCTCCATCTTACAGCTCTTTCCATAGGCAATCTTCACCTAAATTCTGCTGCGACTCAGCTACTCGTGGATGTGTTATAGAAACACTTGTTACTGCAGTATAAAACCATGGTCTTTCTCTGAATGTGCTGATAACCAAACTGCAGCCGTGTGGTCAGTGTTCTTTATGTAAAACTGTGAATTCCGAGGTAGTATTTATTTTGACTTATGTTAGACAGCTTCTGCTGCTGAGAAATGATTAATCCCAGTTTTGAGATACACTGTATGGCGATGGAACATTGTACCAGCTGCTGTAACTGGCCCACATGTGCATGAAGTGTTGTGGCTTTTCACTGGCACACAGTAGTTTACTCAGTGGTTACACCAGCGAGTGCCACAGAAACATTACTTTTTCAGTAACTATTTCAGAGAGCTTGAAAACATCACGTCAAGTGTGATTAACTAACTCCTGTCATTGGAATGGGTATTTTATTATCCATCTGTGGCTCTAGTTTGGAAGCTATTAATGGGTTATCATTTTTTATTTGAAGCTATCAGATTTCCACTATTCAAAGGAGGTAATAAAAGAATTCACCCATATTTGTGGAAGACTAAACGATGTAGCCTTAACAGATAAATGTTGCCCTGCATACTGTGTATTTTTTGAACAAGCATTAGTGCCTAAAACGTTTATTCCAGCTGTTGTGACACTCAGGGCCTTGCTCATTGTACCCACCCACCTCTGAAGGTAATGTTTCCGGCATTGTCGCGTTGCGCTGTCTGACGCTGTCCTGCACTTTCACTGCAACGTGCTCCTGTTTACTGTCACTGTTTGTCAGAATTAAAGAGAACGGTTTCATTGTGCAGAGTGCGCCCCACTTGCAGCTTTGTCACGAGCACACGAGCCCTTTTGCTGTCTTTCCTTTGAATGGGAACAGCAGGAGGCACGAGTTGCTACTCTGGTTTGCAAAAAGCCATTTAAGCCCCAGATTGGAAATGGTGGCTCCGAGCCCCAAAACACTGCAATGATTTCCAAACCCCACACACCTTCTGGAACACACACGTGCGTCTGGAGCTACTGTCTACATGCTGCAGCCAGCAGGTCCCATAGCAAACTTGCTCCTCCCCACTTGAGAACCATCTACAAGCCTGCTTTCGTCAGGCTGCCAGCACAGTCCGCCACAGTTCCTACTGCACCACAACTGGGGTAGGACTGGTTTCAGAAGCAATCTGTAGCAGCAGTCCTCAGCAAAGACTGACACGGGTATCAGAGTTTTCTCCTAAATCCTGATGCCATGGCTGATTCTTTTGGCCGGGGACAAGTATAATGGAACATATAGGACAGGAACATATTTGATAGGACACAAGGAACTAGCCTCAAGTCACCCCAGGGGAGGTTTAGGTTGGAGCTGAGGAACAATTTCTTCCCCTTGAGGGTTGCCCAGGGCTGTGCCAGGCTGCCCAGGGCTGTGCCAGGCTGCCCAGGGCAGGGGTGGAGTCCCCGTGATCCCTGGAGGGGTTTCCAAGCCCCCCGTGGAGCTGTGGTGCTGAGGGACAGGGGGCAGTGGTGCCCTGGCAGTGCTGGGGGAAGGGTTGGACTCCATGAGCTGAAAGGTCTCTGCCAACCAAAATGATTCTGATTCCATGATACAGAGCTGCACTCTCACATTCTGACCCCAAGCCTCTCTGAAGCCGGAACACAGGTGCACAACAAACAGTGTCCTTTAACTGCAGAGTGTGGTCAAGGCCCATCACCATGCTGCAGAAAGCTGTACAGCTACAGAAACACCTTTGCAGAAAGCTAAGGTACAGGAGGGTGATGCTTGGCTGGCCCAGCAGCACTGGGGCAGGCTGGGCACCGACCGACCTTTCACACCCGTGTTTTCTCAGGAAAGCAGCAGCAATACTGATGCAAATACCAGCTCAAAGAAAGGAAAGAGAAACCACTGAAGCCACAAAGTTTGTCTGTACTCCTGAACTACAACAGATTAGGCAAACCTACTTGCTTGTTTCACTTAAATCCAAGTGAAACACCTCAAATAAAATCCCTCAATCAGAGCATTCAGAGGTACCTGTAGTGACCAAAACTCTTTGAAGCTCCTGCTAATTTATCACTGGAGCTTCCTCATTTAAACACACTCTCAGGGGACTGGTTTGCAAACAGCTGATCTAATTCAGTCTGAAAAATGAACAGAGTTCGCCTTCCAGAACTTCTTCACATAAACTACACCAAAAGCATTAAACTTTAACCAAAAAAACCATAATCTGACACTGACAGTCCAACACTAATTGAATCCTAATTTTTTTATGTCTCTTATTGTAAACAAGAACATCTATCCTGGCCTTTTCAAAGCAGTGCCTGATGTAACACCATTGTCTGTACCTTACTGAGAAGACACAGAGCATTAAGCCATCACTGACTGCCCCTGCTAGTCTCTCCTATATTTGGACATCACATACTGGTAAAAAAAAAGAAAAGAAAAAAGCTAAAGAAAACTCAAACCACCAAGAAAATTAAAAAAAAAAAAACAACCAACCAAAAATTCCCAAAACAAAACTAAACACCATGAAACCCACCAACAACAACAAAAAGAAAGAGAACCAAGTACTCTTACTGATGACTTCAAGAATATTCTTAATTGGAAAAAAAAAATGTTTTAGTCAATACCCAGTTTTCACGAGGCTGGCAGTAACCTGGACAGCACGAGCGTGGCCATACGCAACATCTTAATACTCCAAACCTTGGCCAAATTAAGAAGCCCGTGTCGGCTTTGCAAGGACTTCTGAAGGAGGATGAGGAAACTAATTCAATTGGAAGCTTTCCACCAGAGCTTTCTAGGTTCTTGGAAGGTAACGGGCGGCAACACTGGCGTGAAGCGAAACAGCAGCTGCCGTAGTTGAAACCATGCTTTTCTCTTTGCCTTGTGCTCAAAGTGAATTACCTAAGGAAGCCTCACCTTCACAAGTTACTGCTGGTCTGGGAAGTGCTGGTAGAACAGGGAAGGAGATTATCCATTTAGTGACACTGTCCACTGAATAAAGAAACACCACAACTCACCTGGATGTAAGCATTCTGAATTTCCACCAGTTCTTCACCCAGGGGAACAACGATTTTTTCCACGAGTCGCTCATGAGAATAAGGCTGAATTTCCGGAGAATCTTCGGCGCAAAGCTCGATCTGAGCAATGAGCAGGTTGGAAATAACTTGCTGCACGGCCTGTTGGAGAAAGCCACAAAACCAGGCTGTTATTTCTCTGGTAACGCTCCAACAATGCAGGCCAGTGTGACACAAAAGTAACAGTTCCCATATCTTTAGCAGGCCTTGGAGATAACTGTAAGGAACCTGCCTGACAGCTGGAGGAGACAAAGCTTTCCCTTCAGCTTTGGGTGTTCCGTGAAATACCTGGTGAGAAGCAACCTGGAGCTAGGAGCTTAAACCGAGTCTGAGAACCTCAGCCTTGCTCACATTTACCCAGCACACCACACTGAACAGAACACAAAAGCTGTTTGGCACTGAGAGTGTATTACTTTTGGTTCAAGTATTCTCAAAACCTGGAAGGCATGATTTCCTTTTAGAAAGGTCAGGAAGCAGATAATATAGAATCTGTAGCATGACAAAGACAAACCCTTACCAAAATGGATTGTAAAGAGATTCAGGTTTTACGTGGAAGTCAAGCAGACCTCAGTACCCTGGTCAGTGGTACTAAACAAATGGACTCACCTTTGTGTCACTGCCTGGGGTGGCACTTAGGGCCAAGATCCGAAACTGGTTTGTGTATTTGCTAAGTTCCCGTACAACCTAAATATAAGAAAGTTTCCATCAATTTTCTTAAAGGAAACTATTTGTTTATACAAACTACATTGATGAAAATACTCACAAAGTAGAAAAAGCTTAACAAAGTATTCTAAAAGGAGTATATCTAAATTCAAATGTGAGCTAGGGAGTGTTGGGTTCATAAACATTTTGCCCAAGAAAACTTAATCTTGATTAAGTACGTTACCCCTGCAGAACAACCTTAGAAATCAATGAAGTGATTTTTCACTTCTTCTCACCCAAAGATGAACAGCACGCTAACTAGAGCGAGCTGCCAAAGAGTCAGTTTGAGGAACCACTGTTAAAAAAAAATTTTAAAAAGCAAATAATGAATGATTAGTCCCATGCAATCAGAACAGAGATTAGATGACAATCACCATGCCAAGCAGCATTCAATTGAGTCTCACTTGGAAATGTTGCATTGGAAGGATCATTCAATATTCCTTAGGCTTCCCCACTTATCACAACGCTCTCGAAGACCAAAACTGGGACAACAGCTGCTGAACACTCAGGCAGCAGCCAAACCACCCCCCTACTTCATCACTCAGCGACCTGACCAACGACCTTGTGCTGCACGACAACAAATTACAACAGAACATAAAAACCAGGGTGAAGAAGCGAATGGAGACTGAAGAGGAACTCAGCTTGTGCTGGTAATCCTACCGAAAATCACGCAAGGCTGTAGGTAAAGCAGAGAGCAAAGCCTCCCCCAGCCATGGGGACAGACAAGGGGGGAGGAAAGGGATTTTTCTCAGCTATAATCAAGACAAGCCAAAAGCTAATGAGTGCAAGCCTTGGCTCTGTGTTAGAGTAATTCACGTAACGGTGAAATAGTTTAAGAAAAATTTTTATACAGTATTGAGAGAAACAGAATAACCTATAAGCTTAAATTCTTTGAAAACAAAGTTGCTATAGTTCTGAAAAGTGCTAGAAAAAGAAAATTGCAACACTGGCAAAGCAACATGTACTGTCTGACCCGGGAGAGCTACTGTCTCTCTGGCAGCATCAGCTGGAGGAGCACTAAAACCCACCCCTCTTCCTCCCCAGAGCCTAGTGAGCAGCTAGACACAACTCCACATACATCCAGCTGCCTTCTGCAGCGTACAAAACTAAAATTCTTTCAGGTCACCTACTGCTATGAGAGAGCTATTCTGACACAGCACAAGCACACCAGAAGAGATCTGAAAACCCAAACACATCTGAAAGAAAGAGCAGAGTGGTTTTGTTTTGTTTTTTTTTTTAATTGCTGTAGTCAAATTTTTTGGAACAGAAATTATTATCGTATGCAGACCTTAAAAAAAATTCTCACCTCACCTTACCAAATTTTCATACAGGTTTTACTATAGAACAAGGCACTGACTACTTAGAGGACTGTTATGGCCTCTTTCAAACAAAGCCAAGGACCTAAAGGACAATCTCTCTACAAAGCAATGAGAGTGACAAGTTACGGAGAACCTGTAAGTGATTTGGAAGTAGGCTTTTTCAATCTTGAGACAAGAGTGAAGTGACTAGAGACTTTCCAGACCTGCCTGGATCTGTTCCTGTGGTGGCTGCCCTGGGTGACCCTGCTCTGTCAGGGGGGTTGGACTCGATGCTCTCCAGAGGTCCCTTCCAACCCCCCCATTCTATGATTCTCTGACTCCATCATTACCTGACAGTAGGCGTGATTTCCAAGGGCTTTGTGGGCTTCATCAATAACCAAACATTTAATCTCTACAGCAGGACACGTCCCACGAGAAAGATCATTCACCATTATTTGAGGTGTAAGGAAAAAGACTCTCTTGGTAGACCAGAGTTCCCTCCGACTGAGAGCTTGGGTTCCCCCTGAAAATGAAAGAAGTAAGATTAGTGAACCATTCTGCTGAGAACAAGCCATGACCTGGAAGTGACAGCAGAAGGCCGACGGAGCTGGCAGATGTGTGTCAGCTGTGGGAAATGAGTGTCTTTAGAATGGCACACACCTTGATGTTAGCTTTCCTGCTTTCAGGAAAAAAGGCAAACGCAACAACTGAGAACATTAAAACACTAAATCTAGAACAGCAAGAAACAATCCTAGAAAGCTCAAGATGTTCCCGGGCACTCCTGCAGCCCCACACCTAATTTACACTGCCGCTGACAAAGATCTGTGTTTAACACCGAGTCACTTGGAGATGCAGCTGGACAGGGAGCTGGGCCTTATCTAGACCAGGCTGTTGCCAAGACAGGGTGGAACGGATGATCCTTGAGGTCCCTTCCAACCCGGGATTCTGTGACTCTAGGATTAAGGCTTTTATTACTTCAGTAAGCGATAAACTGCACTTTGGGGGTTTGAACAGCTTTTAAGGAACAAAATTATAAATAATAAAGGAAAAAACAACCAAAAAAAAAAAAAAAAACAAAGCAAAAAAAAAGCCCAAAGGAAAAAAAAAGCCATTATTCTTTGGCTTACTTTTCGCAGGAAGTACATTTTCTGTGCAGACATTTACACCCCCGTGGAAAGCCCAAAAGCTCTGCGAACCAGAGAGCTGCACCCAGAGCTCCAGGAGAGCCGTCCCAGTGCTTCCTCACCCTTACACCGGCCCCTGGGGCTTTAACCACCCCGCAATTTAAAATCACCCCCTTACAAATCTTTTTAAAAAAAGCAGGGTTTGGGATGGTTTTTTTTTGCTCCACCGCCGCTTTTCGCGTTGCTTGACTTGTCAAGGTAAGCTGCCTGACTGTCTGCGGCTCCTCCGAGGTGGTCCCCGGGCGGGACGCTCCGCGGGCTTCCTCCCGGGCACCATCATCTCCCTCCCCGGCACCACCATCCCCCCCTGCCCGGCCCCTTCCCTGGCTCCCTACCTGTCATCTCAGCCATGTGCAAGGCCGGGATGCCCATAACGCGGGCGCAGGCCTCCATCTGCTGGGCCACCAAGGGCTTGGTAGGGGCGAGGAAGAGCACTTTGCCGGAGGGGAACCAGCGGTAGAAGTTGTACATAACGACGGCGGCCACGAAGGTCTTGCCCAGGCCGGTGGGCAGGCAGAGCAGCGTGTTCCCTAGCAAGGCGGCGCGGGCCATGCGCACCTGGTAGCCCCGCACCGGGAAGTTGGTGGGGTAGATCCAGAGGGAGCCCGCGGCCTCACAGAAACCCGCCGAAGGGATGGGGTCGGCCGCCGGGATGGGGTCGGCCGCAGGGATGGGGTCGGCCGCAGGGATGGGGTCGGCCGCGGCGGCGGCTGCCGCCAACAGCAGGTCATCGTCAGCCTCCTCCTCCTCCTCCTCCTCCTCCTCTTCCTCCTCTTCCCGCCGCTCCTTCCCCGGCGCCTTCCCGCCCGCCGCCCTCCAGGCCTGGGGTAAGGTGCTCTGCCGCCCGCCGCTCATCCTCCCTCAGGGAGCGGCCGCCATGACGCCTCCATCTTCCCTCAGCACCCGCTCTTGAAAACCCCGCGGGAGCCGCCGCCTGGGACCGGGGGCAGGGACGAGGGGAGGGACGAGGGGAGCCCCGCCCCGGTGCCCGGG
>JANVCC010000043.1:982715-1054529 GCA_025345505.1 Todiramphus chloris collaris | reverse complement strand
CCCGGGCACCGGGGCGGGGCTCCCCTCGTCCCTCCCCTCGTCCCTGCCCCCGGTCCCCTCCTCCCCTCACCCAGCCCGCGTCTCCCGCGGGGTCGACGGGAAGAGTTGGGCGGTGCGGGTGAGGCGGGAGGCAGGGCGGGAAAATGGCGGCGGCGGCGGCCGCGGCGGGTCCGGCGCAGCCTTGGAGCGCTGAGGAGCTGCGGAGCGAGGCGCTGCCCAAGAAGGACATCATCAAATTCCTGCAGGAGCACGCGGCCCAGGCGGTAGGGGCGGGAAGGGGAGTGGGTGGGTGGGTGGGTGGGCACGGCTGGGGGGGTTCCCTCTGCCGCTCACCGGCGCCTCTCCGCAGTTCCTGGCCGAGCACAAGCTGCTGGGGCAGGTGAAGAACGTGGCCAAGACGGCGAACAAGGAGCAGCTGATCGCGGCCTACACGCAGCTCTTCCACACGCAGGTGAGGGCCGGGGCGGTGGGGACGGGGTCCCGGCTTGGAGAGGCGGCTGAGGGCAGCGCTGCCTTTGCCTCCCCTCAGCGCTTCAAGGGCACGGACGGCGCGGAGAAGGCGGCGGAGAAGGCGAAGCCCGCCAAGGCAGAGGAGGCCAAGGGGAAAGCGGCGAAGCCCGAGGAGGCAGCGGAGGAGGTAGGTTGGTGCGGCACCCACGCCTCGCCTCGTTCGCCTGGACGCACCAGGCAGCCCCTTCAAAAACCTGGTTAGGGCAAGAGGTCTGGTGTTGGGGCTGTGCCTGAATCTTGGGCAGCTTCTGTACCGTGAGCGAGCAACGGGTGCCGTGCGTCTCTGCCGCAGCTTCAGGCTTTGCTGAAAGCTTCTCCGGTGCCACTACGCTTCTCCTGGTGTTCCAACCCCAAACGTGCTGTCACTCGCCAACACCGCCCTGCTCCTCACGGGCCTTGGGCTAAGAGTTGTCGGTCTTGAGTGCAGTTGGTTTGAGATTAGTCCATGCAGCAGTCATAACTCTGTTTTTATACACTTAGGGGCCACCAAAGTATACAAAATCAATTTTAAAGAAGGGTGATAAAACCAACTTCCCGAAGAAAGGAGACACGGTCCACTGCTGGTACACAGGAAAGCTGCAGGATGGCACAGTCTTCGATACCAACGTCCAGACAGGTAAGGTCCTATATATACTCTTTGGCTTTGTGGCAAATGCACGTAGGGGAAATTAGCTGGGCTCGTTAAGCAACCTTGGGCAGGCGTTTGCTTCTGGAAGGAGCATGTGGCGGGAGTCCTGGCAGGCTGCCTGCTGAGCTGCCTGGGGGTGTCCTGGAGCCTGATTTTCCATGAGGGAACGCAGGGCAGTATTTTGGGACAGGCTGGTGTCAAGTGACAGGGCTGTGTCTTGCCAGGCCACACGTTTGGCATTCTCCAGGCCATAGATAATGTGAAACGCAGGAATTTAATCAGTGCTGAAACTGCTTCGGAGGAAAGATGGTTCCTGCTCCAGGAGCTTCCGTTCTGTCTGGAACTGGAGCCCCGACAGCACAGTTAGCTTCTCTAAACAGCCACGTCTTTGCGTACTTCTGTAGTAAACCCTCAACGCAGAGGCGCTGGGAGGAGAGTGATTTGCAGCAGCCTGGGGTAGCACATCCCCTGCAGAGCAACTGCTGGTGTTTCTGTGATGGCTTCTCAGCCAGGGGGTTCAGGCATTTGAAATTCTGCAACGCTAGAAAGGCTTCCCCAGCAGTGATGCCCAACACGGAGAGGAACAGCAGGGCTGTCACTGGAACACCGTCCTCGAGTCCTCGCGCTTGTTGTGCGACGCTGTACGTGCCCTCCTGGTGCTTTTTGCTTCACTGACGTGTTTGGGACTTGTACCGTCCACTCCAGTACTCCAGAAATGAGTCTTTGAGGGTCACTGGATCAGCATCTGAACTTAGTGACTTTAAATGTTGAAGTTGCACCAAGAGCTAACGTTTCCAGTCCCCAGCACTAAATTTTCCCCTCAAGATCTGACAGTGGACTAAAAATAATATTAGAACAGGTATTTGTATAAAGCACGATGATAACAGTAACTTCAGACAGAAGTGTGGTGTGTGCTGGTGGGATGCTGAAGCAGTGAACCTAACACTGTCTTGCAGGTTCAAAGAAGAAAAAAGCAGCCAAACCTTTAAGTTTCAAAGTCGGCGTAGGAAAAGTAATCAGAGGTGTAAGTAAACCATTAACAACTTCCTCAGAATCCAAAGGGTTTCCATGCTGTGGGATTGCTGGCTGGGTGCGAGCTGCGGGCTGCTGTGCTCGTTTCTTGTGGAGGGAGAAAGGCGAGGTGGGAGCGTTTCCCCCGCGGGACGTGACATTTCCTCGGTACGGCCGCGCTCCCCCCTCAGCAGCGTTGTTCCCGTTGGGAAGGGGCGTGCGGGACACAGTGAAGAGCTACCTGCTCCTCCGGGCAAGCAGGCCTCTCATGCCCGTCTGCCTGGGGCTTTGCACAGCAGCCGGGTCACCGGGTTCCCGGGGCGCACTGGATGTGCTGCTGGCCAGCAGCTTGTCTTCTCACAGCACCTTTGTGGCGTTTGCCTCCTGCGTAGTTCAGCTCCCTGTCTGCTCTGACCTGGAAGCTGCAGCTCCAGCTTCCAGCTGCTGCTGTGGTGGTGGTTGGTCTGGGAGATAACCGGTGTGCGGACGGAGCTTAACTCTGTCTCGCTGCTGCTGAGCCAGTGGTGAAACTGGTGTCTGGCTGCACGTGATAACGTTACCAGGAAGACTTCATGCTTACCTGACTTTAGAAACCAAACCCAACCCAGCATGATCTTCCTGTGCTGCTGCGGCGCAGGAGAAGGGCCTTTATGGGTGACGGGAGTGGCGCCGAGAGGGGAAGATGCTGTGCGGTGTTGTGCCGTGTCCAGCACCGCAGAAGCAGCGGTCGCCTGGGTTTGTCTGCAGGCCCTTGGCGCAGCGCTCCCGTGCTGGGGGGGTGCCAGGTCTCTCCCTGGGCAGCGCTGGGGCGTGAGCAGCAGCTGTGCTTTGCGAGACACCGATCCGGGGCTGAACCGAGGGCCGGCTTCGGGCAGCGCCAGCGAGCGCTGAAGAGGGACAGGCATGGAAAGAGTATCTGTCCTTAAGCGTCTGCGCTTTTCCTTGAGCTCCCTAAGCCTGCTGTGTTCTTTGGGCTCTGGTGGAGTGTGCTTTGGTGTGTTTTTCAGTGGGATGAAGCTCTCTTAACCATGAGTAAAGGAGAGAAGGCTCAGCTGGAAATCGAACCGGAGTGGGCGTACGGCAAGAAAGGGCAGCCCGATGCCAAGTATCCTTCCACAGCCACCTACTCGCTGAGTAACTTGGGAATGCTTGTGGGAATAAAGTGCTTCGTGCACAGGGATAGAACAGCGGGAGCACTCGCTTGTTTCTCAGAGCCAGCTGTTTGTTACCTACTACAAAAATTCAGTGAGCTTAATCCCGGAATCCCTGCACAGTGGGGGTTGGAAGAGCCCTTGATCATCCCCCATTCCAGCCCCCTGCCCGGGGGGCATGCCTTTGGGCAAGGTGGATCTGGGGCACTGGTTCTGGCTGTCTCCTGACAGCACGCGTCAGGCAGCAGCTGCAGTTCTGTACTGGAGCCAAGATGTTAAAACGGGTCAGTGAAATATAAAACGGACACAGGAGGAGCAGAACAGCTGGCAAATCACAGGGACTGCTGTGCTAACGGTGGCCGGGGGGGGGGTGTTTTTAAGCTTCCTTGACGCGTGCAAACAGGATTCCACCAAATGCAAAACTTTTCTTTGAAGTGGAATTGGTGGATATAGAATGAGGTGAAGCTTCCTCAGCTGCTGGGAGTCACTGCTGAGCAAGAACGCTTCTGCCACCGCAGCTCTGCGCTTGGGACTTCAGGATCCAGTTACACCAGTGGCCTTGTACTGAAATGGAGTTTGTTTTCCCTGCCCCACCTGCTGTACAGGAACATACCACTAAAGAAACCATAGTTTATACATGCACGTGGCTTTGCTGTTTTCTGTGTGCGCTCACCTGAGAATGTCTGCCTGGGGAGGGCAGAGGGGAGGATGAGGGACAGCCCCAGGGAACTGCTCAAGGAGGAGCAGAGGGGCCGGGAGCCAACACGGCTGTTGTTACTGTCCCTTGTTTGTGACTTCAAGGCGCTTCCCCTTCAGCTTCAGCTGCTGTGGGGCTGCTGAGTGTTTTAACACCCACCCAAAGAGTGCAGGAGAGGGAAAAATTTGCCTTTATCTTCCAGGCATTGCTTAAATTAGGGGGGGGTGGAAAATCCACTCAGTTTCTACTTTCAAGGTGTCTAGAAGTGCCTGCCAACCCCCACCTCTAAGAGAACCACGCGTGCCCCCACCCTCCTTTGCTGGCAGTGGCGACTCCATTCTCACTCCCAGCCTGAAAGAGGCAACCCAAGAAAGCTCAGAGGACTACTGAATTCCTTGCTTTTATTACAAAAATGGGAATGATCACTTTGATCAAAATGAAAAAAGTTTGCTCACGCTGTGTACATGAAAAAACTCTAAATACAAAAAAATCATCCCAAACACAGTTTTGTGCTTTGTAGAAAAGAACACAACAGCATTTTGCACCGTGTTTTCATTTCGGACCCCCAGGGAGAATAGAAAACACCCCCTGGGCTTGGGAAGCTGCCGTCGTTCCCATCGTGACAACACAAAAGGGAAGAGGCTGGGATTCACATGCTGGGGCACGAAGAGGCCTCACGACAGCAGAGGCTGTGAGGTTCTGGTTGGAGAGGACGGCCCTGCTCCAGAACCCGTGGCCAGCCCCCCCTGCCTCTGTCCAACTCCGGGGAGAAGGGGAAATGACAAACCTACAGCTTTACAGATTAAATCTATGGAATCAGAGTGAGACTGAAAAAAAAATTCTTCAGATATCTCCATAAATTAGTGCAGGGAATTAAAAAAAAAAAAGAAAAAAAAAAAAAGCAGTTATGGTAAACTAGAATTGTACAGAGATACCATTTATCGGTTACCGGCACACAAAGCTTGCTTCACACATACCCTGTGGACATCAGCTCATGTCACATGCAGAAGACCAAAAAGCAGGTATTACAACAGTTCTTTCACATCCCTAATTTAGAAAAATAGATTTTTTTTTTTTTAATTCCATCTTTGTTGAAACGGCAGCACAGTGAACTCCACTGACTCTTCAGATCAAGTTGGGTGATAATACTGTCCGTAATTCCAGGCGTTCTGGTAATTGTACTGGAAAAGAAACACAGAACACGTGCCGAGGTAAGTCAGGCTGCCCACGCTCCAGAAGGACACCTGACAATGACTGTCAGTCCTTCCGGAAAGGCACAGCAGGGAAGTTCACCCTTTTGTGACTGTAACGGTTCTGAACAGCGCGGAGATGTCCACGTCACACCCACAACGTTCAGGTCTCAGCCCCTCCTCGCCGAGGCTCTGCCGGCGGCCTGGGCCTCGGTGGGGTAGGAAGGGTGGGATACAGCAGGGTGTTAACAACCACCGTACCGACCAGGGGGAGGTCAGCTTTGCCGCGGAGCCGCACCTGAAGCGCGGCTCCCTCGCGGGTTCAGAGCGCGCGGGTCGGGAGGCGGTAAGCGAGCGCGCACCCACCTGGTACCAGGCGTTGTAGTTATAGGCAGCCTGGTTGACCTGCATGTCGCCATCCATCATCTGGGCCGAGGCCAAACTCGGGTCGTCCGTCAGCATTTTCTTTTCATCCGGCTCCTCTGACCTGTGAGGCGAAAGAAAGCTGGTAAGCGGTGGGGTGGGCTAAATTCCCTCCGTGCCCGTGTGTGAGAGATGGGGGCAGGGTCGGGAATACAGCCACACTTGGTGCCCTGGCCAAACAGGCTACAAGAATCTCATTTAGAGACAGACAAAGTATCTTGTGCTTCAGAAGGGCAGGCTGGTGTTTAGACTCTGGAGGAGCTGGAACCCAGAGAGCGAAGGCCCGTTTCTGCCGCGAGGGCCGGTGCTGGGGAGCATTTCTGCCACACACAATTCACAACGCTTTGTTCCAGAAATCTTTTTTCCCAGATTTTGGAGCCGAAAGTACAGCTCTCTGGAGTTTATACTGTGATTAAAGGAAACCAGTGCTTTTGAAAGCAGTACGTTTAAAGCTGAAAAACAGATGCATATGTATTTATGTATCTATATTGTATATAGATATTTAGTACAAATATATGTATTTATAACATTTAAAGAGGTATTTACTATAAAGGTATAAATAAGATGTTTATAAAATACACATAAATTATAAATACATATAAAATATAAATGCATTATACATTTTTTATACATGGTCCTAGATGAAAGGAAAAAAACCCCACAAGCCGCAGCTCCCAAGCCTGTTCTCAGAACTCATTTCAAAGCATTTCTGCCGTGCTTTGCTCCAGCTCTAGCTCCACGCAGCACGCGTTCCCACCCCCCCCGCTGCACCATGGCTGCAGCTCGTTCTATCCCCAGGTGAACAGCTTCCTACCCGTTCTCTGCTCTCCTTTTTAGAGAGTCCTGCTCCTTCAGAAGCGCTTCATGTTCATCATAGGCGTCCAGAAGCCTGACGGAGACAAGAAATAAAGCTTTGCTCACTCAACAGCACAAGCATGTGTGCAACTGTATTGACCTGGCTGCTAAAGGGTACAGAACCATCCCACCCCAAACTCGATCGTAACCCCACTTCCATGAGCAATCTGATAGGAAGGGAAAGCCCAAAAAGCTTCGTTTGATTCCACCACAAGGCACAGCCAACAATCTTCTGTTTGCTCAGAAATTCCCAACTTGCTCAACCTTTCCTTCAGGCAGTTCTTTTGTAAAGTTCTTTTAGAAAGAAGTTTTCTACATCTCCTCTGTGACACGGCTGCCGTCCAAGCAGTGCGGAGATTTCGGCATCAACGTTTCTTTAAATACTGGAAATGAGTACCATACAAAACTGTAACAGTTCTGAAGCAGCACCTCCAGCCTCTCCCCACACCCCAAGGGAAGAACATACTGGAAATGAGTATCATACAAAACTGTAACAGTTCCGAAGCAGCACCTCCAGCCTCTCCCCACACCCCATGAGAAGAACACGTGTGTTTACTGCAGCACAGCAGAGTCCCACCTGAAGCCGCCCCAAATCACCAGCTATTGTTTCATCTGCTGCACACCACAGTCTACAAGGGACCACGGGGAAACCGCTGCCGCCGACAACGCTGCTCTCGGTGAAAACAGCTGCTTGCACTTATTATTCTGTGCTCTACCATAACTGGGGAACTGCAATCTTTTCGTTGGTCCGCCTCGGACCAAACACACAATGCTCAGTTGCCTCATGAGTTAGAACGGCCAGAGGCAGCAGAAACGAAGGGCAGTGATTGTTAAAAAGCCTACAAAGCAGAAAAGCTAACCCCGTGTCTGTCCTTCCAAGTTAACGAGCTGCAAGTGTAAATAATAACTATTTTCTATTGTAAAACAAGCTCTTAAGAGCAGAGAAATGTCAGCTAGTATTTAAGAAGCTGGACTTCTAGCATCTGACCCTCCCACCCGAGTCCAGCATTGCTAACGCTTCTGAGCATAGAGAAAGCAAACCAGGGCAGTTCTGGAAACCCCAAGCAGCAGCTCCCAGGGTACAGAGCATCAAACGATGCCCGTGTCACAAAACACGTCACCTTCGCTTCAGGAATCAGAGAAGGACAGAATGGCAGGGGGTGCAAGGGACCTAGAAAGGTCATTGAGTCCAATCCCCCTGCCAGAGCAGGCTCACCTAGACAAAGAAGCAACCTCCTTTGTACAACTTTAGATAACTATACTTGGGAGGTCCAGGCAGCGCAGCGTGTCTCTAGGAGGCGTTAGCTTTTTCAGGAAAAAAGGGGTAATTTTCCAAAAAGAGATTCCTATTTAGAACCAGGGATGTGGTTCAGAAAAGCAGCCATCCCTCCACAACGAGCTGAAGGCACAGAGACACAGTTTAACGGCTGCTGCTAACCCTGCTCCCTCCTCCCTACTTCTCCCAGCACGCTGCCGGTGCCCCTCGTTTGCCCGCTGCACAGATTACATCTTACTTGTTCACATCAGAACCAAAATCTTCAAGAAATTCCACTTTTCGCTGAGAAAACGTAATCCTCATTTTTATGGAGAGCGCGCCATTGACGGCTTTATCAAAGCAGCTCAGGATGTTCTCCTCGTTCTGCCTGAGGTCGCCGCTGTACTCCATTTCCAGCAGGTTGAGATACAGCTTCGTGTTTTCCTGCGCAAAAGACGCGTTACAAGTTGCGCGTCGGCCGCGTTCGGCACGCGGCGCTGACCCGTGCCCGCCAGACGCACGGCGGCACGCTCGCAGCCCGACCGTACACCACGAGCCAGCACCAACGCTCGTGCTTCACATCGAACCATCTCTGCCCTGGCTCCTTTCACACACAGATCAGGAGAGACCGAGCTCCGCCAGCAGCGGGAGCCGCGCGGGGATAATGGGGAGCAAACAGGATGCAGAGGGCTAAAGGCCTCTGTGCCTGTACCCAACGGGCTACAGGCACCCCCTACACCACCCACTTTGTTCGCCCCGAGACGTAAACGCGCCCGCAGCCTTTGATTCCAAAGAGGGGAAAGGAAAGCATGAAGCACATTGGGGTTCTGACGAAAGCAAGCTTGCAAACTTCCAGGTTTGCCAGCTGCAAGCACGGCAACGTCAGTTTAGAGGGACTGGTGTCTCCACGCAGTAACGGGACGCTACATGCAGCCACAATTCCTGTCATCATCGTTGCCTTATTTAAACACACACACTTTTCAGAGAGAGAAAAATACCAGGGTCTTTGGGTTTGGGTTTTGTTTAAATAGAACAAAGAGAGAACACATACTTTGTCCATTTCTATGGCTTCTGACAGCACTTTTCTTGCCTTTGGAAGGTTTTTCTGCACTTTGAAGAGGTGCCGAGCCAATTTGATGGCATAAAACGACGCTTCGTTGATGGATTTGGCATTTCTAACTGCGTCTTCAAGCAGGTGCTCGGCTTCTTCCATGTTGCCGTGCCTGCGTTCCAAGCTCACTCTTCGCAGGCGAATCATTGCTAGCCCTAGAATACACTCCTCAAAGGTTTTCAAGATTCTTCTCGCTTCGTCGATGTTTCCTGAAACACCGGTGAAGAAGCTTTAGGACACAGGACGCCCCCCCAGGGTGTCCCAAGCAGAACCCCTCGCAGCACAAGCGTGCGTTGCTCTTACCCTGCTGCTCCTCAAAGGCAGCCCACAGCATGTGAACCATTGGTTTCTTGGGCAGGTGTATCGTGCAAGCCCTGCTGTAGACATGCCTCACTCCTTCAATACTATGATTCTCCATGTATTTGGCATACTATAGTTGAAAACAGAGCAGAGACGGGAAAGTTTAAAGCTTGTATTTGCCTTTAAAAACATGCCAGAACGATAAAATTCTTTTGTTTAAACCCATTCAGCACCTTTATTGAACCACTAGACTAGTTTCTGTAAGGAAGGACGTAGAGAGGCAACGAAGTTGGCATATGCAGCAGTCAAATCTGGTTGCAAGCAGACCATCTCCTAATGCAACAGATATAGTTATATATGAACAACGTTCCACAGAGTACAAAAGGTTAGTCACCGGGTCAAGGTATGCCATCGGCAGGAGCTGAGTGGTAAACCACTTCCCTTACCTTAATCCAGAAGTCCTCATAGAGGGCACATGAAATAACACATCTTTCAAAGAGGACCACGACTCGCTCGTGAGTGCCATTCTCTATCTCAAACTCTAAGTACTCTTTCCAGTTTTTCAGCTGAATTTTCTCCAGAGGTTTTACGTGAAAGTAAGGCCTCTTTATCTGCAAGAGTCACGGGATGGCAATTTAGGATCAATACACACGCCGACAAAAATCCACAGCCGCACCCCGCTCGAGAAACGGGGCCGCAGAAGGACCTGGCACTGCCTACCCCAGCAGCTCTGCTGCCAGCAACGCCGTTCGAGGCTGGCCTCTGTTTCCCCATAAAGCTTTCTGAGTGCAAAGCGTTTACAGAAGCTCAGAAACAACTCCCTGCAGGTAATCCCTTGCAAACCCGCGCTCACGACTGACGGTGACATTACAAGCAACGGGTGTTGACAACATCGGTCCGTACAACTGAAGCACTTCCTGCTGTACTAGCGCTTATCCTACAAATCAAAATCACAGCGTGGTTGGGAGGGGTGGCAAGGAAGGGCAGAGCACTGAACTGAACTTACTGTACCGTCTGCATCAAGCTGATTACTCCCAAAGCTAACAAGGTGGCATTTTTATTGATGAGTACAAGAGGAGCTGAGTGGGACAGAGCACAGAAAATGTAAACATTGCTGGGAACTAAATGTGGCAAAACATCCTTCCAGAGATCTGCTGCTTTTTCCTCCCTAAATCTTTACTTTCAGTTGATTATCTCTCTTGTACTGCAGCTCCAGCTGAGACACATCCAGACAAATGGATGAAGAACTTAAAATAACTAAGGAGTAACGTTCAACTCTTCAGGGACACCTGAAACTGAAAGCCAGTCCCCCCCCTCACGCTCCTCACTGACCTCTCCTACAGAGCCCAACACTCTTGATAAATCCACGGGTACATTGCTCCTGCTAAGACCAAGTAAACCAGGTCTAAGCAGTCTCTGTCACTGCTGTGACTCCTCATGTCTGTTAGTTATAAAGACATGTTTAACTTCACATTTCCAACTCCTCCTAGATCCAGCACGTTGGCATCTACAGAGCAGATGTTACTCTGGTGGTAGAAGAGGCATTGATTCCAGCCAGGAGCAAGGGAGGACACCTTGTTCTTACACATTTCCTCCAGCAGGGCCACAGTTTTAGCATTCTCCCAAGTTACAATAATTTGTAGTGTGGGGTTTCCTGAGCTGAGAACTCCTGCGCTCACATCACCGTTTCCCACCAAAACCACACCAGGATATTTGAGCCTCCCCTTCTCCAGGGCCATGCTCTGCTTCCTTCCACAACAGGTAACTGGTACCAAACAGACCCTGTGACATGTGGGGGGGCAACAGCAGGTCAGGCTGTTCCTGGGGAACCCACCCATGCTCTAGGCTGCGGTGCTGGGACTGGCCATGTACTGTGCTCTCCAGCTCCTCTGCCTTACCAAGTGTCTGCCCTAGTCCAACAAAGTGCAGCGAGCAACACAACAGCTCCTGACATCCCAGAACCCAGTAAGGAGTCTCTGTATTAAACAGCTGGGACAGATTTTCAATATGCTTTTTAAAAGGAAAGTAAATTTAAAACAAGAATCACATTACACAATACGGAATTTGCCAGGAAGACAAAAAAATAAAGGCTGAGAATTAAAAGCTCAGGTTGCTTTTTCAGAAGTAACCAGCCTTGAGTGTACACAAAGCAAGTTCTGCATTTGCAGCGATCACATGGCTAGTGTAGTAACTGCTTTCAACAGGCTGTATGTAGGAGCTGCCTGTTGTTTTCCAGAAGCAGCCACCACAGAAGTGATCTGATTTCAGGTTTGAGAGTGTAATGTTAAAACACAAAGCCACACAAATGGCCTTCTCCTGTTAGGGCAGCCTCATCTCTGCATTCAGAGCTACCCTCATCCCCTTACTACTCTGCAGTGCCCCAGAAGCACAGGGCAGTAGTAACTCGTGCACCATTTCACACATGTCTATTTGAAGACCATTTGTTAGACAACGCACCATCTGGCCTCTCTCCAAATACTGCCTAACCATTTTTTTGCCTCGTCAGGTGGCAGACCTGACCTCACAAGTTGCATTTTCACAAGAAAAATGGCAGAGAACTCAATCTTTGCTCAGAGCCCCACAACAGTTTAAAATGTGAGGTCTGTTACTGAACATTCCCAGCTCCTGGTTTGCTGTTTGAAACTCTTGCGCACGCCGCCTTACGTAGAAAAAACACACTCACCGCTTCTTCGAACGTCCACCTCTTACTGACTTCGTGTTCATTGTGGTTAAACATCTCTTGATGAATCTCAATGATTCTGTGCCTCATGTTTTCTATCTCAGTGATTAGCTAAAACACAACGTTAAAACATGTAACACAGGTAGACACCGTATCGCCTTTGTCAGCGCGTGTTACGATGACAGCAAAGTGCATCAATTAAAGGTATCACAGATGGTACCCTGAGCAGGCAGGGGAAGGAGCAGGATACTGCCCAAATGGGTTGTGCTAAGGGCCAGGGCAGCAACTGAACCATTTTTCTCTCTGAAGTCTTGCTCTATTGCTAAAGGTGACTGAAGGGAGAGATGAATAAGGACTCAGGTCACACACGGTTTCGGTATGTGTGACTTTTCTCAGTTGCAGCTCCTTTGCATGCCTGTGAAGACTGTGAACCTGCACAGACCACTGCTGATGAAGGGCTCTCTTAGGCCACAGCTCCTCACCTGCTAATCTGCAGCAATAGTGACTCATTCCTAAACTGTGTGCACCACTTCTTTCATTCTTTTTTTAACGCCATTTCTTTGACAGCTCTAAAAGACTGGAAAGCTATGTCCTGAAGACAAGGGCAGTCACACAGGAGCCAAAGAGCAGTGGGAACAGCTCAGCTACAGAAGTACCGAACCACCTGGGAAGACACCAGCCTTTCAGGCAGGGAGCACCCCCTGCACGTACCTTGGCAGGGTCCGTGATGTCTTCGGTCCCGCAGGGCAGGTCGTCGCCCGGCTGCGCCTCCTCCCCGCTGTGCCCGTTGGCCGACGCCAGCTCTCTGCGCAGCTGGACAAACTGCTCCGTGGTCAGAAAGTCACGAGGCACGTTGTTCTGTATGTGCTCCTTAAACCTAGGGACGGGCGGGACAAGGCAAGGCAACTTCTGACGCCTGGTGTTGCAATACTCTGCCCAACCAGCACGCAGCAGCAAAGGCCTGCGGAGTTCTCTGCTGCTTTACCCTGCGGCGAGAGCAACGCCGAGAGTGCAGCTTCTGACAACCTACACACCAAGTGCCACTTCCTGGCAGACTCCAAAAGCTTCACGTTCCCAAGAGAAACAAAAGAATGATGAACTTTGGTGGCTAAGACAGACCACTTGCCGTGTAAAATTGATGTCAAAGGACAAGATCAGTTTTAGAGGAAGATACTTTCTTTCTGTAGAAATTGTAGATTCATAAAATCATAGAATTGTCAGGGTTGGAAGGGACCTCCATGGGGAGGGACACCTCCCACTAGAGCAGGTTGCTCAGAGCCCCATCCAGCCTGGCCTTGAACACTTCCATGGATGGGGCTTCCACCCCCTCTCTGGGCAACCTGTGCCAGTGTCTCACCACCCTCATGGAGAAGAAATTCTTCCTACTGTCTAACCTGAATCGACCTGTCTCTAGCTTTAATCCATTCCCTCTGGTCCTATCACTGCCCCACAGCCTAAAAAGTCCCTGCCCAGCTTTCTTGTAGCCCCTTCAGATACTGGAAGGCCACAAGAAGGTCTCCCCAGAGCCTTCTCTTCTCCAGGCTGAACAACCCCAACTTTCTCAGTCTGTCTCCATAGCAGAGGTGCTCCAGCCCTCTGACCATCCTGGTGGCCCTTCTCTGGACGCGTTCCAGCACGTGTTATTATGGGGAAGACTGGTTCATAATTTAAGTAAGGCTTCCAGTTCTTTGTTAACCTCTCCAGATTAATGTAGAATTCTACTACCTAAACCATAACCAAGTATTTCTCTTTAGTCAATTAAAAGTGTTTCACCACACGCGAGCACTGCATGAGGAACTAAAAGCTCAAAACTGCCCATTCTGATTTTTCAAAGACATCCTCTCTTCTCCCTCGCAATTCCAGGGCCTCCCTTTATTCCACAGTGGAGTTTGTGAATTTACCTAAAACCAAATCCCTAAACCATGTGGCAGTACTTTAAGACAAGCAACAACTGCACGAGTGCATCAATCAGTATAGAACCCAAAGCTGTTCTGAGAGCACCTCCTCACGTTTACAGCAGTAGGCGAGCGTGTGCTTAAGAACTTCACGGCATTAACCAAACTGCTGTCCGCTCTTTACCTCTGGAAGTGATGACTGTAGAGCTGCGTTGGAATTCCAAGGATGCGGTCATAGATGGATGTAACTTCCCTTAGGTTTCCCTGTTCGTTTTCCCAGTTTATATACATTTCCCAGAGTCTGTCAGAACGGAAATCCGTCCCAGCAGCTAACACTGCATGTTCATAGGCTCTGAAAAAGAGAAGCGTTTTACAGTTCTTCCTGGTGTGGTGACAGAACAAGGAAGAAAAGTTCTGGCTCTCATTTAAAGATTATGAGCATCCTCGTCTGCCTACAACCACATCCATTGCTTAAACGCTTCTTCAAAGCATTTTCAAGGTAACTGAAGCAAGATCTCTAGAAATCCAGAAAGTTCACAGTTTTCTCTCCTCCAGCACTACCACAGTGGAACAAATAAAGGCGACAGAAAAAGCCACTAGCAGGAAGGCAAGGTATTAGGAAAATGCACAATCTTTACCACTCCTATCTTGCAAAGATTCCAAACCCATTACTGTAACAATTTAACAGACAAAAGCTATACATCCATCGCGCAGACAGAGGCTGCTTCAGTTACCGTTCAATAAGATTTTCATATCAACCTTTAGCCCGACCTGGCAAGCAAATCAGGACCACTGCCAGCACAGATGAGGTCGGACACGTTCTAGCCATACCTTGAAAACCTCCAGGGAATTAAATTCCAAAATTTCACTTCCAAGGGATTAAATTCAGAAACTTCTCAGGGAAACCTGCTGGAGTGCTGCACAATTTCCTACGGTCTAGTCCAAAGGTCTCAAGTCACAACTTTTGACCCTGGTAGCACGCTGTGTTTCCTACCCATTCTTACAGAATTTGGTTCCATCACCTCTTCCAAGTCCTTAAAGTAACTGCAGGTTGTTGTGAGCTTAACCACATCGATCTGTAACTGTACCTACGGGCCTCTCGTACCCCTCCGGCTGCTTTCCACTCACCCTCGAATAGTGCTGTTGGTTTCAGGATCAGCAGGGTCCAGGGTCTCCTTTAAGAAGTTAATATAATGTATCCAAAGATCAACACTAAGAGGAATTGCCTGAAGCCCTCTGCGATAAACCTATGAAGAGAACAGGAACTGTACTTCACATACGTAATGGTGTCCTAATAGAGAGGCAACACTGTGTTATCCGGTGAACCTTAGAAATACTAATTACTGGAATTTTGTTTAAATAATCTACCATTACCATTTGGGTGGAGGTTGGATAGAACATGGCAATGTTCTGATCTCCACGTGCAGAGTCTTGATCTTCAAAGCGCAGCGGTCCCTGCATTCTGACCAGGTTGTGTGGGCAGGCTTTGGGGTACAGACCATAGGGCACAGACCCATTAGAGCATCATTGACAGCGTCTGACCAAAAATGCAATAAGATGTAGCAATTGTGACCAGCAAACCAACTATATTGCTTTGAAAATGAGTAATAAATGGAAGTGACAGAAAAGCCCTGCCCTACTTGTTAAGCTGCAGTGTAATACAGAGGCTTGCACTGCAAAGCTTGACAAACTGTAGAGGTTTAACGCACCTGCCAACAAAGAGAAAAAACATTAGCTACAAATGCCACAGACGTGACAAGTGCAAACAAAATCCCTACAAACCTGACCATACATGGCAGGTACTGGCAGCCAAATGACTTGCGGGAGGTTAGTCATTTTTTGGCCAACAGGACCACTGGCAACAGCTGCACCCAGCTACCTACATACCTCATCAGACTGCTTCACGTTGTCGTGGCGCTTTTCGAGGTCTGCGTACTTTTTCCAGTACCCATAGCAATAGGGATAATGCGTGAAAAACCTGTCAAATGCTTTCCTGGCAGCTGGTAAGTGGTTCTGCAAGAAATGCACCAGAAGAGCAATGAATCCTTCCCTTAAAAAACAAACAACACTTCACACTACTTTCAAAACTATTACTGTTTTAACATCGTCTTAAAACCGATGGTTTTATTTGGTGACCTCTGCTGACAGCACTGCCAAGGGCAACTCTCTCAGATCATAGGATCACAGAATGGCAGGGGTTGGAAGGGACCTCTGGAGACCATCGAGTCCAAACCCCCTGCCAGAGCAGGGTCACCCAGGGCAGCCCCCACAGGAACAGAGCCAGGGGGGCTGGAAAGGCTCCAAAGGAGGAGACTCCACAGCCTCTCTGGGCAGCCTGGGCCAGGCTCTGGCACTCTCACAGGGAAGAAGTTTTTCCTCATGTTGAGGTGGAACTTCCTGTATTTCACATTGCTACCACAGGGCACAGCTGAAAAGAAACTGTCCCCTTGTACTGGACCCCCACCCTGCAGATATTTGTAACCATTCATAAGAACCCACTGTCGTAAAACAGTGTCTGCAACAGGCTGATGTACAGTTCTCAATTTGTCACTGCCATATCCATGGCTTGGTTTGGCTTTCTGTGTTTATCTCCAGAAGGCTAAAGAAAGAGGGGGCATGTACTAACCTCCTGCTCTACGTACTGCAGTAGATATACCCATCCCGTGAAATCCTGGGGATTGTCCTCTACCACTTTCCAGAACTTGTCAAAATCTGGAGGGAAGCCAGTCTCAATGTCTGATGTCTGTAAACTCTCAATATTTGGAATTTCACTCTCCTGTGTGTTCTCTTCGTTCAAGTCAGGGGAACTATCAGGTGACTGTTCCATCTCGGTCACGCTCATGATCTCTGTACTGAAGTCCATCTGCTGCTCCTCCATGGCCGTTTCCGTGCCATTGTCCGCGCCGTCATTGTCATTGCTGACAGTCGGCTTCTCCTCCTCTGCGTTTTCTGCATTCTCCATGGCTGAGGTTACTGCTGTACTAGATCCTGTGGGAACAGAGAGATTCAGTATTCACCAAGCGAAGATTCAGCAGAACTTGGGCGTGAGTTATCAGCTAAAAGTCTCCCAAGTGCTTCAGGCATCCATGTGTTTCACCACAGACCTGCACCAGTTAGGTCTGCTTCGCGCATGAGCCTTATTCACAATTAAAAGAATGGTGATAGGGGTCCCAACTTCAAACATCTGCATGGACATATCATGTAGGTTTTTCTAAAAACCACCACAGGTACCTACCAAGGTAGAAGAGTGAACCAACCGTTTTTCTGTAGAAGTCCTGTCAGAAGTTTATTGCAAATAGAGAATTACGTTTGAATTTCTTTTTCAATGTTCAAATTATTTTTCAATTCTATTCCTACAAATCAGTAACTTCTTTGCAAAATAAATATATATTGAAATGCATCCTCAACACTCAGCTGAACTGAAGAGAATTACCCCCAGCACCAGACTCGGTCCACATTAAAGGTATCTACACAAACTAACCGGCGTCAGGCTGCACAAAACACTCCAGCTCACCCCCTGCACGCAGCCGCTCGCTCCCACACACAGCTCACGTGTCAGGAGCTTCCTCCTGGCCCCCAGGACAGACTCAATCTTCCTCCCACTCTTTGCTTTGATCTTCCTGACAGAAACCATGGCCCAGCCCTGCCCTCCTCCCCAAGGCCAGTCCAGCCCAACATGGATGTCTCAGCAGATCTCAACCTTCACCACCCAGTGCCCGGGTGCAAGGTGCTCGACCGACCCTTCTCCAGGGTCAAGCTACATCCTAATGACCCATGGGTTCTAGGCGAGGAAGTGCCCAGGCAGAACTCCACAGCTCTTAACTGTGTCACAGAATCATAACAGTTGGTTCGGGTTGGAAGAGACCTTGAAAGCTCATCTAATCCAGCTGCTCTGCAGGGACAGGGCCATCTGCAGCTAGAGCAGGGTGCTCAGAGCCCCGGGCAACCTCCCCTGCAATGGTGCCAGGGATGGGGCAGCCACCACCTCTCTGGGCAGCCTGGCACAGGCTCTCACCACTCTCAGCACCAACAATTTCTCCTCCTCTCCAGTCTGAATCTCCCTCTTTGAGTTTAAACCATCCCCCCTTGTCCTGTCCCAACAGGCCCTGCTCAAAAGTCTGTCCCCATCTTTCTGCCAGGCCCCTTGAAGCGCTGCAAGGCCCCCAGAAGTTCTCCCCAGACGGAGTCTTCTCCTCTGCAGGCTGCACCCTCTCAGCCCTCCCAGCCTGGCTCCCAGCAGTGGGGTTCCAGCCCTCCCAGCATCGCTGGGGCTCCTCTGGCCCTGCTCCAACAGATCCATGTCCTTCTGAAGCAAGTGAATCTATTTTGGAGGAAGAGGAGTATGAGACTATAATCCTCAAATACGCTACTGTAGCAACTGCCCCTGTTCCTTCTTTTTGGTTCTCCTTGGAGAGGAAGGCAAATAAGTTTTGCATTTAAAACCAAACCAAGCAGCCCCAACGCTCCCCGTAACTTCAGAATTCTCCCCCACTGGAAGCCTGAACAGAGGGCAAAGAGACCACTGTCACTACAATAAATACATTGAAAAGCCATCAATAATATAGCAGGGGAAATTCTTGACTGAAAGGAAAAATATCTGTATCTTCAGCAGCATCAACGTGCGAGGTAACAGTTCGTGTTTTCCTAGGAGTTCACCAAGCCAAGTGATTTGGGTGCAGTGTTGAAGGTCCACATGGTCTACTCTGCAAGTTTTCCACGTAATTGCTTTTAAAAATGTTTATTTCTATTCTCCATCATATATATCACCTGGCAAACATACAAACATTTCTTTCCTTTAAGGAAAAGAAAGGAATTCCTTTAAGGAATTTAGCAACTTTCTGGTAGCTGTTCATAAAACCCAACAGCCCGTGGCACCTAGAAGTGACACGATGAGAGCACACAGAGCATGACAGTGCTGCTGTTCTCCAGGGAAAGAGGATGCCGGGGCAGATGGGTCTATTTCGTTAACGACCAGCTCTTCCCCACATCCTGGCTCACTCCAGAAACCGAAAGCTGGTTTCTTTGCCGACTGCTGGAGATACCTCTTCAGTGTTGAATTTGAGAACAAACATCATTTCTACGCTAAGAAATTAAACCCCGAAGCAGCGTGGGTAGGTGGCGGGCAGAAGAGATCTGCAGCACTGAAACAGCTGCTGCCATTCCGAGCTCACCTCTGTGGACTACAAAATCCAGGCACCAGGAGCGTGTTATGCAAACAGCAGCCCCAGCACTTCAAAAGAACAGTTGAAAGGATGTTTACAGCTCAAACCTTCGGGAAGGCCAGTGCAATTGGTTTTAAACACACAATCATTCACAGCCTAAACTTATTCTGATCTTTGACAGATCTTTTCACCCTCTAATTGTTTCAGAAGGTGTGTTCCAGGTAAAAAACAACTACCCCATGTCTGGCTGGTTTGAGATTAGGGGCCTGGAAAATTAAAAAGGAAAAGAAAGCGGTAGGAGTGGTGCTGGATCACCTCTGCAAACACGGGGTTTCAAACAGAGTCTCTGTAATAGTTGGTTCCAGAACACCCCCAAGGACCCGAGGCACATCCCCAGCTACAGCAGCTGCAGCTTACACCCGACTTTTACAACCCCCGGCAGCATCCACCCTGCCTGGTACCAAATCCCCACCGACCACGGAGCTACCGCACATTCAGCGCTGACAGCCGTGCAAGGGAGAAACTCACTTCCCAGAGTTTCTACATTACTCGGGCTAAAGAGCTAAATAAGTGTGTATCAAATAACTACATGCACCAGGTTTAAATTATTTATGCCAACATATATTATTTAGCCCGCTTCAATTAAACGTTCATTGCGCACGATACTGGCATTTATAAATATGAATGAACTAATGGAAAGCATCTAGGAAAAAAAAGAGACAAACAGGCAGCACCAAGGAATTTCTCGCCTCATCTTACACCCTGCCCAGTTCCCCTCAGCCCTGATAAGAAACGATCTGAACCAATCTGAACCGCTCCGGGGCAGGGCTGAGCTCCGGGGCAGGGCTGACCCCGAGGTGCTACCGGCCTGGCCCTGCCCCGGCATCTGTGCCCGAAACACGGGAATGGCTGGAGCCCCTCTGCTGGGAGCCAGGCTGGGAGAGCTGGGGGTGCAGCCTGCAGAGGAGAAGGCTCCCCAAGGGGAGACCTTCTGAGGCCTTCCAGTATCTGAAGGGGGCCTGTAAGAAACCTGGGGAGGGACTTTTCCCAAGGGCTTGTAGCAACAGGATGACGGGTGATGGCTTCAAGCTGGCAGAGGGGAGATTTAGATTGGAAATGAGGAAGAAGCTCCTCACTGTGAGGGTGGTGAGACCCTGGCACAGGGTGCCCAGGGAGCTGTGGATGCTCCATCCCTGGGTGTGCTCAAGCCCAGGCTGGATGGGGCTGTGAGCAACCTGCTCTGGTGGGAGGTGTCCCTGCCATGGCAGGGGGATGGAACGAGATGATCTCGAAGGCCCCTTCTCACCCAAACAAAATAAACCATCAAGCCCCCAAAGGCTCTAAGCTGGCCCAACAGAGACACTACAACCCCGAAAATAAAGATAAAACACATTTCGTAAGCGCAGAAATTACCCTGCTCGGCGAGTCCCGCGGCCAGGCTGGCGCTCCCCGGCCCCCGGTAACCGCTGCCCAGGGCGACGGCGGCAGGAGGCAGCGGGGCCGAGCGAGCCAGCCCCGCGCACGGCGCCTCTCCCCCGGCACTCCCCGCCCGCCGCCAGCCTCGGCCTCCCGCCCGCCGCAACCCCCCCCAGCGCTTCCCCGGGACCGCCCGCCGAGCCCCCGACCCCCCCCATCCCAGCGCTGCCGCCGCCCCGGGCCCGCTAACCTGCCGCAGGGCCGGTGACCGCCAGCCCGCCGCGCTGCCGCCGCCGCTGGGCCCCAGGAAGAGGGGACGGCGCCTGCGCTGAGGGCACCGCGCCTGCGCCGAGCGAACCGCGCCTGCGCCG
Organism: Todiramphus chloris collaris; assembly: GCA_025345505.1. Taxonomy (NCBI): domain Eukaryota; kingdom Metazoa; phylum Chordata; class Aves; order Coraciiformes; family Alcedinidae; genus Todiramphus; species Todiramphus chloris. Next base: position 1,033,874 of record JANVCC010000043.1, on the reverse strand, counting down.
CGGCTGCTGCTCCCCCGCCGCTCCCCCGCCCCGCAGCGCCCGCTCCCGCCAAATGGCGGCCGCCGCTCCGCGCCTCTGTCCCCCCCCTCCCCCCCCGCCTCACACGCACCCTGCAGTGTCCCTCAGCCCCTCAGGCAAGGAGGAGGCGGCGGCCGCGGCGTTACAGAAATAAATCCGTTTATTTTCGTCAGGTTCCCGTGTTAAAACGCGTACAGTACCGGCAGCGGGAGCGACAGCGGGGCAGAGGGGCCGCGGGGAGCCCGGGCAAGCGCTGCCGCCGGGCCGGCGCTGCCCGGGCAAGGGCAAGGGCTGGTTTACCCGAGCAAGGGCCGTGCTTGGCCCAGAGCTGCACGTACAGAGCGGACGAGCTCGCCCAGCCACCGAGCCGCCTTTAGAGTAGCGTTAGGAGCAGCCAGGGCAAGCTAATACTGCATCACGGTGCGAGGGGAGTACAAAATACCCGATATTTTTTCCACAAACGCCACACAAAACCCTTCCCGAGGGTAGCATTATCGCCAGTCTTGCCTTCCCTTTTACCAGTGTAAAGGGTAGTGCTAAAACGAGTCAAAACATGAGTCTGGGGTAAGTGACGTTTATTCATCAAAGAGACAGGGCTCCGAGAGGCTGCTCCTCCATCTCCGGGTGCGGGGCCAGGGGAGCTGGGGCCGGCCCCAGCACGGCCCTGCACCGGCACCGCAGGGATGGACGGGCCTGCCTGGCCTGAACCGCTGGCCCTCCCTCCGTCTGGCGGAGGTTGACGCGCACAGATCCTTATTCTAGGCTGACACCTCCAAAAACTCTTCTAAACGCTTCTTGATGTGCAGTGGCTGGGCCGCAGCGTGAGTGAACAGGCTTGGACCCATCTGTGCAAAAAGTGCTTTCGCTAGTTTCGCCGTGGCCGCCCGGGTGTTTCCGCCGGCCCCGGGCAACGAGCCGCCGTTCGTCATATTTCCCAGGAGGTGCCAAAGCACGACGAGAACTTTCTGCTCCACGGCGTGAGGCTTGCGTGGGTATAACTCCGTCACCAGATCTGCAAGAGAGACAACGGGCCTTACAGAAGCGGATCCTCTGCTCCAGGGGTGTTCGAAAGCACTCAATGTCAAATCACCTTCTTAAAGCAATGAATGAAGAAACGTTTGCTACGCACGAGACCTCCTCTGTTGTTGCGTCAGCCCCCCAGTAAAAAATAGCAGATTTCCTTACAAATACTCCTTTTATCCTCTCTCAGGAGTTAATGCAGTAGCACTGGTACTGCTGATAATCACGGTTTTCCAGGAAATTAAAGCAAGTGAAAGAAACAAAGTGGGTATTTTAGCTGGCTTGTTGTTTGGGTGGTTTGTTGTGGGGTTTTTTGTGTTGTTTTGTTGTTGTTGGTTGGTTGGTTTTGGGTTTTTTTTTGTTGTTGCTGTTTAGTTTGGGTTTCTTTTTAGTTAAAACTATCACATAAAGACCTTTATTTCTCACAAGCACAGTGTGTAACATCTGGTATTTAATGATTTCCCCTCTCTCTCAGAAATACACCGTCAGTATTTGAGTCAAAGCATAAAGTAGCTTTATACTATAAATATATATAAGCTGGAGCATTTTCCCTACTCTGACAATTGCACCAGGAATTAAGCACTTCAGTTGCAAATGTTTGCCTTTTTGCTAGAATGGACTCTTCTGACACGGAACAGAAACTACTCCAGAAAATCCCAGCAAGAGAGGAACCGTTTTTAAAGGTTGGTGACTAGGACATTCAGAACGCAGCAGTTTAGGAATAGCTCAAGAACAGACTGTCCATTATGTTCCAGCTGCTACACACAGAGCTGCTCTGAAAGCCACCACATACCGTCTGTTCCGTTCAAGTGCATTTTCCCTTAAAGCCACCCCTTGTTTGCTTACAACAGCAAAGGAAAATTCAGGCTCCTGCGGTATTTATACTCTAGGTAACAATAATAATCTTTTGTTTTGTCAACAGCGGCTTCGATTTGCTTTAGAAAGGGGTGAAATTTGACAGCTGCTGCACCCTTAATGCCCACAGTCTACTGTCACAGGAGATACTTAAGCCACCGCCATCCTATGACGAATTTGCCTAATTAGGGCAGTACACAAACGAACAAAGGAACACAGGAGTGACAAGGGAAACACCACTTTACCAGCGAGCCTTTCTGTCATGTCTTGCTTTGCTCTCCCGCTCAGAAACTGGGCTTTAGTGCAGAAGGGCTGGAGGAGCAAATACTTGTCTAAATGCAAAGAAGAAAACAGAAAATTAAACAGTCTGGAAATGAACACGATAATGGAAAAATAAAAGCTTCTGGGTAGTGAAAGAGAATCACACAGGATGGCTGAGGTGGGAAGTGACCTCTGGAGATCACCTGGTCCAATCCCTCTGCTCGAGGAGCAGGGCCACTGCTGCCTGTTGCCCAGGGCTGTGTCCAGATGGCTTCTGAGTATCTCCAAGGATGGAGACTCCACAGCCACCCTGGGCTACCTGTGCCAGTGCTGTCACCCTCACAGAAAAATCCACGTGCTATGGAAAAATAACAAAACCACCTACCCGCCTAGGACCAGTCCAGCCAGCTGGATGTCTTTACTGGACTGGCCAAATATTGACATGACTTGGGTGGTTTGAAAAGTGTGAGAATAAACCAAATGATTCATTACACAATGTAACGATCAGATGGAAACTGCTGGAAAGAGCAACTCTTTACATTTAGAATTTAATTAATACATTTAAAAGTCTTTAAAATGAAGGGGGAGTAAATTACTTACCTAAATGTTGACACAGAGCCTGAATAACGTTTGTGGCAGCTGCGTAAATCCCTGGATTTTTGGAGTTGAGGTTGTTGTCTACTATGTCAGGAATTAACATGTTGATCACAGGAGATAAATTGTCTTTCAGCAGCGGAATCATCTTGTGCATTGTCTCCAAAGCAACCTGATTTACTTTGCTGTTGGAGTCGTGTAAACGAGACTTGAAAGCATCAAAGATCTGAAAAAGTATCCAAAGAGCATTCATCAGAATTAACAATTAATGTTTGAGGTGGATATTGTGTTTCCTGCTTTATTGTCACCCTTTAATTGTCCATCATAGCAAAAGGCAGCTCTGATGTGCAAATACCTGAGATGATAGATAGATTTATTTTTTTTTTTTTAATCAAGTAAAGCAACTGTTGCTATTTTTATACTGTACGTTACTCAACTGTATCTCACCTCATCTGATCTGGAATCGTTGCCGTACAAGGCAGTGGAGGTGAACTAGCCATCTGGAACTTTCAGTATGACTAACACTTTTCTGCACGCAAGTATTTTTAGCAGGACATAGCTCTGTTCAGCAAAATGAACATTTCAAGGATTCCAAAAGCATGCGTGGTTCAGATGTAGCAAAGTTCCACCAAAGTGTTTCATAGTTGGCAGCAAAAACCCTTCACTGTTAGAAGACAACCTTGGGTCTCCTTCCATTGTATCCATCTTCAGTTTACAAGTGTTGGCCCTCAGCACAGTGGGGTTTTTTTTCTCCTTTCTTATGAGAAAGGATACTCACCTCAAGCTTTATGGTAACAAAGCCCTTTCCTAGACACGCAAAGCAGGCAGAAACACGCAGCTGCGTGAGTTTTCCAGTGCTCAGTTCATCATTGCTGCTCTTTCTGCAACTTGTGCCAGTAGTTTGATACGTACTCAGCAGCAGCGTGGAAACCTGCGCGTGTTATTCCAGAAATACTTCAAAGAACGCTACCCCCAAGTGAAAACTTCCAGCTTCTTCCTCCCGTTTACTACCTTGGTAGCTTATGTATCTCCCCCCTGAGCACAGCTGACCTACCCCCCAACACTCTCCTGTTCCTCAGGCGTTCTTACTGAAAAAGGGAGCCAAGATTTCATCAGGAAACACTGTGACACAACTTTAAAGACATTTGAAACAAAACGTTTTTCATGCGGTTACCTTCACAATGTTTGCAACAACAAAGCCTTGATTGTTCTCTGCATCTGATAAGAGCTGCCTGATGCCATTGATTCGATCACGGAAGTCTTTGGCGTTCAGTAAACTGATTATGCCCCTAACATATTCTTCATTTTCCAGTGAATTACGAGGGGCCGGTTTTCTTGTGACTTCCCGGGCTTCTGTTGTCTCTCTGGTGGAAAGGAAGAAGTTACTCAGTGAAAACACAAGTGAGCTGAAAGAGGAGTCTTTCATCTCAGACATTCTCTTTCCACCTAAGCGCAAATATCAGATGAAAACAGAAAATCTTCTGATGAAGGGCTTTAAAAAAAAAAAAATAAAAATCACCTAGTAGTAGTTGTTGTTCCTGAAGTCTCAAGATACATTCCACTACATACATAGATCATGGGTCAGATGGGCCACAGCTAGAATCTTAGACTGCTTTGAGTTGGAAGGGACCTTCTATAGGTCATCTAGGCAGCAGCCCTGCACTGCTTCGAGTTGCCATGCGAGAGCAGCTGGGTTTGTGACCAGTGAGAGCTGGGAACTTCCCCCACATCAACGGCCCCACAAAAATAAGAGACGGCTACTGTAGTTTAATTCTTTAGTCTCAAAGTACTTTTAACATTGATCCCAGCCTAGGTGGCACCTAAGCAACGTGCCGTGCTGAGGTGGGAATTCAACAGCTCTTCATGGAATATGTTGAAACACATTTTCTGTAGCACCTGATGTTATTAAGATAGTCATGGAAAGACATCTAAATTCTGTGGAATCCCTTCTCCGTCCAGGTGACTATCCTGCATTTACAGACCACCCCAGACAGAGTTGCCAGCTCATTCCTAATTTGAGAACCGAAGTCTTTGATGGAGGATGGAATAAGCATCTTTCTTGCATTTTCATATTCAGACCTATCAGCTCTGTGAGAACAAGAGGCAGCACCAAAATCCCCTGCCCTGCTAGTGTATGGAAGCCACTGCAACAGCCACACCAAAGAGAAGAGTCTTTAGCATAACACAGTAGGTTACACCCCTTCTAAGGGAGCAGGCATGTCGTTTTACATGCCAAAGAGAAACTTCCATCAAATGTGGAATTAATTTTCATTCTGATTAGCAGAGAGCATGTTAAATAAATCTGTTCCTGAAGACACTTTCTTCAGCCTGGAGGCAGTCACAGCCCCTAGCAGCTCTGTGTTCTTGGATGCAGTTTTTTGTTTGGGTTTAAATTTTGAGGGGTTTCTGTTTCCGTTCAACATAAGACCTATTAAGAGGACAAAACAGAAAAGTAAAACTGGGCAGAGTACCATCTAAAACCTTCAGCACCCCCAGCTAGGATCTAACTAAACCCTTCACGCCCAGGTAAGGCACAAAGAGATGCTCTGTACTGCAGCTACCAGCAGGAATGCTTTTTCTACAGGCTGCGAATGAGGCAGTATCGTGGACTGACGGTGACATGGATCTCCTGTGAATACCAAGTGTCTTGTGTACTGTGTGTATTTTCATAGCCAGTCAGACAAATTAACTTCAAAATTCACAAAGCCACTTTAATGTTACCAATTACCTCTCTGGCCCATGTCAAGTTTTCCCTTTTCCTTCAGGAATGTTTCATTTTCATCCCCCTGCTGTGAACGTTTCAATGCTCCTTTCTCGTGGCGAGGCTGTTACTGTAGAGTTCAAGTTGCTAACAGGGTAAAAGACTGAAGATAGTTACCTGCCAACGATGCTGAGAACATCTCTGGAAGTAGACGACAACCTGGAATGTCCCACGCTGCTACCATGGGAACGTCTTCCTTTTGCCGAGGGTGTATCTAACGGCATCTCCCCCAGGCCCTGTGCAAAGGGGCAACCATTAATGAACAGGGCTGCTGCCATCCTTCACTGCTGGAGACCTGCTGAAAGCAAGTCTGGCAGCCACGCAAAGGGCACTTCAGGCAGCGCATCTGCCGGGAGCCAAGGCACGCACAGGGCAGCTGACAAGCACTTCCTGGCTGTGCTGTGGTCCTTGATGTCACGTCTTGCTCTGAACACGCTCCCTCCGTTCCCTGTAGGTTCACTGTCTGCTCCTAACAGCCACTAGGACACGTTTACAGGGACTAAACAAGAGCTTTCCCACATACCTTCTCACGTAGGTTGCTAACGCAGTCCCTGATGAAGGGCAGGTCCTTGGTGGGCACGTACTTCTCAAGCGTTTTATCGCAGTCCGGATGAGTCATTATACTGAAGAGCATCTTCCGACCATAGTACCTGCAGGGCAGCAGAGCACGACACACATCTGTAAACACAGATCTGCTTTCTAGCTCTTTTGATAATTATGGGTGTGTAATTCCAAAATACTGATGTGCAGGAAGATTGCTGCGTGTAACTAGCCACCCTTTTCATCCGCCCACAAAGAAACTATGCTCAAGAATCACTATTTAATCATCAACTGAGCAAATTAATGAGAACAGTCTTCATTTTCAGCTGTCTTTAAATAGGATGCTCCAGCCTTATCAGTTAGATAGCATGGATCCCAGTACCAGCATGTGCCTGTATCTCAGCTGTGCCCAGCAGAGCATGTTCTCTGAGCCCTTCTTCTTCCTGCAGCCAGGGTGGGCACAGCTCCAGCAGGCACTCACAGAATTACAGAATCATTTTGGTTGGCAGAGCCCTTTCAGCTCATGAAGTCCCACTGTTCCCCCAGCAGTGCCAGGGCACCACTGCCCCCTGTCCCTCAGCACCACAGCTCCACGGCTTGGAAACCCCTCCAGGGGTCACGGGGACTCCACCCCTGCCCTGGGCAGCCTGGCACAGCCCTGGACAACCCTCAAGGGGAAGAAATTGTTCCTCAGCTCCAACCTAAACCTCCCCTGGGGCAACTTGAGGCCAGTTCCTCTTGTCCTGTCCCTTGTTCCTTGGGAGAAAAGCCTGACCCCCCCTCCCCCCGGCTCCAGCCTCCTGTCAGGAGCTGTCAGAGCCAGAAGGTCTCCCCTCAGCCTCCTTTGCTCCAGGATGAACAAGCCCAGGTCCCTCAGCCGCTCCTCACCACCCCTGTGCTCCAGCCCCTTCCCCAGCTCCACTGCTGGTAACACTCAGGTAACTCCTGTCACATTGGCTGTCTTAACAGTGTTGGCAGTGCTGGGCTAGAAGTTGGATTTGAGGATATTAAGGCTCTTTTCCAACCTACATGACTCTGATTCTATCCCCTGTCACCGCAGGGAACACAGACTGAGCTAGGCAGAGGTTTCAGGCACCTGGAAGGTACTTCACTTACCCGTGACCGTTACTAACCTTGTTTGCTGTGAGCTATCCTGTGCAAACCTGGCTATGGCAGGGAAAAGCCGATCAGCCACAACTTTGGTCCCAGACAGAACCCGCTCCGGTCCCATACGTTCTACAATGTCCGAGAGGTGCTGGGCTGTGCATCTCCTCACCACTGAGTGCAGGTGGCTGCAGGGAACAACAGCTGCTTAGTAAAAAAGTCAGGCCAGAGCTCATCAGCAGTATTTACACGCTCTACCAAACAGGCCCTACAAGCTTTCATCTCTAGCATCATCTACAACTAGCATACTGCTGATATGCAGCTAAGTATTCTGGCTGTATTCAGAAGACCTTGTGGAGCAAAGAAAATTAACTTTACTGAAAAGGATAATCCCTTCGATTAAATTTCATTTCATTCACTTAAAATCCCAAACTAAAGAACGCAAATGTAAAAAGAAAAATTATATTCCTTTTGTCTAAAGTCAGCTTCGACCTCTCTGGCACCTTGTGGATTAATAAACTAGTAACTCTGTTTAGAATTTTTTTTTCTAGTTTTCCTTAATATAATGGTAAAATATTTTGGAAAGCACACTACTACATGTTCTTTCCATCAGTTTTATGAAAAACAAGTCCCTGTGCTCAGAAACACATCCCGTGTATTCTAGATGAGTGAAAAGTTAAATAAGGAAGTATTCTGTTGGCTGCTAAAAATCTTGCAGAAGTTTTCTACAAACTGGGTGCCATTAAACACCTAAATGAGAAAAAAGCTGGAATCAGTTTTCAAACTCGTGCAGCAAACTGAATTTTTATGTCAGTTCTGCTGCAGCTGCTGATCCCACCTGTTCTCAGAGCCCACAAAGTCAAACTTTCCCAATTTCTGTTTGGATTCAGAAAATCCTACTTCAAGCACAGTTTCACTGCACAGTAAATGAGACATGTGTGTGGCTCATGGTTGAGATGTTTAAAGGAGAGCGCTAAGGAAAAGAATTGACTCGGCGACCCGTGGCAGCGGCCCCCCAGCTTTGCAGTCTGACAGGAGCACCACTGCTCCCCCTGAACAACTGCGTTCCCATCGCACCAGCGCCTTCATTTCCTCTGGTTCCCTAGCCCACCACTGGCAAGTGGTGGAAGAGCTCTGGGAGTGAAGCTGCCACTAGATGATACTGCACAGAACACTTTGCACCAAGACAGCTAACCAGGTCTACCCGAACTGCTGAAAGGCCAGCACACAGGCCAGGCTCCACACCTGTCCCAGTGTAAGACCAGCTTTGGCTCGTGCTCGGTACGGGCGGCCACATCTGTACAGCAGCCACACATCTCAGGAGCTTGGCAGGAGGGGAACAGCAACAGACCAGCTCCTGCGGCGCGTGCCGAGGGGGAGACCAGGACCGCGAGGCTGAGACCTCACTGCATGAAGCAATCAAGCCCCCGCTCCCCACTCGTGCTCCCTGCTCATGCAAAATAGCTGAAAAGCTTTTTGTATGCACGTAAGACCTTAGAATGAAACACCATTCATACAGATAAACCCCACGATTTTAACATTTCTGAAAGCCAGTCACATTCAGATCTGGTCCTGGGCTCATCAAGCATCTCTTCACAGAGGGGAGTTTACAGCAACAGCCCAGTGTCTTTAGAGCAGCATCTCCCAAAAAGAAACAACAATTCTTTTAATCGTTCTTGTTGGTAACAGCCAAACCAACTTTGTAGCTGATGAAGAATCAGTATGTGTTTATATATACACACACACACTCAGGGTGCCAAGCGTTCATACTTATGATCACAGAAGGCTGGAAGTGTGTTGAGCAGAAGATAGGTAAATTTTAAAAGGTGTTACGAATTGTAGGCGAAACCGTAACCGTGACCTTGAATACATAAGGAGTGGCAAATATAAGCAGCTCCCTGTACAAGCCAAATTCAGAGATCTCCTTTGTGTAACTATGCAGCTCGCTCAGACAGAGCCTTCCCACCCTGTACTGAAGACACGTGGCATTTTTCTCCCAAATTTCCACTTTGAAAGGTAATTCTCATATTCATCGCTACAGCCTCCAGCGATGGTAGCTCCCCATGTTCTTTGTTGCCAACATGGCCTGAAGCCACTACTAGAAAAGCTGCAACTCCCAGTGCAATTCAGGCCATCCCCTGATGTGTCAGACACGAGAAACACAGGGTACTCTGTGATAGAGACATGGCTTTTGACTGAAGGCTTCTTAGCTGGGAAGAAATTAATCTCTGCTTCAAATGCTGTATTCAGAGTCACAGGTCAGGTCATTTTAGAGCTCTGGAAATGTATCCGAGTTCATAAATTGGAAGGATCAGATCTTTGTAGGTCTAGAAACCTTGTAAGGACAGGTGAGTGTGTTTGAATCTGCCACTGCAAACGGAGAGGTCAGATGCAGCCAGTTACGATCATGAGTATTGCTTGGCCCAGGGCTTCTGAAGAAAAGGTGGGGGCTCATAAACAGACCATTTCACCTGGCTTCTGAATTAGAGCAACGACCAGTTGCTGTCTGCTGCTCTTCAATTCACAACCACAACTACACGTGACCAGGATCCATACACAATTCAAATCCCACGGCTGCTATCTGCCTTTCAGTTTAAAGTTCAGGTAAGCGCAGTGTGATTCTCACTGGCTTTCAGGAGACAGAATCAGTACATCCCCCGACCACCACCTTCCCAAGAAACAAAGCATTTTGAATCGAGAGTGACTTTCATGAATAGTAGCTGTGAAGAAAGTCTCAGTGATTTATAATGTAGCAGCTGAAATATTTAAGGGAAGGGATAGGCTACGAGAAGCGCAGCCTATTAAATGTCATCTGAGTGACACTTAATGGAGATAAGAGATGAAGTCCAAGCAGGTAGCTACACAAGTAGATATACATCTAACATACCAGAATGCCTAATGGCCTGAGTAAATATTGCTGTGATGGGGAGAGAGGTTAGAAAAGAAAAAGAGCAACGTACTGAGTGGGGAAAGGGAACGAAGGAACTTCTAGTACAGGCTGAGGTCAGAGTCAAACCATGCAACCAGAAATGGGGGTGGTCCTGCTTGAGGGACTCAAGAAAATGATGGCCAGCGCTGCTGTGAAGGGACTTAAAATGCAGACAGAACCAAGCCAAGCCTAGAGAAGAACAGGAAATCAACCAAGAGAGCTGCAGCGAGAGAATAAATCACCCTCCTAAATAATAAGTAGTGCTGAAAACTGAAAGGCAGGCATCTGATTGCAGAGCAAACGAGGAACAAGAACGCTATGTGAGCATCACTAGGCAAAGCAAAGCAGCAGTTTCCTAAGAATCCGATACTAACAGCGAATAAAGTTACAGAAACTTTGCAAAATGACCAGAAAATATACCAAGCTCCACAATCAACAGCCAGCTGGTTTAGAAAATGCACAGGAAAAAATTACAGGGGGCTACATTTGACTTTCATGCCAACAAACATTACCCTGGGTAGAAGCTTTGCAGAGCTCACATGCTACATTTTCAAATTTCTGCCTATTGTATTTTGATTTTTATTGTTTTTTTTATTAAAAAAAAAGACTATATTTGATAAATTTAATCTATTCACAAGTTATTTCTTTATAAAGTCTGTATAAGAATTACCTTTGCCCTCCATTTATAAGAGAACAAAGTGCACGTGCTGGAGTCACATTATTAACCATAGCCTTCAGTGCTTTGTCTACCTCTTCCCTTATAAATGTGTTGGATTCACCAGCTTTGTGCAAAAGGACCTTTACTGTATTATCTAGTTCTTGATCCATGCTCTTTTTCAGGTAGGTGAACAAATCCCCTAAACAGACCACAGCAGCTCGAGAAACACCTGAGCGTAAATTCTTGACCTGCACACAGGAAAAACCCAAACAAACAATGAATAATGTTTATAAAATATACTGTAAAATAAGCAAAGCTTAATGTTTCCCTTTGTAATCTTTAAGTAACATTAAAAGCAACTGAGAAAATACATTTCTAACTTGATTCACAGTGTGTGAGTATTCAGGTACATACAGATGAAACAGGTCCCTTCCAACCCCTACCATTCTATGAACCATATTATCAAGTTACAATCTAGATTATTTTCAGTCTCTTAGCAAATCAGATCAAGTGTCAGTATCTGAAGCAGGAGCTGCTTTGCTGAGCGACAAACTCATCCTTTTGAGACTGTCCAGCAGCTGAAAACTAAGCCCACATGAACATACCATTGCACTTGAGTGGATCTGAGAACTGTAAACCACATACACACACATATAGGCAGTGAAATATTCTGATAGGAAAATTTAACCTCTTGAGCCACAGCCAAACTTGTTTCGTGCAGCTTTGCAGTCAGAACGGTCGCGTGGTAGGCAGACAAACACCTGATGAAGTTCAGACCTTCGATTTTCTTCTCCCTACGTAAAAAAAAATAAAAGAAATTAAATACATTTGCAAATTTTCATGAACATACTAAAAGAGAATAAGAAGTCAAGCAGCAAACAAATTAGATTGTCAAATGAAGCAATGCCATGAAATGATTCTTTCAAAGCGAGTCTGCCTTTCGACGTGGCGGCAGGACTGTTTCAGTACACCAGCCCCTCCGCTCTCTCCCAGGGTTCTGCCCACAGCTTGCACTTGTGGCCACTGCAGGATGACTTTCCTTCCCCAAGATGAAAAGGCAGCAGCGTTGTGACCCCATTTCACCAGTCAGAGCACAGCAAAGCCTTATATTCCACAGCAAAGGGCAAAAAGGTACTGGTGGGGCCCTCGCCAGAATGGTGCTTACACGTGGACATCTCTAAAGTCTCAGGAACAAAAGACTCAGAGACGTCTCTGCAAGCCTCCGAAAGCCGAGCTCTTAGGCCTCCATTTACCACAGCTGCAGTTTAATCTGGATTTGCACTGAAAGCAACTTTTGTCTTTTCTCTCATCTATCACTTGCAATCCTTCTCTCCATTTCTGATGTTCTGTCCGTTTTGTTGGCTGTTATTTTAAAGCTATCAAAACAAAGGCCTTCTACGTGGCACTCAGGTCGTGGAGAGCTGTTTGCACCTACCAGTCCTCATCAGCTAAAAGCGTCAAGGCTTCTGCCAGCACCGTGTCTGGTTTGGAACAGGGCTGCAGCTCTGATGGGTGCATTATTTCTGGGCCGTGAGTGACTGCTGGGGCCTGGTCTTTGTAGCGTCCTCGCACCCCAAGAGACATTTCATCTGCAAAGTCGTGAAGCGTAAGAAATAGAGTTAATCTGAAGAAACTGATATGCTCAAAGGAAGGAAGGGTAAGAAGTTTGAGATATAGACTGCTGCTGGTCAGGGTTTTCCAAGGGACAGGGACATCCTCCAGCATTCAGCATTTCATTCACGTGAAGGAATCTTTTTGCAAACACTTTGAAAAGCAGCGAACACAAATGTAGGGGGTTGTTCAAATGTCACAGCAGCTGCACAATAAGACACGGTACAGTAAAACTTAAAAGAGCCACCTGAAAAATTCTGAAGACCTTTGGCCACCATCAGTATGAGCTTCTATTCTGAAAAGGTTCTTACTGCATATCTTAAAGGCATCTCAGTGACAAAATATACCCAGAAACGTTTTCCTTGGTGACAGAAGGGAGTCAACTTGCCATTAATATATTACTTAAGTTGCTGAGCAAACAAAAAAGCCTCTCATGTTTCAGATGTCTTCCAAACAAATCACAGACAAAAAGCATTTCAAGGGAGCAGTGAGGAATTCCAGTGCCCTTCACCATCACCCCCAGTACTCGCCTTCCAGATCCCCCTGGGATGGTTTGGTGGACAAATAAACCCCATTAAACCTGTCCCTATTTTGGAATTGTCCCACTCCTGCTATCCCAATGTCTTAACAGTCTCCACTCTACTGGAACATCTTACCATAATCCAGCAAGGCTGAACATTTTGTCCTCTTCAAACTGGATGTTCTTTTTAATGAGGAGTTCAAGGCCATGGTTTCTAATGACAAAGATACATGTCCCGACAATGTTAATACATCCCCACAAAGATTTAACTCCAGAATACAGAAGAAAATGGCCAAACTACGACAACAGCAATCAGAATAAAGGAAAAACAAATAGTATTTCCAGTCCTAATTAATCTTTTGAATTTTTTCTTAATGACAGTCTTTCAAATATTTCCCATAAGCGCTTTACCCTCCACCATCTGCATTGTAAGACTGACAACAAATGACTAAAGAGTAAACTGCGTGTAAAAACTGCTTCCAGTAATACCTCATGTTGGGCTAAGCAGTCGTGATTTTTGGTAATTACCACAGAATTCTAATTTCCATTTCAGAAGCATTTAACAGCACATCATTCACTTAAGACAAACGCTAATCCTCACTTTCTGTTGTCATTGTTTCTGGTTCGTTCAGTTTAAGTCTCTCCCAGGGGTTTTCTTCCTTTCCCTCGAGGTCTTTGACTTCCTGATGTTCTTTATGATTCTGTTCTTTTAGATTGTGTTCTTTTTCTTCTTTTTTCTTCCGCCTCATCTTATCCTGAGCAGATTTTGACATGACAACTCTTACCTGCGAGAAATTAGCACACCCATTATGCCATGCAATATAATACGATGCACAAGTCACCCAATAACTTATTACCCAGTTCTTGATACTCTCTAAGCATAGAAAAATTACTATTTTCACTAATATTTTACAGGCCAAAAGGAAATTATTCCCATAAATATTATAACCCAGTCCTGAAAAGAGCTGAATATGTGCTATCTGGTGAAAACAGTCCTACTGCAACACTGCAGGCTTCAACACTGCAGCAGATGAATCACTTGCTCTAAAACACATGAGTAGTTAGAGAACTAAGAAAGGGTTCCTTGGCAGGTTCCTGTGGTTTCCTAGAATTCCAAACATGCAGGCAAACACGCAGGCTGGGCTAACTCACACTTAAGCACACAGGAGGGTTTTTAAACAGTGGTCTATATTTAACAGCATGATCTGAACCTATTCTCTTATGTGTTTAGAGCCAGAGAATCACGGAATGGTTTGGGTTGGAAGGCACCTTGAATACTTATCTAGTCCAACCCCCCTGCAGTGAGCAGGGAAAAAACACTTAAAGTTCCTCCTGAAAACTCTGTAACATTTAATATATTGCTCCATTTACTCCTTTGAATTTGATCCCCCCCAAGTATTCCTATCTTCAGTGGAAATCAGAAAATTAAGACATTGCTTATGCTTAACTTAAAGTTTTATTCATCTTAAAATGTTATTTTAAAGGCTTTCAGAAAGACCTGTCATTTTAATTTCCATTTTTTTACAATCAATATCACACTTGATTCAGACAGATCTTGCTCCGTGTTGTCAGAGATGTGAATAACATTTAACCAAGTGGCACCACTCCTCATGCCACCATATCAGGGGACAGATATTAAGTCAGTGTTTTTGAAAAAAAACCCAAACAAAAAAAAACTTACATGTGGAGCTCAGTTAATACATCCATCAACAAAATAAGACAATGACCCAACCCAGCCAATTCCTTCTTCCTTGTGCTGTGGGAGGCAGGGGAAGAGGACATTTTCCAGCCCTTCTCCCAGAGACTTTTGAGTTGGGTGGGAAGAGCAGGGAGAAGCAGGTTGGGGCTACAGGCTATTTTAATCAAACTCGCTTACCAAACACAGAGACTGCCAACCTGTACCGAGCTGCATCCGTACAGATAAAACCAGGAAGCGAGGCAACTAAAAAGTTTGAAAATTCTTACCTCCTCTTCATCTCCCACGTGGAAATGAGAAATGCTGTTCTGCTGGATGCTCCTCCCGCAATCCCCTGGTGATGGCTCAGTCTCCTCTGCCACAGCTCGGTCATCTCCATCCTCTGCACATGTGATGGACCGGCTGTGTGCTCGTGCAGGACTCCCCAAAACACCTGAGAGGCAGATCACGTTGTGTCCTCACCAAAAGAACCATTTCGTTCAGCAGAACTTAGTTAACTGCTCTATTTGTGCTAATTTCCACCCAGAAGTGCTCTTACTTTATTCTACCCAGTAGGATGGATGCACGTACGCTGGGCTGAAACCAAGACCCAACCTTCATGCTTCCAACTTGAGATGCTCTATCATGTTCTCACTCGGTGCCATTCTTGTTGTTGGAATGGAACCGCAGATCCAGGAGCAGTAATTCTTTTTATTCCCATTTAAACTAGAGATTGTTCACAATCTAAAATGTTGTACCCAATCTGTTTTTTTTTTTTTCCTTTTCCCCGCTCATTTTAATACCACAATGAGATGCAGGAGATAATTTTGGTTTTGTAATACCTTTACCAATGATGACAACTGCATCTTCAGGCAGGACACTGGGTGAAATGCAGTCGAGATTGTTCATCTGTGGCAAACTAGATGGTGACTCTGCAAGACCTTAAAAAAATTAAAATCACACAGTGAAGGTCAGGTAGTTTACACTTTGGTACACGCTTTGTTCTTCTACAATGTCATCACACCCTGACATTCACATTTATCGCTTTTATGAATCGATATACTTTCAAGTTACTGAAGTTAATGGGATTTAGTAAATACTGATAGCCCCAAAGTCACAGGAAGCACACAGCAAACAAAGTTTCTGCCAAAAGCTCAAAAAGAAAACCAAGGTTTGTAAGAGAATTTTTTACATCCACTGACTCTACTAAAAAACACCCAAAAGTTTCTAGCTCCCTTAGTGGAATATAGCACTGCTGCCTACAGAATTCAGCACAATGGAGCCTAAACAGAATTTGCTAACACATTTCTTTCCCCGAGCAGCACTTAATGCTGTTTCCCACATAAATCAGCAGTGCACCAAATCCTTCTCGGGAGTGGATGACATACATTATGCACTTCCACATGGGTTACGCTAGCTGCAAATAAAAGTTATAGTTTATGACAAGAGAAGGGCACCATTTGCTTCTGCTATTTTACCTCAATTATCTGAAATTCCTAACCAGAAAAGGTGATTTCACAAAGCCTGATCACCGACTGGGAAGGGTAGAAATGAAGTTGGTGGAATCCTGACCCATATCTGCTGAGAAACACTCCACCAACCGCCAGCCCTCCACCTCCCTCGCGGCTGCTGTCACATGCCCTCTGCCAGGGAGCTGCAGCAGCTCAACAGCTCTGGGATGCATTCTGCCCTCATCTCAATCTTTAGGCTGCCAACAACAGTCACAAGCAAGAGTCTGACAGATGCCTCTCTACACATTGCCTGAGGACATAGTTGGAATTTTGGAGCTCTCCTTTTTACGCTTTGTGAGAAGAATGATCAAGTGAAGAGTCTGCTCTTGAAAGAGTCCTCCCACAAACCCAGTCATCGGGCACTGAATGGTCCAAGTTTTAACATTCAAGATCTCCCAAAACTGATCATAGGGGATTTTTCTTGAATATAATCTCGAGGCTTCATGAGGAATTCTCTCTTAGACCATAACTGACTGGGCAGCACACAGGAACCTACTCCCACACCAAGGCCTTCTGTCCCAGCCTCAGCTTCCAACAAACTTCCATTGCACCAGCACCATGGGATAAGCAGGTGTTAATTAAAACCAAAAGCTTTACAAATGTGATTATAAACTTTACTCATTGCTCAGCTTTCAGTGTTTCACATAAACCAGCACCGCACCATTTCAATGAAACCGTGAGAACAGACAAAACTGTCCATGCTTGACATTGAAACAAGTGAAGGGGAAAAGAAAAAATCTTATTGGGACAAAAACCTTCATTATTCAATGTTTATTTGATTTTCTATTTGTCACTCCAACGTGATTACTTGACTTTATCTGCTTTGAGGGAGGCCTGAACAAGAGCCAGTGAAACCACACGCTCCTTAAACTGACTTCTTTTTGATGTTCAAAGAAAAAAAAAAAAAAAAGATGCTGCTCTATTCTAACAAGCTTATAGTTGGAAAATGTATCTGTGTGTACACACAATACTGACACAGGGAACAGTAGCTCCTAGGGTGCATTAAAATGGCACAGTTATTTGAAATGTAAAGTATAATGGTTTACGTTCCTTAATTTTACCACTGAACAGCAGAGTAATTGAAAACCAAACTTTTAAAGCTGTTTGTTTCTTCAGACTGAGATACAACGTGGTCCTTTTTTCATGCCACGCGCTATCGCTTGACTTTGAATCTTCATTTAATTGGCAGGCTAATTTCAGTCAAGGTCGGGAAAAAACCCAACCAACTTGTTAGCATCAGTATAAAGACTAGGAGAGAGGAAACCACGCTATCTAAAGCCTGTTCCACCACAGGCTACACACAGCCTCAGTGTGGGCCATAAATCACAGCTCAGCTGAGCAACAAACTCACAAACCTTTGGAATGTTTAGAATTTCTTTGGTGTTCCGTATTCTGACTTTTAAAAACAGTACGTGACACTTTTCCTTGCTTCTTGGCCTCATAATCTCCACCTCCACTGCCACGGTTCACACGCTGGCCAGCTATGCTAGTGTTAGAAGTCCCCTTATCTTCAGATACTAGCCATGCAAAAGGAAAAAAAATCAAGTATTAAAAACCTCCTAGAAATCGTTTTCCCCTTATACTGCAGGATTCCCCAGTAGTTCCATTTTCAGTGACCCTCAGACTGTTTTTAAAAGGATTTTTGCCTACATAAATACAAGCATTTCACCAAAAACTCTCAGGCTCTATTAATTTCTCACATGCAAAGGCCTTCACCTCCCAGTTGAAAATCTAAGTCAAAACTTGAAAAGTTCTTCTTTAGTTTAAAGTCTTTCAGATATGAACTGAATACAAAGTAATTCAGCATTAAAAGCCAAATCATTGGTCAGCTAAGTGAAAATAGTAAAATGCTAGTTAAAACACAAGAAATCTTTCCAGTTGCATACCCTAGATGTCATAAAACACCTTCTGAAGCTACAATCACAGGCAACAGAAACCGAGAGGTTTTATGTCTGTAAAACATTCTCAATACGTTTTAGTTTTGGTTGAAAAAAAATAACAACACTACACTAATTACTTCAGGAATCCTTTAAAAGGAACATTTCTGCTTTTCCAAATACCCCTAAAAATCAAAGCACCTAAAAAAACAGAAGTCTTTTCATATATGTCCTTTTACTGCATATTCCACAAATTCCAGGGAACTAATCCTGCATTTAATTAAAGGGACTGACAGGCTTGACTAAGGAGGTGTAACTGGTCAGGCACTGAAATCCTTGAGAAGGTTTCTTATGTTCTCTTCTGCTGCTGAGAACTTGGGTGAGAAGAGGCTCTTTCATTCTGTCAGGGGACAAAAACCAAAGGGAACGTTTTGCTGGGGGATACTCGAGGCGCTGAGGCTCTTCCAGCAAGGAACACTAAGGACAGTGCCCTGATCTGAGCTGGTGTGAGATGCTCTGGAAAATGTCTATACAGCCAGGTCCCCTGGAGGTCCAACTCCTTCACCATTCCTTTCTGGAAGTCTAGTTGGCATAGTGGTTCACAGATCAACATTAAGACCTCACACATCAGGATCGATCCATTAAATGCTCCGTTTGGTACGACAGCATCCACTGGCCTCTGCAACTGTCAGGACCCTGGTGGATCTCTCAGAGGAAAGGCTGAGAGCCCTGGGGCTGTGCAGCTGGAGAAGAGCAGCCTGAGAGGGGAGCTGAGCAATGCTGAGCAAGAGATAAAGGGCCCCGGGGGCAAGAGGATGGGCACAGACTCTGCTCAGTGGGGCCCAGCCACAGGACAAGGGGCAAGGGGCACCAAGTGGAAGCCAGGAGGTTCCAGCTGAGCAGGAGGAGAAAGTTGTTTGGTGTGAGGGTGTGGGAGGCTGTGCCAGGCTGCCCAGACAGGTCGTTGAAAAATAAATGTGTTGCTCATTATTTTACACCATAGGTCAACTTCTCACAGAAGGGCTTTTCATATCATGCATGCAAAATCATTAACCACAACGGGTATTACTACAGACATGTGGTATTTGCTTTCTGACATAAGCTGTTACCTGTAAAACCTATTTGCTAATTTAGCCTGAGAAAAAGTGGCCTTCTCTGAAATGAGGAGCAATTGCTTCAGTTCCTGAAAACAAGATCCCAAATCTCAGTAGCAACTACTGTTTTTTGAAGGTGATGGCTTTGCAAATCCAGGCCTGTAAAATGCCCTCCAATCTTAACAGAACCAAGCTTTGTAACCTTTCTGGAAAACATATATAGTTGCTGAGGCTGCGAAAGAGCGGTCTCTTGCGAAGAGAGGTCAGAGGAGAGCTGTGTGGACATGGCTCCCTCAGTTCCTTGCCTCCATCCAGCTGAATCAAAACTGATTAAAGATAAATAACCATCAACAATCGGTTTCTGCCCATTACAGGAATCTGCAGTTACCTGCAGCTCACTGTAGTAACACACAACAGCATCACCAGGAAATTCACTGCTTGCAACATTTTGAGCCTTTCTACTCTCAACCAGCTGGTGTCCAGTGAATTTTCAGGCATTACTGCACTGAATTTTGAAGTGCACCCACTGAAGCTGGCACTTGCATTAACACGTTCAATCCTGACACAGAAAAGCAGAAGCCCTGGAGTTCCTTCTCCCCTGCAGAATAACAGTATAATCCCAAACAGCGCTGAGCAATTCCCTTTCGTTAAGTGCTGAAGGGACATGAGCTCGTGGAGCAAGAACAGACCCAGCAAGTGACCCTGCTGTTACCTCTCTGAAGCAAGGCAGCAAGGCATGCATTGAAAAGCACAGCGAAATACCTGGGCTGGAGTCAAGGTTGGCTACACTGGGGTCTCTGCTCCTTGCAGAAGATACTCTTGCAGGCTGTGGTTTGCTGCCAAGGAGTGGAAACGTGTCTGACCTGTTAAAACAAAAACCCAGTTTTTACAGGTACAACTCTACACGCTAGTCAGAGGCCAACTAAGTAACACTTTGCAGCACAGACAATAACAGAGCTCAGTTTCCCCTTCCCAATGTACTCGGTGGACAAACACTTCCAGCATGGGCCCAGAAATGTTCACACCGAGTAGAAAAATGAATTCATCAGAAATTATTTGATGAGCAGGTCCATTATGAAGAACAAAATAAAGACAACCCTTAAGAGTAAACTTTAACCTAGGACTGAATATCAGAAACTAACACCAGTATCAAGCTCCCATTTCTCAAGGTAGTTTATCAGTAGAGAAATGGATCCTTCTAAAAGCAAACAGACCACAGAAGCCTACATTGCTTTTACCCAACAGGTTTTGAGAACAGAGCTCCAATGCTTGCAAACCAGCCTCCAAACTCAATTCTTAGATACTCTGATGGACATCCCAAGGCTTTCTATGTCTTCTGGGATATATTTTGTCATTTCCACAAATTGAACCTTAGCACCAGGCTGCCCAGAGAGGCTGTGGAGTCTCTTTCTCTGGAGAGATTCCCACCCCGGCTGGACCCTGCGCTGCTGGGCCCCTGCTCTGGGTGCCCCTGCTGGATGGAGCAGGGGGGTGGCATCAGGTGATCCCCAGAGGGCCCTGCCAACCCACACCATGCTGGGTATCTGTGATGTCCCCTCTCTTCCTCACTAGCTCAGAATTCCTGTGTCTGTGAATCCTGTAAAACATTAAGCTTGTGTGTCACTGACTAACGGAAATGGCACGTGGCACTGAACGTGTCCTTGCCAAAACCTTGCCCGGAAGAACATAATACACAGGAGTTTAGAGTCTCGACTTTTTAGCTATGCTAGCATTTTAACCTGTTATTTCAAAGAGTATTTTTAGAACAGTGATTCAGCAGTAGAGCATATAGGGAAGATCTATACATATAAATTAGTACTGAGCCTGCACAAGTGTGAAGCCTGCTTCTGAATCATTCCAGCCTCCCTCTGTCTCAAAGAACTTTCTTTTCTACATTCCCTCTCTTGTTTCCCATTCTGTTAATACAGTTGTATTCCAGTCAAATAAAGATGCATTTAGTACACACAAAGTAAAAGACATCTTTGGATCAGAGACACAAGCAGCTTTACCAGGAGCAGAAAAGACACAAAAACTTTATTTTATTAAAAAATAGAATAGTTTATACTGCTCATAACCAACTGGGTCCTTGCTCTTTACACTCAAAGTAGCTTGTGTCATCACCCAAGTGCTTTTCAGAAGAGCTCTGTGAAGGCATGTTAAATTAACCATAGTCTGTCAGTAATCAAATGGGAACAGCTCATCACTGGCAATAAGAAGAGGAAGATAATGTAGATATTTCTTATTGTAAAGAACCAAATAATTCCTCCTTCAATTTCCAAGCTGTAATAAGCAAACCTTATCCTTCTTCTGACCTCGGTGTCCTCCTCACGTGTGTTTAGGCTCTGGTTCACATACCTTCTATGGCAGGCTGAAGTCTTCTTCAAATATTTACTACTACTGGCAGCACTTCACTGAACTGTGCTATCTTGGCTGCACCAGGGGAACTCTTTCAAACTAAAAGCTTCCACAAACTAGAATAATAGAACTAAGCAGCTGTTGTATTTTTAGACAAGAAAAGGATTCACCTATAAAAAATCAAGCTATCGAGCAAAGCAAGCTTATGGAAAAAAATACATCACAGATTTCACTCCTTTTAATATTTAACTAACACCAGCCGAGCGCGCGCAAGAGAGAACGTCAAAGCTGCCTGAACACAGGAGCTCCACTCACATTCTTCTCCTCCTTTGGGGCACGGTGGAGACAGGAGAAGTCAGAGACTCCTGGCTGTAAACGCCACTCTCGCTGCAGGAGCCCGTGCTGGGGGAGGACTCGTGGGACGGGGAGTCCCCGGACAGGTCGAGGGTGAGAGCAGAGTCGGAGCTCTCCAGGTCCGAAGCGTTGCCGCTCAGCTTTGCCCTCTTCTTCGCCGCGCTGTTTCGCAGAGACCGAAGCGAATTCTGCATCTACAGGGGAGGGGAGACAGGAGGAGGGGTTAGCCATGGCATCGGGAACGAAACGCTTTCCTGCGCGGGAGAACGCGTGTCTGAGAGCTCGGTGCGTTCAAGGTCAGCACACACGGCTCTCCTGGGCAACTGACTGAGCGGTTACTCTGGTTATGCCGAATTCTAACGAGCCCGGGCATTGTTTTGCTTCACAAGGGTAATTAACCTGCCAGTAAATACAAATTCACAGCCGCACCGTATTCACACAGAATCCCAGAATCACTCGGGTTGGAAAAGCCCCTTGGGATCATCGTGTCCAACCATTAGCCCTGCTCTACAAGTTCACCCCTAGACCATCTCCCCCAGCACCACATCTCAGCGATGCTGAAACACATCCAGGGATGGGGACTCACCCCCCTCCCTGGGCAGCCCATTCCAACATCTCACCACTCTTTCTGTGAAGAATTTTCTCCCAGTGTCCAGTCTAAACCTCCCTTGTTTCAGCTTGAGGCCGTTCCCTCTGGTTCTGTCCCTAATCACCTGAGAGCAGAGCCCAGCACCAGCCTCTCTCCAATGTCCTTTCAGGGAGCTGGAGAGAGTGAGGAGGGCTCCCCTCAGCCTCCTCTTCCTCACACTAACCAGGCCCAGCTCCTTCAAACGCTCCTCACACGATCTCTTCTCCAGCCCCTTGCCCAGCTTCGCTGCCTCCTCTGCACCCGCCCCAGCCCCTCGAGATCTCTCTTGTGCTGAGGTGCCCCAAACTGGGCACAGCACTCGAGGGGAGGCCTCCCCAGTGCTGAGCACAGGGGACAATCACCTCCCTGCTCCTGCTGGGCACACTGGTTCTGATCCGGGCCAGGATGCCCTTGGCCTTTGTTGCCAGCTGGGCACACTGCTGGCTCATCTTCATTCCCCTGTCTGTTAGAACCCCCAGGTCCCTCTCCTCCAGACAGCTCTCCAGCCACACTGCCCCCAGCCTGGAGCTTTGCATGGGGTCGCTGCGGCCCCAGTGCAGGACCTGGCACTTGGCCTCGTTGAAACTCAGACCATTAGCAGTGCCCAGTGATCCAGTCTGTCCCAGTCTCCCTGGAGAGCCTCCCTATCCTCACGCAGATCCACACACCTGCCTAACTTGGTGTCATCTGCCAATTTACTGATGGCAGACTATGTCCTATTCCAGCTTCATAGGATCATAGAATGGTGGGGGTTGGAAGGGACCTCTGGAGATCATCGAGTCCAACCCCCCTACCAGAGCAGGGTCACCCAGGGCAGCCCCCGCAGGAACACATACGTGTGGGTCTGGAAAGTCTCTAGAGGAGACTCCACAAAGAAAGGATTATTACTGAATTGAAATCTGACACGAATCTTAACATAAAGTCAAGAAAACGAGCGGAGAAGCTGTATAAAGGCCTGTGGTTCTGCCCTGGTGCTAAGAAAACTGAAAGCAGTATGACTTTGGCTCTGTGGAAAACCAGGGGAATGAAGATGTCTGGAACAAACATAGCAAATGTGCTTCTGCACTGCGTTGATTGCTTCACTTGGCTTCTATCCAACACCTGATAGTATCTCAGCAAAAGCCTGCTGTACTGATGGTAGCATCACAAAACTTAAATCACAAACATTATTTTCTGTCTCTTGTCGAGGAAAAAAACCAAAACCCACAAGATGTCGCCCATTAAAAGTGTGTTTCAACCAACCTCTTCTTGATCCACTTCTTCATCATCCAGGCTTAGCCCTGAGAGCTCAGTTGCAAGCTTCCCATCCTCCTCGTTCAGCCAGGTCTCCTCGCACTCCTCGCTCCTCCACTTGGTCACGCTGACCTCGATCTTGTCGGGCAGCGGGCTGGCAAGGCGGGGGATGGGGGGCACGGGTCTGCTCCCGTTCAGACCCCTGCGTGAGCCTGGGCCTCTCACCAGGGTGGGCTTCAGCTGCAGTGGAGGTTTCTCTGGCATATTCTCCCCTGAAGAAGACACAAGCAGACGTCAGGCCTCTGGAGGGGCGTCGGGAGCACCAGAACAAATATCACATCTCAGTTCTGTATCGCACCAGGAAACTCCTCTTACAATGAGGGGAGTGCTGAAAACATACTAATGCCCACAATCTCATTCACTGTCATAAACACATTTCAAGAACATTTTGTTTGGCTGAGTATAAGCAAATCTGAATAAAACCAGTAAGAACAGAATCACAGAACGGCAGGGGTTGGAAGGGACCTCGAAAGATGATCTCATGCAACCCCCCTGCCAGAGCAGGGTCACCTAGAGCAGGTCACACAGGAACGTGTCCAGGTGAGTTCTGAAAGTCTGCAGAGACATAAAACCAGGTGTAGTGAGCCAGAGAAAGGCCTGTCCCCTACCCAGGTGAGAAACCGACACTGGAGAGTATCCAGAGAGGATTTAGGAACTGCCTGGGTCAGAGGTTTGACCTGAGCTGACTCCCCATCCTGGCCCACGTGCCCGCTTGTGTTACCAGTACATTCTGCAGCCTGCAGTAGTCAGCAGCACAATGTGCATTAAAAAACCATTTCCTTTTACTTCAAACCTGGTGTCACCAAACCCTTCTTCCTTAGCTCCTTCACGTCTGCGTGTAACCACGTATCCACACGTATGAGCACACAGAATGTTCACACACCAACACACGTTGCTCGCAGGAACAAGGGCAGAGTGATTCCCTATCCATTTTTATGCCATTTGCAGTTTGAAACAGCTTGCCACATTCCTTCCCCAGCATCAGTTTTCCAAATGCACCGAGCCCCTGTTCCTGAACGCTTGCTTACACACATCTTTTAATTGATTTGTACAAAACCATTAGGATCATTAGCAGACTTGCCTCTTTGCATGGTATTTTCTGTCACTTCCTGACTCCACCTTTTCTGACTCCCTGCTTTTCAAGCTCAGTTACCAACCTCTTCTACTTTTATTATCTTTCTTTCAAAAATACAGCGCTTCATACACATGCATACACATTCAGTACCTTTAAAAAGTAATTCACTTAATTAAGAAATAAAAGAAGACCAGAGCCCTAATAAACTCCCCCATAAGCTGCTGTAACTACAATAAAGTTACTCCAAAGAAACAGGAGAAAAAAAAATGAACAAAATGCATAGGGACAATACACAGAAAATGAGCGAGTGATGAGCACACACCTACAAGATAAAGCCACGAGCTTCCCAGGGACGGGGGATTTCCAAGGAGTTCATTTAGAAATTGTCTACATGTACACAAAAACACGGGTCTCAGTGAAGGTGAAATTTAAAGCAGATTTCTTTAAAATCAGTGCAAAATTTGTAGTTGGAAGCTGTTCGTTCGCTTACGGAAAGTACGGCTCGTCTGTGATTAAGGACTGATTTAAGCTAAACAGGCACTAAAGCTATTTTTACCCTTGAATAATATTTTCTTTAGTAAGTACTTGAAAAAAACCCGGCTAAATTCTTTAAGCAATTGGAATTAAACAGATTTAAAGCTCTTGCAATTTAACCAGTGTGCACAAAGACAGGAGATCAGCCCACGAAGAGCAGCCTCTGCCGTCAGCTCTCCCTGTCTCTGGGAGGAACCAGCACCAGCAGCACCCATCAGACGTAGCTGTCTGAAACCAGCTTTGAAAGAGATGTTTGGCGTGGGGGAAATTTGCTGTATAAGTTTCCAGTGGCAAATAAAGAGGCTAAAAAAGTCAAAATGTAATGAATGATATTTTCTTACATATACATTAATCAGAGCATTACAAGCAGGAGTCATTTCTGTATTTGCATGAGCTTGGGGTTTGCTTGAAGGCAAACTGTCCATTGAAAGGCCACTGATGGGAAAAGCAGAGCTGGGGCAGATTATGCTTTAGCCCACACGTTCAAAAGACAAAAGGCACAAACATGCCAGTATTTTAAACTACCAAACTGCAAAGGCTTCTCTTTATTCAAAGCAGCCCCTGGGGAAACTATAAACTCCTCATATTTCTAACTGCAACGGGGGCCTCAAACAGCTCCCCAGGCACCCGCCACTGTTGGTTTTCTGACCCCTGCTCAAAGCCATTCAAAAGGCAACCCTGAAAATCTGCTTTCGTTGTACTGATGACATTCCTACCTGTATTCTCTCCTGGCTTTTGACTGAGAAGCTGCTTCTGTGAACTAGGCTTGGGCAGTCCTTCAAAGCTTTTCAGAGGCCAGGAGTTTGAGAAGCTCATGGTGTTATCTTGAGACTTCTTTGGAGAGTCACCTGGGTCAGAGATGTGCTTGGGGCTGTTCCTGGGTGATGACAGAGGGTAAGAGGGCAGAATGAAGGTGCCTTGGCTTGCGTTAGGACCTTGGAAGGACATCGTATGCTCTGCTTGATGGCAAAAACTTCTCTGGGTCTTGCTGGAAGAATTTAGGCTGGCACAAACTGAGAGAAGAGAAAGAGAATAGCATTGGTGGTAGTTAGCCTCCTTGACAGCTCTTATAATAATAATAATAATTTCAAATTAAATACTACAGCAGCTAGACAGTCAGAAACTGAAGGTCAGCATTTTACCCAAGCAGAGAGACACCAGCTAACTTCAGGTGGCAAATGGCACCGTCCCTCAAAACATCCATTTCCTTTTCCCGCATGCCATCAAATGAGTTTTGAAGATCTATACTTAACCAAACAATGATGCAAGCAGCCTGAACATGGTTCTGTTGGTTGCTGCACCATGTTCCAAGCGTAGCAGAAAAATTGCAAATTCCGCTCTCAAAACTCATTGACACAGGAGCACAAATCAAGCACAAACGTCATAAATTCTACTTCCTTTTAAAAAACAAACAAAAAATGGTTGGGTTTTTTTCCCCCCAGTAGGTCAAAACCAGAAAGATAAGTGTAGACCTGGAACTGGACCGTTTTAACTGTTTCCCCTGAGCAGCAGATGGATGCACGTTCTCCACGTGCACTCGAGGTTTCAACCCTGTGAGTGACAAACTTTCAACAAAGGTCCTGACAGCCCCTGGAAGGCTCACGGTGCCCTGGGCCACTCAGCACTCCTGCTGAGAGAACAGCCTCGCAGACAATCCCACTGCCACAACTGGGAGAGCCATAAGACACAGCCTGGGAGACAGAACAAGGGACAATGTGAGTCAGGCTCGGAGAGCCTATTAATCACCTGCATCACACCGAAGAAAAGCATCCAACGGTGCCTTTACTATAGCATAAAAAAATCCCTTTACAAATCAGATCACTCCAAGGTCTCTGTCTCCTGCTCCGGCTGCTTTCCAAGGCTGCAGCATCCCAGTGCTCCCCAGGTAGCCTGGGGCAGCAAACCTGAGACAACCCAGTCAGGTGTGGGTTGCATTACTGGAGAAAGGCTGGAGGAACAATAATACCTGGCACAAAACCTGTTTGCAGAGAAATAAATCAGCAAGTGTGGGCAAAGCACCCGACAGCCTTCTGAAGACAACGGCTAAGAGAAGAGGGTGTTGACTTCGTAGTTAAGAGAGGCAAAAAACAAAGAGGAAACGTCTCCTTTCCTCCCATAGGCAGGAGCAAAACAGTGTTACAGGTCTGGTTTACCTCAGCTTCCAGCGCCAGGGTCACGGTGCACTCAAACCCCTCTCTTTCAAAGCCTGCTGCAAAAGCTGCCTGACAGGGCAGCTCCCTGGCTGCCTCCCTAGTAAAAGCCATGCAGAGACCACCACTAATCAAAGCAACAACGCAGGGATTCAAACACAACAAAGCGCCCGAGTTCTGTAACAGCAGCGCTTTTCAGAGAGCACAGTGAGACAGGCAGACAGCAAAGGTGTGGGATGCAAATCAGCAGCCACGAGGGAAAAGCGCGGTTCAGGAGGGAGGCAGGAGCCCATCTGCAGAGGGGCTGAACAAGGCCTCAGGAACAGTGATTTCTTAAGGCAGCACAGAAATAAAGAGACGTTTCCACAGTACCACGCGCTGACACAGTTAGAATCCATATACCTTTCTCTTGCTGACAGTTAGTTAATCCCAAAAGCTGTAAATCCGAGTCCACACTACCACTCTTCCCGGGCGTCTGGGTGTACCCGAGCGTGCCACGTTTCCCTGAGACCTGCGGCTGATGAGAGCCCAGAGCACCTGCCAAAAGAAAACCACAAAGAACCATATTTAGCATACGGTATTCAAGGAAAAACACACAGTGAGTTGCCATTCTGCACAACTGCCAGTGTGAAATAGAATCACAGAGTGTCAGGGGCTGGAAGGGACCTCGAAAGATCACCGAGTCCAACCCGCCTGCCAGAGCAGGGTCACCCAGAGCAGGTCACACAGGAACAGAGCCAGGCAGGTTTTGAATGTCTCCAGAGGAGACTCCACAACCCCCCTGGGCAGCCTGGGCCAGAGCTCTGTGACCCTCACAGTGAAAAAACTCCTCCTCATGTTTGCATGAAACTTCCTATGCCTCAGCTTCCAGCCACTGCCCCTTGTCCTGTCATTGGATGTCACTGAGCAGAGCCTGGCTCCATCCTCCTGACACTCACCCTTTACACATTTATAACCATTGATGAGGTCACCCCTCAGTCTCCTCTTCTCCAAGCTGAAGAGCCCCAGCTCCCTCAGCCTCTCCTCATAAGAGAGCTAGAGAAACAGAGCCACTTCCAAAGCGTTCAATTCAAGGTGTTTCTAAGCAACCTCCTAATGCTGGTTATAGCCTCAAACTGGGAAAAGCTTCTCGCTGATCTGCAGGGCACTTCTCCAACTGAGAGTTGAAGAGGGTCAAAAAAACCAACCACCCAGCACAATCCCCTCTTTGAATATAAGACAATACAGAGAAGACAACACCCTAAAGGCCCAAAACACATCGAGCTACTTCAGGGAACTATGTCACCCGTAGCAGAGCAGCGAGCACGCTCGGCAGGCCACGCACGCCGGCACTCCTCGGAAAAAGCCGAGAGCAGGACCTGCTGCCAAGGGGAGAGGAGACATCAGGCCTGGTCTTGCCCAGGCTTTTCACATGTCTTTTGGTAATTAAAATACAAATCACCGAGCCCACATTCCTAAGGGAAATTAAGTGGAGCACTATACCTACAGTCTTCTACAGGGCTGGTTTTTGAAACCATATTTTTCACCCTTGAAAGCAGCCTTTAGAGCTCACTCTTCAGACAGCTTTCTACCCCAGCTGCTTAGGCAGAGCCAAACGAGAAAATACACCAATCTAGAATACATATGCACTCATCTGCTCTCCCAAACAGCCTTCCTGATACCTTGTCCAGTTTCTGGCATTTCACACCCTGCTGCCACTATCAGCTAACTCTTGACAGCATATCTTTCATGATACCAACCAATATTCAACTGTATTCCTGCTCAAAACTCAGCAAAATTCTCAGTCTCCTTTTAATTTATTGCTTTATCTGCAATTCATACTGTATTTTACAGCATGAAAGATCACTGGCTGAATTACTCTCTTGCTGATTTACACAGCGCTTCTTTCTCCTGATGCTGCAAAAGCACCAGAAAGTTCAGTGTCTCCAGCTTTTTGTTCAGTACATCCATTCACACAACCACACTATTTCTTTCTGGTCTCCCTGTCTGCAAAAAAAAAAAAAAAAAGATCTCTAAATACCATCCTCTTTCAGCAGTGCCCAGTGACAGGACAAGGGGCAGTGGACACAAACTGGAACCCAGGAGGTTCCATCTGAGCAGGAGGAGCAAGTTGTTTGGTGTGAGGGTGTGGGAGGCTGTGCCAGGCTGCCCAGAGAGGCTGTGGAGTCTCCTTCTCTGGAGAGATTCCCACCCCGGCTGGACCCTGCGCTGCTGGGCCCCTGCTCTGGGTGCCCCTGCTGGATGGAGCAGGGGGTGGCACCAGAGCAGCTCCAGAGGGCCCTGCCAACCCCACTGTGATGGGGTTCTGTGTGACTCTAAACCAGTGACAACTCTGTGCGTGCCCAGCAGGCCTGGGGAAGAGCAGCCTAGGCTCTAAGCTGGTGCACACTTCCCTGGGAGCAGGGGTGGGATGGCTGCTGCTGCCCTCAGCTGGAGGCAAACCCTGTGCCCAGTACTCAACTCTCTGCAGTAAATTGAATTAAGTAACAACACAAATCATCAACAAATCATAACTCTTACTCACGAAGCTACAAGTTTACGCTCAGGTTCTTTCAGATCTATTCTGCAAGCAGCAGATCAAACACTTCTCTGTGTGGATACTTACCGGCACAAACGGAAGAGTGCTCAGAGTTCAAATCTATGCTATTCTGAAATAAATTCCTTGAAGCTCTTTTTCTACTAAAAAATAATTCATCATTGACTGGTGCTCCTTGAGAGGGTCTTAGATTTGGAGAATGAAGAAAATCACTGGATGTAGAGAACTGTAGGGAAAAGGAACATAAAGAAACATTCACGCGTGTGAAATGAACGTGCAACTCTGTGCAAACAGCGGAAGCACCCGCAGCACTTTGCCATCTGGACCCCAGCACAGCCAGACCTGTCTGTTCACAATAAAGCTACAGAAACTACTGTCAATATGTCTAAGAAATTTTTTTTTTTTATTTTCTATCAGCACTAATGCGGCCAGCAGGACCAGGGCAGGGATTCTCTCCCTGTACTCAACAATAGGGAGACTGCCCCTCAAATCCTGGGGTCAGTTCTGGGCCCCTCACTCATTCCCAGCAGGACAGTGAGGGGCTGGAGCGTGGCCAGAGAAGGGCAACGGAGCTGGGGAAGGGGCTGGAGCACAAGGGTGCTGAGGAGCAGCTGAGGGACCTGGGGTTGTTGAGCCTGGAGCAAAGGAGGCTGAGGGGAGACCTTCTGGCTCTGACAGCTCCTGACAGGAGGCTGGAGCCAGGGGGGTCGGGCTCTGCTCCCAGGGAACAAGGGACAGGACAAGAGGAACCGGCCTCAAGCTGCCCCAGGAGATGTTTAGGTTGGAGCTGAGGAACAATTTCTTCCCCTGGAGGGCTGTCCAGGGCTGTGCCAGGCTGCTCAGGGAAATCAGCAGCTACTTGAGGTGTGAAGAAAGCACGGTGCAGATACAGTCCAAATATCAGCACCTTGGAATGAGAAGTGATCGCAGGTAAAGGAAAAATAAGAATAATTGAAATACCTACTAAAGAAAAGATTAGGCTTTAAATGAAGGTTTGTTGTTTTCTGATATAATTACTAGACTCAGTAATTTATTTCTAGGCTGTATTAACTCTGCTCTCCCCTTTCACAGACAGGGCTTCACAGAGAAGTCAGCAGAGAAGCAATGGAAATATTCACTCAGTATTGGAAAGAACAGCATCACGTGAAGCCTCAAAAGCTCCCCCACTGCACAGCCTGGCTGCAGGAGTGGCAGTGTGCAGCCTAACACGGGCACAGTACAGGCATTTATACAAACACACAGCTTTCAGCTCCCCTGAAGATCCCAGCTCACCGTGCAGAGGGAGCCTCAAGCTGGGAACTGCACAAGAACTCCTGGGATCTGAACCCGCCGATCCTCGTTAGCCTGTAATTCGTTATCTCCTCAACTCAGGGCCTGGCCCACGCACAGCAAGCTGTGTTCTGCGGGGGGAACGGCCAGCAGCAACCTCAGGAGATGCCCAGAACAGCCTGGGCAGCGGCAGAGCCCGCGGAACAGCCAGCTCTGAGCTGCCAACCCCACACGCCCAGGAGCAGCCTCCTGGAAACCTGGCTGGGTCGGATAAAGAGCAGCTAAATGCTCTGATTTGATTTCTTCATGTGGATTAAGTTAATAATGTCACGGGATTTCACAAAATAAAGCAGAGAGAGAACTTAAAACTTGAAGTGCATCGTCATGAGATAGGTAGCATGAGTATGAGCGTACACTAATTGTTTTTAAATCATTATAAATATCTATATATATAAATACAGCATCACATTGTTGCAGAGTATCTTAAAAATACAATTGTTTATGGTTATGAAGCAGAGCTTCAACAAAACCCGCAGGTCCCTTCCCAGTGAAGAGATTCACACCACGTTAGCGAGATGTACAACCAAGCCCAGACAGGCTCAGTGTCCACAGCGTGCCGAGGAGACCCCTCTGGAAGGGAACACGCTGCACCTTGCACACTCTGAACTGACGCATGGCTAACTCCCCTCCGAGACTGCCACTCCTCAGAAGCAAAGCAGTAACTCGCGCGTGGTACCCGCTAGCTGCAAATAGTTCAGTGACGCAGCAACTTGCCTGGATTTCCATCTAGTGCTTCCAAAACCCGAGCAGCTCCCAGGGGGCAGCCCCTCAGCCCAGCACCGAGCACCAAGGTCCACAGCCCACTGGACGGGGGATCCTGAGCGGAGCAGTGTCCCTGGGGTGCTGGCAGGGTTTCTGGGTCACAAACGCGGGAAGGATTTTGGTTTCCCTTACAGAAACACGACTCACTGTCGGCGTTCCACAGCCTGCCAGCTCAGCAGATAGGATTAAATTCATCAACCTAACAGGTCTTGAGTCTGAAGCATTTTAATCAAAGGCTTAAAAATGCTCAAAAGCTTAAAATTTTACATAAACTTTCCTCCCTAGAAGCCAGTGCTAATGCAGGGCCAGAGTTTTTAATCAGCCTTCGGGGATTAGACTCTCGCTTGAAATATTTGCAGGCAAGTGCTTGAAACGGGGAGGGAAAACTTAAGGAGCCTTGATACCAAATGGATCATCTGAATCCCACTTTAATGGGAGAGAGCAGCAGGAATCCAGCAGGTAGGAAGTAATTTAGTAAAACCAGAGCAGGAAACACGCAGCTTTGCAGAGAGTAAGAAACAAGCTGTGATTGCTGACTGTACAGTCAAATCACAGCGGTGGCACCAGTAACAGTCCTGGGCTGGGATTTATCACTCGGGTACCCTGAGGGACACCAGTTTTACTTCACAAGGCAGGCAGATGGGCGAGCTGGTTTGTTTCTGGCTATTAGGAGCTGGGATAACAGAGGAGATGAGAACTCACCATTCCTGCTCCTGAGCTCAGCTGGCAAGTAAACACCCTTTTCAATCCACGGCTCGTTCAGTTTGTAAATGAATGTTACTCGTACAGATTATTTACACTCCATTTTTCCATACAGACAAAAAACCTCACAACTTTGCTCAGTTGTTCCAGTCCCAGCTGGTGGAATGACAACCGTCTGCCTGCTCTCTTCTAGGCAAGTTACGACGACAGTGATTCTAAACTTGCTGAACACAGGCACGTGGGACAGCAGCAGATAAACACAAAGCTAAAGCTGCCCGAGTCTTCACCAAAGTAGGTCCTGGCAAAGGGATTTCATTTACATTCCACTAGTACCATTGATGCCGGGAAAAACTTGAACCCCTCCACCAGGGAAACATGAACTCGGTTAGCACAGCCCAGCCCCGCAGAACGACCCGTCCATGACCAGTGCTCTGCTCTTCCATCTCCTGCCCAGCTGAGCTGCAGCACTGGGGAAGATGAAAGCTCTTCCTAATCAAATACTGCGAAGGACGGCAAGAACAGAGAGTGCTACGTCCCCAGAATACCCTCCTGGCCTCCAGAAAACCCATGGCTCGCATGCCAAGCCCCAACAAGAGGACAGCTTTATCACACAGCCACGTCTGCCTCACCTCCCTTTAATTCTCGTTATCACTGCAGGAGACAAAGGAGAATTGGGTTGCTAAACCTGATCTCACAGACCTCCTGAGCACGCACGGAGGTGTCAGCGAGCCCCGCTGTTAATCATCCCGGTTAGCAGACGGGTACGGGAACGGAGAAGAGTGCAGAACTGGAGGCAGTCGATGGCCACCATGCTCGGAAGGCCAGCGAAGCGTTCCAGCTGCCGCCTGCCCCGGGTGCCAAGGGCCCTGCCTGCAGCAGCGGGCACAGGGACCCACAGAGCAGAGAGGCTGGTGCTGGGCTCTGCTCTCAGGTGATTAGGGACAGACCCAGAGGGAACGGCCTCAAGCTGAAACAAGACTGGACACTGGGAGAAAATTCTTCACAGAAAGAGTGGTGAGATGTTGGAATGGGCTGCCCAGGGAGGGGGGCGAGTCCCCATCCCTGGATGTGTTTCAGCATTGCTGAGATGTGGTTCTGGGGGAGATGGTCTAGGGGTGAACTTGTAGAGTAGGGTTAATGGTTGGACAAGATGATCCCAAGGGGCTTTTCCAACCTGAGTGATTCTGGGATACTGTTTATTTCAGACTAGGAGGTGGCCTGTCTGAGGTTGGAAGTGTTTAGTCTTCCAAGGCTAGACTGAATGCTCATGTTCATGACCCATCGCTCATGTTTTCTCCTGCCCTGAGGACTAGGGAGAAGGATCCCTTCCAAGCGCAGAAGAGCATCCCCTGGAATCTGAGGTGGTGGCAGTTGAAGCCTCTCCAACTCTAGAGCTTCTCACGGAGGTGTCTGTAAGGCTGAACATCACTACGGTCTCATGCAAATCCAGCAAATTAAGAGCAGCTCTGCAGATGCCAGCCTAGTGCCAACCTAACCACCGTCAGACAGGGATACCACAGTCCCAGACGGACTCTGCGCCGTACAGAAACATGCTGCGCAGGATGGATCCTCTTTGTTACCACAGAATGCTTTGGGTTGGAAGGGACCCTGGAGATCGCCTGATTCCAACCCCCTGCCATGGGCAGAGACACCTCCCACCAGAGCAGGCTGCTGGATGCTGTCAGTGCAGCCAGCTCACCCTTCTCAACACGGTGGCATCCCTGGCATCCTTTACAGGCAAAATCATTTCCAAAGGACTTCAGAGGTTACTGAGGAATGTTCCATCAATAACTCGATTCAACATCACTGACAGAAGCCGTGTTTACACAAACCCTTGAAGGCAACGTGCTTTACCTACTCTGTATTTTTAGCACACATTAACTTACACTTGTTTTACTTCACATCTTATCTGATCAGGGAAGTCTAGACATGGCCTTGGACAATCTCTGTGTAACATGGCCATAAAAATACTAGCAGAAAAACAACTTTAAACATTAAGCTAATTTCATGCATCCTTTCAGCCGCAGAATGACTCCAGAAGTTAATTTTTAAGCAAATGCATTTCAAAGGAATGTCTGAATTAATAATTAATTTTTTACATTGACATGAACAAGGCGACTACCATTATTTTATGCATGATATACCCACTGAAAATAGGTGAGATACAGGGATAACTTTCTTTCTCCCCCCCACTTTGATTGTTAAACCCCCCAAGGAAAAGAGCTTTACTCTTTCAGCTACGGAATGTCTTCAACTCTAGGAAACCCTGCCCAAGTCCACTCCTCCCAGCGTGCCTTCAGTGAGAGCACAGCTCACCTACACGTGCACTGAACACACACACACCACAGGAAAAAAGCTTCCTGGCGTGGATGTAACAAAGCACCTTCAGGAAGGCAGCAAATACCGTACCACAAATCACAAACCAGACACAAAGATGCCCCCTGCCCTGGAGAGCTTTACAGTCCAGCCAGCCAGATTTAACAGTAAGAGAAGACAAATGATCAGGACATGAAGACAGGGCAACAAAGTCATCAACTTACAGTGACTGGAGAAATATTTCAATGCTTAAACCACCGTGGTGTTTAAATGATTCGTAAATGTGGGCCTGGCCAACAGGATTCGAGGCCTTGAAACCAATTCATCCCATGCTCACTGAGGTCCTTGGTCACAAAGACAGCTCTCTAGACTCCACAGACTAGTTCTGCACTGCCAGGGGGGCTGATTCAGCACTCACTGTGTAACTAATCCTTCCTTCCCCCTTACACATGTGAAGGAGCAGCATTTGCTTTACCCTCTAACCGTTAGGTCAGCATCCCTGACACAGCCGTTTCAAACAAGGCTGCTGCTTTCCCTCACAGAGTCGCTGCATCAGTCACGCTTTTGTCTGTCCCAGGAGCACTGCTACAGCCAGACCTTACCTTCAGAGACACTGAAGTGAGAAGGAAGCATTAGAACAGGGAAAACTGGGCGTCACTGCTATTTCTGAGTGACAAACAAGCGGCATCAGCACCAGTTAAACAACTCTGGTTACAGCGGCGTAAGCGGACATAAGAGACACAATCCACATCTTGAGCCAGGCTTAACTTACATTCGACTTAATACCTCCTGAAAGAGCTTGGCAGGCAGGCAGCTGGTAATCCACAGTCGTTCTAAAACAGCAGCTCCCAAAAGCCAGTTAGGAGTAACTGTAAAACCTGAGGCGTGCCAGCAGTACGCTCTCCTCACCCGCCCCGGCAAAGCCACAGCTCACACCTTCGCAGGGGCTGAACCACAGCTTCCAAACCTGCTGAGCACAAACCTGAGCTGCTGTATTGCACCAGCCTTCAGAAGGCTTTCAACTGCCTGCTCCCAGCAGGGGAACCGATGCCCTGGCGCAAGCTGGCAAGGCAGGCACTGATTTTGGTAGCGTGCTTATCTGCGGCCCTGTCAGAGCTGGCAGCTCCCCCGTTTTATCCAGCGTGGCATCACATGTTATTGCTGGCAGTGGTTACCCACCTGGAAGCAACAAGCCACGCAGGGAAGAGTTATACTTCAGTGTAAAATGAATTCTGGTTAACTGGAGGTTTCTGGTTATTTGGATGTCTTTGAAGTACGAGTGCAACAGGACCATTAACGTGCTTCGTTTGGTAGGGTGGAAGTGAGCAAGTCTTCAAATTCTGACACCTCACAGTCATGCTTTCTACCAGCTTAAATACGCAAGGAAAAAAGACCATAAAATGGAAGTGGAAGGCAACCAGAACAAGTTAGAAAGCAGAAGGAAGAGACAGGAACAAACAATCTCTAGGAGGCATACAGTGTCTTCAAAAACCAGTCATTAGATGAGCAAAAACCAGATGAGTTCTTATTAAAATGCAATAAAATGCTGTACATGACAAATGGGGTTTTCTCCCTGGGAAAGTGTTTCCAGTACCACCTACTGCATACTACACAGCAGCAGAGAGAGCAAAGCCAGAGCAGTTAACTTCACAGCTCAAGGCCCTGCAGAGCAAAGGAGAAGGAACCTGCGCTGCCAGGCACAAGCAGCTCCTGGTCAGAACGATGCTTTTACTGAATGAAGCCTGAAACAGATTCTCGTCTAGTTCTGCAAAAGTAGGTGGCACAAATAAGTTCTACATCTGCTTCTAAGCAGGAACAAAGTGAAATATCTGCCGTGACGTGCAAGGGTGTAAGAATAAAGATCAGCACAAAAAGAAAAATGTCAGTTGAAACTTCAAGTACTTGTACAGTGCTATTTAACCAGTAAAGTCTTCCGAGGAGAAAAGAAGAAAACCTGTCACCCCCACAGGGGTTCAGTCACCCCAGCAAACACTGGGGTGACGAAGAGATGAGCCAAGGGGCTGTCAGATGTACAAAGCTGATCTAAAGATCTTTCTGTTTTCTCCTGTTAGGCTTCAGAGGCGGGTGGTGACCAGCTCTCCTACACCAGAGCTTCCTGCATGCCACTTACCATCTGCCTACCTTGGACAGCAATCCAACAAACCAACCCCCAGCACACTCCAGATCCCCAGCAGTTAGGTTGGTTTTCACCCCACTGTTATAAGATGGGATTAATGCCCACCAAGTTCATACCGCTCCTGTAAAAATCCACGCAGGCTACAAACCTTGCATCCTGTTGGTATCGAGGACATTCCCTAGGAAACCGAGCACCTCACCGTCTCTGACTTGAAGCCATGAACACGTAGCTGCTTCCCCAGATCCAGTTTAAGTTCAGACCATTTCTAAATGCATTTTACATAAGCAACAGAACAGAAACCACAAATTAATTGCTTTCCCTCCCTCTCTCCTGGTCTGGAAACTCAGGAGTTTGTAAACTCCTCCCAGTTTACAGGGATAAACACAAGCAATGTACAGAAAGGTTTAAAAAAAACCCCAAAGCACAAGAGAACAATTTCCACAGCACCTCGAGACAGGGCTGGCTCCGACAGAGGACCTTCCACCATCCAAGCACCAGCCAGGATTTGGTGCCTGTATTTGCTTGCTTTTTGCTCACAGCCTACAGACAGACACAAAGCCAGCCAGCAGCCACCAGCAGCCGCCCAGAGCTCAGCCCGCTGTGCCCAGGGAACACTGGCAATTATTTCTACAAGCTGTATTACTTCACACTGAAAAGATGTTTCAAAAAGAAAAACCTTGCTCTGGATGTGTTTCCTACGTCACTTGTCACCCAGAACCTATCTGTTTTGTAGGTAACCCAAGGGAACTGAGTTGCCTGATCCCTGAAGCTAAGAAGAGACAGAGCCCTTGAGGAGTCTGAATAAAGGCCACACATCCACCAAGGAAGGACAGGAGCGTGTGTGCAGCCAAGTACACCGGTGAACTTCGAGGGGTTTACACCACCACTCATGTTTCTTTTTATTTAAGAGACTTTATTAAAAGCCAGCCTTCCTAAAGTAGCACCGTTCATCATCTCAACCAACACAGGAACTCATTACTAAGCAACTAAGAATTTAATTCTGAACACATAAAGGTTGAGATCTGGTCTGTACAGTGCTCAGTTTTCTAAAGAGACCTACTCAGTTCTCAGCCACAACAAATTAATGCTGTGAAGTTTAAAAAAAACAATCAACACCCCCAGGTCTTGAACACACGGGTGGCATCCAGAACACGTCACAGAACAGAACCACTGCCAAGGGGAAAGGGACCTCAACAGCAGACACAGGCAGAAGGGGTTAAAATCAAAACTGAGATCAAGCTGAATCACTACTTCAGCCTGACCTACATCTTTCCTGGCTGAATCCGAGGGAGGAACAAGAGCCACACAGACAGCAGGCAATGTCTGGGTTTTCCTGCAGGTCAGGCCAGCACCCTGCACTCAGCTCTGCCCGCAAAGCCCAAGCTGAAGCAATTTGTCAGTTTTCCTCCAAACAACTTTGGTATTTCGGAAGCTCTCTGCAGTCCCCAGGGTGCTCTCAGACACAAATAAACAAACAAAAGCTCTGCAGTAGTTTCCCCAGTCTCGTGCCCACTCCCCGGGGTTAGACAGAAGTGCCTCAGAGAGTCCTGCTAACTTCAAAGATGTTTTACTTTTTTTTTTTTGTAAGTAGCAAGCTGTCTGGTTCTGCCTAGCGTTAAATCTCAATCCCAGATCAATATACGTACAGAGATCCTTGAACATAAAATATACACAGCATCAGCCAAACCTCACAAATATCTGTCATTTAAGAAGCCCAAAGTCAAACCTCCCTTTGGAACATACCTTAGAATAAAAGCCTGGTGAGCTACAAGCACATACCTGCTCCACACCCTTTGCAAAAGGCATCTTGGCTCCTGGACCGCCCTCCCTGTCTCCAGCACGCTCGTTCTCCCAAGGCAGTTTGTTTTTTCCTTTCCCCGCACTCAAGACTCTTCTCAGGCTTACTCCTTGGTCGCCATACACACCGTGTGAGCCAGAGTTCTGCAGAACATCGTCCCTTGCGTGGTACCCACTGTAACTGTGGGCACTCTGAGTCCTGTTGCCCATCAACAGCCAGTCCGTGTCCGCTCCGGGGGGTAAACAGGACCCCCTGGTATGACCCGATGATGGCAAGGGCACGGCGTACTCTATAAACCCTTGGTCCACGAGCTTCGGCAACGTCTTCCTGGCCAGCCTGGCCTGCACCGCATGCATCACCCCCTCCCCGTTGTCCTCAAGTTCCACGGCATCCACCGCCTTGAAGAGAAGGGTGGTTTTGCCTGGGCCCATGGAAGACGCCAGCACAGCAAACGCTTCCATGGCAGCGTGCCGGACCCTGCGCTTGCTGTCCACCAGCGCTGGAGCCAGCCCGAACGCCAGCTTGGCCAAGTCCAGCTCCTCACCAGGGTAGGTGAGGAGGGCCACGATGCAGATGTTGACCACCTCCTCGCGGACCTTGGAGTTCTTGTGCTGCAGGTGCTCCTGCTGCAGCAGCAGGCCCAGCACCTGCTGAGGACCCGCTGCCTTCATCAGATGCAGGAAGAGGCGGTTGTACTCCCGTCGGATGGCCAGCTTGTTGTCCCCCAGGACTTTTGCAGCAGCGGAGACCAGGGGTGCCAAGAAGGCCTGGACCTGGTCGCCCAGACGCAGGGCCAGCAGGTGTATCACCTCCAGCGCCCCGAGCACCACCTTGAAGTTGGAGTCATCGAGGAGGGTGTAGAGGAAGCTGATCAGCCCCAGGAGGCTGGGGGCAGGTGTCGAGCTCACCGCAGCCTGGCTGGCACCTCCAACCACCCTCTTCAGCTCCTCCATGGCTTGCGTCCGGTTCTTGTAGTCCTCCTGGTCCAGCAGCCGAGCGTGCAGCTCCGGCGGCAGCAGCCCGAACTTCAGGCCGGCGCTGCCGGGCCGAGCGGGAGGCGGCGGCGGTCCCACGTTCTCGGCGCCGGGCTCCTCCTCCCGCTGCCCGGCCGGCCCGGGGCCCCCCAGCTGCCAGGCCAGGCTGCGGGAGAGCTCACCCAGGCCGCGGCGGGCGGCGGGTGGCGGCGTGAGGGCGAGCAGGGAGGAGGAGGAGGCGGCGGCGGCGGGAGCTGGAGGGGGGCGGCCGAGCCCGCGGCGACTCCCGCGCAGCGGCCCCCACAGCAGCTCCGAGGCGGCGGCAGCGGCGACGTCACCCGCCGCCCGCCGGCCGCGTTCGGGGCTGAGGCAGGGCGGGAGCCGGCCCGGCCCGCGCTGGGGGCTCGCCGGCTCCTGCATGGCGCGGGCGGGCGGCGGCAGAGCCAGGGCCGCGGCCATGGGCGGCGAGGAACGGAGTCGCCCCCGCCCCGGCAACGCCGGGCGGCACAACACCGCCGTCGCCAGGGGCCGGCGCGCACCATGGCGCGGCGGGAGGAAGGGGACGGCCGGCATGCCTCTCGCTCCTCCCCGCTCACGCCGCCACCCGCCCCGCGCTGCGCTGCACCCACAGGGTGCTCCGTTCCCAAAGCCGAGAGCTGCGCGGCGGGAGCGGGCGCTGCCGGGGCTGCGCCGCCGGGCACCAGGGAAACGGAACGTGCCCGTCCCGCCCGTTCTGGGTGGGACAATGGTACCGCCCGCGGGGGGTCACGGGTGGTCGCGCGGCGCTTCCCCGCCGCTGATTGGCTGGAGAGGCGGGGCGGTGTCGCCCGGAAGTGACGCGCGGCGCAGCCGGGCGCTGCCGTCGGGAGCGGAGGCGAAGCGAGCGAGGGAGGCGGCGGTTACCGCGGGCCCGGCCTCGCCGCGGCCTGTGCCACCCCCGCCCGCAGGTGAGCCCCGACAGCCCGCGCCGCCCCCGCCTCGGCGGCGATTCCGTGTGCGGCGTGACGGGGCAGCTGTGTCCCGGCTCCGTCTGGGGCGGGAGGGAGCGAGCGAGCGAGCGGCGCCGATGCTGCGGGCGGAGAGCGGCCTCAGGTACCCGGGGAGAAGGCGGCCTCTCGCCCCTCCCCGCCCTCGGGAACGCCGGTGTCAGCAGAGCGGTGGCGGAAAGGTGTCAGCAGCGTCCCGGCGGTCCCTCATTGGTCTGCCGGAGGGGTGACCGGGGC
Organism: Todiramphus chloris collaris; assembly: GCA_025345505.1. Classification (NCBI taxonomy): domain Eukaryota; kingdom Metazoa; phylum Chordata; class Aves; order Coraciiformes; family Alcedinidae; genus Todiramphus; species Todiramphus chloris. The sequence continues at coordinate 992,680 of JANVCC010000043.1, read as the reverse complement.
TGAGCATCCCCGTCCCCCGGGACTGGCGGCAGGGAGGGAGAGGGGCTGCTGGCTGTTCGACCGTGCGCCCCCGGGCAGGGTGCTGTGTCCCTGCCCCGCGTTCCTCTGCCCCGCCAAGCCGGCACCGCGGCTGAAGCGCTATAGCTAAATGCAATGGCGTGGGGAGCTCAAAATGTCATACGCAAAACAGTTTGCAAATTATTTGCAGAAATATTGCAGACGCTTGCAAATGATTTCCCGTGCTGGCTTTGGCATGCGAAGGTGGCTTTTGTGATGGGTTGAGAACCAAAGTTGGCTTGGCTCTTGGGGCGGGTGCTGTTGAGATTTTATGCTCTCTAGTGAGTAACAAAAGGAGAGGAGTCGCTCCCTGGCTCCAGCCGTTTGTAGTCTAAATGAGGAACTGGTGAGCAGTTAAATACTGCCTTGAAACAGAAGAGTGCCTGGAGCTCTGCCTGCTCTTCTCACATAAAGAAAACTGCTGTGTGCTCCGCATCACTTGTGGGTGTCATCGCTTACCCTGGGCTTCAGAAGAGTAAAAACCTTCAGTACGAAAGCTTAAGCGTTTCCCCTTCTGGTTAACCTTTTTTATTCCCAATTACTCTCCCTGCTACTCAAGGTAAGCTCTACCCACAGCCTGTGAAAAGGCTCTGAGAGCACCGAGCCTGGGGGCAACCCTTTGGGTTGGGGTTGGAGCAGGGATTGTTGGACTATCCTGTGCTCCTCCGGGCTGGGTAATGCTCCAGTGTCTGATTTCAGTGCAGATACGTGGTGTGGGCGAGCCTTGCCACGTGGGAGGGGTGCAAGGTGCAGCAGGAGGCACCTCTGCCAACTTGGTACAAAATGCTTTGTTTCTGCAGAGTAACTTCATTGGCGTTCTTTGTAACTGTCCGTGCAGGGTTTGCAGCTGATCTGCGTCTGCTCCTTTTTCCCTCCGTGTGGTGTTACCTTGTGGTTTGTGGTTTAATAATCAAGTTGTGATCTGAGCACAAACACAGAAAGAAACAGAAGTGCTTTAGCTGCTGAACAGCTCTTTTTCTTCCCCCCTCCCCATATACTTTGTGCTGCTAAACTGTTGCTCTATGGAGGCAGTTGTATGAAATCTTGCCTTTTGAAGAAGCGCTTAAAATTCTTGTAAATATGTTTTCTTCACAGTGTAGGGCTGCAATAGGAGAGGGGTGAGCTTACTCGTGTTTTAATGCATAACAAATTTCCTACCCCTGGCTGTAAACCTTCTCTTCTGTCAGTGCTATTATGTCCTCTCTTCAAATGTGGGCAGCTAATTTTACTCTTTCAGATTAAGCACTTTGTGAGTAGGCTCACAGCAAATTAGGTGTCAGTTAAGGAGCTGTAAAAATGATGAACCTAGAGTGGAGATCTGGAAGTTTGTGTAGTCACTTAGCAAATCACAATGCAATCAGCTTTTCAGTTCAGGAGTGGGGTGGCTGCGGTGTTCTCTGCAGAACAATAGCTCCCTTTCCTCGTGGTGGGGGATCCTGACACATTCCTACCCACCGCCCTCTCAGTGCTCTACCAGGTCTGAATAAAGCACTGAAGCACTGCTGCTCCAACAGGTAGTGGTGGGCAGCACCCCTTGAATTTCAATGACACCGAAATTAGAGCAGGTGCCTTCAAGTGTCACGACTCAAGCTAGAGCTTTCTGGCAGCAGTGTCAGGAGGTTTTGTGGAGCTGTAGGTAGGAATGAATACCAGTACCCTCTGCTCCAGCACCCCTTTTCCTGCAGCCCAGGGCCCTGGGTGTGGGGGTGTCTTTTTTTGCCTCTCTGTGCTAAGAGGGATTAAGTCCTGGGTGAGGAAGTGGGAACACAGAAGAGGAACGCAGCTGGTGGGGCCCTGCCTGCAGCACTGGTCAGAGCAGGAAGCACAGCAGGCTTGGCTGCAGCACTGAGTAGGCCGCAAGGCAAGTAAGAGAAACTAGATTAAGAACTTTTAAAACTTTGTCTCAAATAAGCCAGTTCTATGTTTATCTCCATTTGCTTTTTATTTCAGTCTCTATTCAGTGCCCTCAAATATCCGATGTAGAATCCTGTCCTGTATTCAACACTTCAGCTAACATCCACTTTACTCCAGAAAAAAATCCCAGCCTGGTGGTTGTTGGGTGTTTCTTTAAGGCAAAGATTAATATAGCATACGCTAGTCATAAACATTTGATTGTCCCGCATTTAACTTGCGTGAAGAGCGTAGCACTTAAGGGTTGGAAAAGCAAAATGGAACGGGATAAACCTAATTAAGATGAGAGCAAAAATGGAAAAATCTTTTTTCAGTGTTATGTATGGCACAGCTAAGTAACATGAGTAACAAAGCTGTTGAAGTGAAGCCCTGAGTAATGCGTTGAAAATTCTGTTTGCCACAGATGGACCAGTCGTCTCCAACCTACATGCTTGCCAACTTAACCCACTTGCATTCTGAGCAGCTTCTGCAAGGCTTGAACCTCCTTCGCCAGCACCACGAGCTCTGCGACATTATCCTTAGAGTCGGCGATGTCAAGATCCACGCCCACAAGGTGGTCCTTGCCAGCATCAGCCCCTACTTCAAAGCCATGTTCACCGGGAACCTCTCCGAGAAGGAGAACTCGGAGGTGGAGTTCCAGTGCGTGGACGAGGCGGCGCTGCAGGCCATCGTGGAGTACGCCTACACCGGCACCGTCTTCATCTCGCAGGACACCGTCGAGTCGCTCCTGCCGGCCGCCAACCTTCTCCAGGTCAAGCTGGTGGTGAAGGAGTGCTGCGCCTTTCTGGAAAGCCAGCTCGATCCCGGCAACTGCATCGGGATTTCCCGTTTCGCCGAGACCTACGGCTGCCACGACCTCTACCTGGCCGCCAACAAGTACATTTGCCAGAACTTTGAAGAGGTTTGTCAGACGGAGGAGTTTTTTGAGCTGACGCATTCGGAATTGGACGAAATAGTTTCCAATGACTGCCTGAACGTGGTGACGGAGGAGACGGTGTTTTACGCCCTGGAGTCCTGGATCAAATACGACGTGCAGGAGCGGCAGAAGTACCTGGCGCAGCTGCTGCATTGCGTTCGGTTGCCGCTGCTGAGCGTGAAGTTCCTTACGAGACTGTACGAAGCAAACCATCTCATTCGTGATGACCATACTTGTAAACATCTGCTGAACGAGGCCCTAAAATACCACTTCATGCCTGAACACAGACTCTCCCACCAGACCATGCTGATGACACGACCTCGCTGTGCTCCGAAAGTTCTCTGTGCTGTGGGAGGAAAAGCTGGACTGTTTGCCTGTCTGGAAAGGTAAGCAAAGGGAAAGCTGTGGCAGCACTTGAGCAGGCTGACGTTGGTGTGTGCTTGAAAAACCTCTTTGGTGTGAGGGTGTGGGAGGCTGTGCCAGGCTGCCCAGAGAGGCTGTGGAGTCTCCTTCTCTGGAGAGATTCCCACCCCGGCTGGACCCTGCGCTGCTGGGCCCCTGCTCTGGGTGCCCCTGCTGGATGGAGCAGGGGGTGGCACCAGAGCAGCTCCAGAGGGCCCTGCCAACCCCACCGTGCTGGGGTTCTGGGATCCCGTTACTGCCCTGGGTCAGGATTAGGTGACCATTGCAGAGCTGTGGTTTACAGGACTGCAGTTGCCTCTTTGCTTTGTGAGAACTCTGAAGTAGATTTGATTTTTTTTTTTTCCCCAAACAAGGCCAAGCACCAAACTCAAAAGACTTCAAGAGTAATCTTCAGTGTTAAAGGGTTTTGTTTGTCCCAGCACAGACAGCTTTAAAATCTTACCGTTTTAATTCTGTTGATTGAGAGATTGGTTAATAAAAGTGGTTAATGAAAGTTTGTGTGCTACTTCTTTATCCTTTCAGGTCTTTTCATTTTACACAATTTCCCCCTGATCTATTATTATTCCAGACAATCACATCACAAAATTAAACCAGTGCATGGCAAATATGCTTCCTGATAACTCGAGGTCCTTGGAATTAGAATAGACTTAATCAGAGGAGCGTGGAGAGGAAATTCTTGGCAACACTGCCTTCTTGATTACAGTGTAATCATGCCTTTGATCTCTGCTGGCAAAATGGCAAGTGCCCATCCTTCCTTAGCCAGTTTCCAAACAGGACCTCTCCTTCAGATACTGGAGACTGATCATGTGAGCAAAGGGAATATAACAGAAGGAAAACTCCCGTACTGGTGTGGCTGGATTTATGATAACATTGCATTAATGTTTCCAGAAATAGGAGTTGAACCATGTGTGGGGCTGCATATATGTGTGTGCTTACACATAAATATGGGGTGCTTTGATGTGAGTGTTCCCTTACCAGCTCAGGAAGGGTGCTCTGCAAGGCAGGCTGCCCCAACGGGCTCTGCAGCTCCATTCTGGGATTATTGTTTTAGGCCAAGACATTCTTTTCTGTGGCAGTTCCATGCTTACATGTGGACACTTGAAAACCCAGGAAGATCTGTCTTCTTTCTCCCTGTGTTCAGAGACATTGTCAAAGTTAGTTAAAATTAACTCCCCTGGTAATAGGGATTAATAGGAAACCAAGTGTTGGGGCTGGGAATTGAGTTTATAGATGTTAAAGGAGGTTTTGATCTTAATAAAAAGTCTGTTCAAGTGAATAAAGTTGCTCTCTGACATTTTTCAGCTCTGTTTCTTCAATGATTGTCACTATTACCTACTAATGTAGTTTTGATTTTTTTTTAAACAAAAATGCTAAAAACATGTTTTAATGCATACAAACGTGCTCTCCCTTACTTTATTATTCATATTAGTCGTTCCTAAACTGTCATTAAAAAATACTGAAGTTTAAACAATTGCTCTTGATGTACAAAAAAAAAATCACACATCAATTAAATAATTCCTAATACAATAAAAGTGTGAAGTAGGAAACTTTAATTCCACTGTTCTGGTTCTACTTTGCATTTGTACTCGCAGGGAGGCTGGTTTTTCACTTGCAAGTAACCACTGTTTCATCAGTACAGAATTATTTAGGATCCAGTCCATGCTGCTCTGTGCTACCTGGGCTGCTGCTGCGGGTCAGAGCCAGCCTGGGCTCTCTGCAGTCCCTGTGTGGCTGCTGGAAAGCTGCTGGCAGAGGGGTTTTCTCAGTCTCACCATACTCGATGAGAGCCCTGCCTTTCTCCCCAGTGCTATGAGAAACAGCAGGATGGGTTTGTGAGCTGGACCCACACCTGGTGCTTTGCTGAGTTCTGTTTATGGGACATTGGAAAAATATTCTGCAGTGGGTGCTGTAGGACTGTAGCCACTCACCCTAGGAGATGGGTGAGCACTGACCCATCGCCCTGTGGGGCTGGGGTATATCAAACAGGGTTAGAAATTGATAAAGGGGCTTCTTTTGCCTGCTCTTGCTGAATTTGTATGTCGCTGCATCTCCCTGCTCCCGGTATGAACAGCGGCATCCCTGCTTCTGGGTTCTTAGCCAGTGGCCATCACCTCTCCCGTGGCTTCATTTCATTGTATGTTTTTTGATCACATTTCCTGTGCGCTAGGTATTCTTTTAAGTCATTGAAGTAGTTTAACTATTTAGGTAGCTTGAGCAGACTTCATACATAAGCTAGACCCACTGTATTGTAACATGGAGCATAATTAGAGGAAAAGGGGAATAAGCAGTATTTTGAAAGCAGGTATTTCAAATTAGCTTGTTCTATTCTGACATTTTGTTTAAATTATACAGTGCATGTAAAATAGGTGTTTATAAAACTAGAAATTGTACTTTCTAAATGTATGTTTGTACGTATGGATGGATATGTGCTTCCCCCCTCTCTAATTTGCCTTTTCTCTGTGGTTGTTTCAACTGGCTTTGTTGTTTTGCTTTTGGTTTTTGTTTTCATTTCCCATTCTTAGCCCTTTAGTTTGTATTTTTAGCTTACCCCGGTCCCAGCCTGCCTCTAAAGCTGCTGTGGCCTCAGCACTCTCTGTCTTCCGTCACCTCACCCACGAGGCTGTCCTGCCTCCTCCGCAGTCTGCCTGGTTTGCAGTCCCCAAACCCATCCTGTCAGGTCTCGGCTTGTTCTGAGCCCCTGAGGTTTGACTCTGCAGAGCAGCCAGCAGGCTTTCGCTTGCCTTCGGGCAGCCGAAAGAAAGGGCAAACATCAGGTGGGACACGCACGGTCACCTTCAGACGGTGTTCCTTGCACTTCACAGAGCTTCAGAAAAGGAGGCTTGCTGACATCACCTCCCTTTTTCTCTTTCAGCGTGGAAATGTATTTTCCCCAGAACGACTCCTGGATAGGCCTGGCCCCTCTCACCATTCCCCGCTACGAGTTTGGGATATGCGTCCTAGACCAGAAGATCTACGTTGTGGGAGGCATCGCGACCCACGTGTGCCAGGGCATCAGTTACCGGAAGCACGAGAACTCGGTGGAGTGCTGGGACCCCGACACCAACACTTGGACGTCTCTCGAGAGGATGTTCGAGAGCCGGAGCACTCTGGGAGTGGCGGTCCTGGCAGGAGAGCTCTACGCCTTGGGCGGCTACGATGGGCAGTCCTACTTGCGAACGGTGGAGAAGTACATCCCCAAAGCGAAGGAGTGGCAGCTGGTGGCCCCCATGACCAAAACCAGGAGCTGCTTCGCCGCCGCCGTCCTGGACGGGATGATCTACGCCATCGGCGGCTACGGGCCCGCCCACATGAACAGGTACGTGCCACCCGACGGGCAAAGCTCGCTGCCAAGCTTGCGCTTGCCGGCCGTGTAGAAGTCATTCTGAGGTAGGCTGGAAATCCACAGTGGGCCTCGTTGGTCCTTTTCTGCTCTATCCGACTGATAATTCAACAGCAAAGTCTTTATCTTATCTTTATTCTTAACTTATCCGAGCTGGGGTGCCTTGGGGTTGTTTTTTCCTAAATTCTAAGAAGTGAAAATAGTAAAGCCAAGGAGACAAACACATCTTCCTAAGCCAGGTGATGCAAGACATCTTGGTGCCCTGTGGGCAGCCCAGGCTGGTGAGCTCAGCAGCTGAGGGCGAGCCCCCGAGGCTGTGTGCGTGTGTCTGCGGAGCTCTCGGGACAGGCTTGCTCAGCACTGTGCCAGTGCAGCAGGAATTCTTGTACCTCCAGCACACAAAATATTAGGAGGTGTGCTTAACTCTAACTTTTAAAATGACCGTTTGAAAGGAATAGGGTTTTTCAGAGAATCACAGAATGTTCAGGGTTGGAAGGGACCTCTGGAGATCATCGAGTCCAACCCCCCTGCCAGAGCAGGGTCACCCAGGGCAGCCCCCACAGGAACAGAGCCAGGTGGGTTTGGAATGTCTCCAGAGAAGGAGACTCCACAACTCTCTGGGCAGCCTGGTCCAGGGCTCCATGGCCCTCACCGTGAAAAAGTTTTTCCTTATGTTTCTGTGGAACCTCTTATGCTCCAGCTTACACCCCTTGCCCCTTGTCCTATCACTGGACATCACTGAGCAGAGCCTGGCTCCATCCTCCTGACACTCGCCCATTACACATTTATAACCATTGATGAGGTCACCCCTCAGTCTCCTCTTCTCCAAGCTCCAGAGCCCCAGCTCCCTCAGCCTTTCCTCAGCAGGGAGATGCTCCACGCCATCATCTCTGGGGCTCTGCACTGGACTCTCTCAAGCAGTTCCCTGTCCTTCTTGAGCTGAGGGGCCCAGAACTGGACACAATATTCCAGATGAGGTCTCCCCAGGGCAGAGCAGAGGGGCAGGAGAACCTCTCTGGACCTACTAACCCCCCCTTCTGATCCACCCCAGGATGCCTTTGGTCTTCTTGGCCACGAGGACACATTGCTGGCTCATGGTCACCCTGCTGCCCACCAGGACCCCAGGTCCCTTTCCCTCGTGCTGCTCTCAAACAAGCCAACCCCCAACCTACACTGGTGCCTGGGGCTGTTCTTTCCCAGATCCCAGACTCTACAGTTTCAGATGCTTAGTGTACACAAAATAAATACATACCTCGGGTGGCATCTTAAAGTAGTCTTCATGCTAATAATAAGGGCAGTGGTTACCGCTCCAGTTGCTGGGTAGAAGTGGGCTTGCTTCAGACCTTAGGTCCAGAAGAAGCTTTCCTTATACCAGCATGCTTTGTAATTGTCCTGTTCCACACTGCTCCATCCGGACAGACGGGCGGCTAGGAGCATTGGGTTAGGCAAACAAATAATTCATACTATTTTCTCCATTAAAATGGGAACAAATCAGGCATGTGTCCTCTCGGGATGTAAATTACTAAACTGCAAGCCAAAATAGCTGAATAAAGAATGAAAATCGTGCATGTAGAAAGGGGTGCATTGGTTGTTAAGTGTCGTGTAACAACACTGCAGGAGTCATTAATTGTGCTTGCTTTTTATGCTTGATGTGTCCCTATATAAAACAATTTGTGAAGCAGAGGAGTAGTTCCCAAATAGGAAAGTACATCCAAGTAGTTTTCAGTTGTAAAATGCAAACCATTTTTTAAATTACAGAAATAAGCCCAGCAATAACTTAAACTTTTTGGTTGTTACAGGATTTTATGGAACTTACTGTGACATTATTCTAATTTCCTGTATTTTAAATTATGAGCTGTAGCAGCAGTTGTAGGGCCAACAAACCATCTCTGGGAGTGTTCTGTTGGCTCTAGGATGTCTTCTCGTGGCAGTTTGACCTGGAGCGATGAAGCTGTGCCATCGTCCTGTGTGGTCACCCTTAGCTCAGTACGTGCTTGTATTGGGATCTGATATTTCGTTATTTTTCACGTTTAAATTTAATTTGCTTTGTATTGAAGAATTTTGCTTTTATTAATTACTCAAAGGTGCAAGTAGTGTGCCATGCCATGCAGTCACTAGACTCGTACAGGCTCTGACGTACGTGTAATTCAGCTCTTTTGCTCCAGCTCTGTAGTGCTGCTGATTTTCTCTACCCCCTCACGCTACTGAAGCTCCACTCTGGACAGGGAATGGGCACGTGCCACGAGTGCATTGAGAGCCTGACCACCTCTGCAGCGCCACTGGTTAGAAATAATAGTAGTGATGATGATGGTGTATTGCCATTTTATCCAGAAGGCCTCTTGAATCCTTAGTGTTTTGATCAGCAGCTTCTTTGCTGCCCTTCCCAAGGTATATGCTCTCCACAGCTTTTCCTCTCGCTCTGTTATTTTCAGGCAAGCCTCCAGGAAGTTTTTAATCTGACGTGTTACTCAAACAGATCCACTTCAGATCTGCATTGTGTTCAGGTTTTCATGAGTTGCTGTTTTTATAAATAGCAACATTCCTCTTTGAAAGAGCTTTCAGTTCTCAGGCCAGCTTTGGAAACTCTTGCTTTGTTCCACCGTGTAACCTGATGATCCAGGGTAGCGGCACGAAGGCGTCAGAGAAGTGCCTGAGCCAGGATGAAATAGCTTCAGCCTGCTTTTTGGCAGCACTCCGTGGAGAAGCTCCAGCTGCTCTGTGCCGTGGCAGGACAGCAGGATGCGGCGGGTGCTTCCGCGGTGACGCGCTGGCTGCAGCTGCTGGTATGCTGCCATCGGGTGCTACGAAGAATTTTGCATCGGCTCAAGCGGTTTCTCTGTGCGGTGTCACTCCAGCGTGCAGCAGTGCCGGCTGGCAGGGCCAGCTCTGCCTCTGACAAGTGCAGCTGTCCTGGGGAGTGCCGCTCAGATGCCCCGGGGCTCACGGGCCGTGTGTTTGCATTCGCAGCATGGAGCGGTACGACCCGAGTAAGAACTCCTGGGAGGCGGTGGCTTCGATGGCTGATAAACGCATCAACTTTGGCGTCGGCGTCATGCTGGGCTTCATCTTTGTAGTAGGTGGACACAACGGCGTGTCTCACCTGGCGAGCATCGAGAGGTACGACCCTCACCAAAACCAGTGGACTGTCTGCCGCCCCATGAAGGAACCCAGAACAGGTAGGGACACGGAGAGCTCTGAGCGTGGGGCAGGGACACTCGGAGCTCTGAGCGTGGGGCAGGGACACTCAGAGCTCTGAGCGTGGGGCAGGGGCACGGGGGAGCTCTGAGCGTGTTCCAGGGGCACGGGGGAGCTCTGAGC